>PQXI01000075.1:0-154373 GCA_004786145.1 Botrytis paeoniae
CCCCCCCCCAATGTAAAAATTAGGACAAACGAGTTAATCATAAAAAAACAAATAGTACGACCAGGCAAACCCCACGAGTTTGCACAGCTGGTAAGACAAAGTATTGAGAATGTGATGTTGAACGGAGTAGTTTTGAGATTAGATGGAGGAATGAGGATGCCGAGTAAGATGTGAACACTGGGAGCATTTTTGTGTGGTTTCTGAATTTATATCATGGGTCTGGGTTTGACAGTTTGACAGAAAGTCGCAAAGGTATTATTTTGACGGAATATGATTTGTAGTACGTAGTAATTGTGAACTTTATTGCATTTATCTAGAAAACCTATGAAGATTAAGGTACAGAGTGTCTTGTCTGTATGACCAAAAGTTCGAAAGTTTGAGGATGAAATATACAATTACCATATGAAGATTGCAGTATATCAGAGTCAAGATTCCACCTATAATAATGGACCAGATTGGACCAGACCAGCGAATTTGTGAACCATTATTAGTGAGAAAACGAGTAAGAAGTTTGTAGAGGTAAGTTCACAATGCAGGATAAACTTAGACAAAGACATGCGAAGTATACTATCATAATATATAACATAGATGATAGCTAGTGAAAGTTCTCCTTACTGACATAGTTTTTGAGCTTCTAATAAGCTTTATACTATATTGCATATAGTTTGAAGTAGTCGTTTCAAAAGTATAGATTGAAGAATGACGTAATGTATCAATATCTGCCAGTATCGAACGAGCATAAAGTTTCGATCCCAGATTGGTGCGATATGATAGCAAAAGAAATATAAGGTCGTGAGTTTAAATTGTTTACCTTCTTCGAATGACACCAATTAATTCACACATTAATTCACATACAAACTCATATCAATATAATCAAGCTTTTAGTAGAATCCAAAAAAAAACATCATCTCATCTCATCTCATCTCATCTAAAACTTCAATATCCCCTGTCTTGTTTCATCCCATCGGCGTCTGTACCGATTATCCTAGTATCAGCCTACCAATCGCATACACATTACTCCACAATTCCATCCAACATGTATAATGAATGGGGAAAGTCATCCGAATGAACTTGGGTTCGAAGTTTGAAGTATATTAATTGGCGGTTCCTCAATTTCAATGAGGGGGGACTCCTGAATGTTTTCTTTCGTTTTCTCCTATGAAAATATTGTTTTTTATTGATTTGATTGTTTTCGCATACACGCCGTTAATAGTTCCAAACTTGGCGAGTCGCTTTGGTTCAACTTTAGGCACTCTATCCGGATCTCGTAGTTCGTTTTGGTGGTAGAGCCCCAGTCATCGTTCGGGTGACGGGGGTGTTGCGACTACAAAGATTGGATACTGCATGGATGGAGAGGCATTCGGAAGTGAAGGTTAATATATCTGCATCCAGACCTTTCATCTTTTTAGGTTTGGTTTCTGTCCCAATAATGGTTTATTGCAGGAGTTTTGAGATGAACAGGATTGAGTCAATGGGTCTACGCCGTATTGAGTTGAACACATGTGGTGATGGTCCACTGTGCACTCCTCTTTTTGATAAACGAAATTTAGATGGCTTGCATTGATTGTTTTGGGGTTTGATAATGGGAGGGGAGGATTTCACATAAGTAGGTTTTCTTTCCGATAGAGAGGAAGTTTTACTCTCTTGTTTCTTCAACACGTCTTTCCTCGTTCATATCTTCTATCGCAAATACATTCTTTTTTGGTGCAAAGTCGCCTCTCACATTCATTCAAATCAAATTCTGTTCATTCATTCATCCAGCTAGTTCTGGTAGGTTTCGCTCCCTTCATCTTCATCGATTCATATCTCAAACTTCAAATCCTCTCCCAATCAAGGAATTTTTATCTCGACGATAAACAAAATCTTTCTCAAAATGCAATACACATCCGCGATCCTCATGGCCGCTGGCTTCATCACCTCCGTCTCCGCCCACGGTCGTATCCTCACCCCAACTCCCCGTAACCCCGGTGCCGCCATGGCATCCGCATGCGGACAACAAGTCGAGGTAAACCAAGCTTCCGACCCCAACGGAAACATCCAAGGCATGCTCCAAGTTGCTGCCAGTCAAAGTGACTACGATGCCGCCGCATGCAACATCTGGCAATGCAAGGGTTACAAATATGCCGACAATACTGATCTCGTGCAAAGCTGGACTGCAGGCCAAGTCGTTCCTTTCACTTTCAATGTTGCGGCTCCTCACACCGGTACCGCCAACGTGTCGATTATCGACACTGCCGCTAACACCGTCATCAAACAATTGTTGTACTATGATGTTTTCGCAAGCACCGCCACCGGTGTCACTTCCAATGAAACTAGCTTCAGCATTACCATTCCAGATGATCTCCCAAGCACCTGTGCTACCCCTGGTGGATGTGTTGTCCAACATTGGTGGGATGCTGCTTCCATCGACCAAACCTACGAGTCTTGCGTTGATTTCACCGTCGGTTCCGCATCTGGATCTGCCTCTTCCGCAGTCGCTTCTTCAGCCGCCCCAGCATCCACCGCCGCTGCTTCTTCCGCTGTTGCCGCTTCATCTTCTTCCGTCGCCGTCGTAGCATCCAGCTCTGTCGTCGCTTCATCCGTTAGCTCCGTTGCTGCCATTGCTACTTCAGCCGCTGTTTCCAGCGCTGTCCAAACCACCACTTTCGCTGCTCTCCCAACTACTTTGGCTACTGTCACCAAGGCAAGCAGCACTTCCAGTGCCGCTGCCGTGGCTACCTCTGCTGCCCCAGAAGAGGATGACGATACTTGTGATGCTTAAGTATTGTTTGAGTAAAGTCGTAGATGTGTTTTTGTATATTTAGATATGAGGATAGAGGTAGATGATAGATGGAAGAGAGAGTTTAAATTTTTTCTTGTATATAGATAGATGTTGATCAATGAAAGATGTTTCGATTGCAATTCTTGTCTTATGTTTTATGTTTTGATGTGATATACCTAGGTATCTTGCATGTGTGTGAAAATAGAGTAAATATCTTATTCCCCTAGCATATATTATAATGCCACTTTTTGAACAACAAGAAGAGAGATTCGAAAACAGCTTGACGCCCAGAAAGATAAAAACCACAATATACATCTATCTATGGATGACTACCATAACATATCAGAAGACCAGGAGACCAAGAACATACCCACGAACCAGAAAACACACACCGTCACAGTAGTAAATATCTTCATTCTCATCCCAATACAATACAATACTCCTCGACATCAACGAAACTCCATCACGTAAAAAGAACATCATTTCCCAGACTGCCTGGTCATCGCATCCCATTTGCTTTATTTGCTTTATTTGCTTTATTTACTCCAAGATGGTGGATGTTCGTTTGTGTATAAATATACCCAGGTAGGCTGTGATTATTTTGGATATTTGGATATTGGAATACATCTATGTACCTACTATATACAATGAATACTAGGTACCAGAAGTTCAATTCGAAGTGATTTGTTTAATATTTTTCGTTTATAGTAATAATTCTTGACAGTTTGAGAGTAACAGGTTGGAAGGTGGGAGAAGGGAGGAGGAATTTGAGGATCCGTGATGAAGAGGGAGAGGGAGAGGCGGATTTTCGATTGGATGATCGTTTGGATTGGATTTGAGGATGTTTACTGGGTAATTGTACTCTTTTGCACTTGATTTGGGGATGGGGATGGGGATGATCTTGAAAAAGGGTTTTGAGGAATCTTAAAGTTTGACTGTTGTGTTAGAGGAGTTTTCTGATATACTAGGTATTTATATTCTCCTTGCAAGATTAAATTCTTCTTCGTGTAGTATATCTCTATTTCCGAAGATATACTATACTCATTGTCATATAATATCATATTATCCTTCCATTCCATGCCAACTTATAGAAATTGAAAAAAAAATCATTGTATTACATATTATATTAATCACATCTCCTATTACGAGGTACATATATCAAAGGATCTAGACCATGAATACCTACCTACCTACCTACCTAGTACACAATCGTACTATGAGCAGCGAGCGGTAAGCCTACAAGGAGCGGGAAGGCATAGCTTGGATTATCGGATATTGTTAGATCTTCAAACCGCCGAGGTCAGCATGCTACGATGTAAGATACCTACTTAGAAAACATGTCATGTAATATTCCAGATTTCTCGATCATTACTCACGAATACCAGTCAGTAATTATTGATGAATCACTATGATGAAATACTCCCTACCTCAGTACCTACCTAAGTATCTAGGATAAATAAACCGAACAATGAAAAATTAGATAATAGGGGCACCATCCTCATCGCACCAGCCACACCAGCCACAACAAAGAAATCCCGAGGTAATAACGGATTCAGCCCTGTTTTATTGGTTGGTTCTGGTTTTTCTTGGAATGTTCTATGGATGGATACTCGACTTGCTTAGGTGTGCGGAATGACTAATGGGGTGGATAATGCGAAGGTGTACTTATGTGGCTGTGCTGAGCTGTGGCGGAAATGCCTATGTGTTTATTGTGATCAATTCGTACATTAGCGTTTCGCTGGCGCTGGTGTGAAGTCTGGATGGACAGATAGATGGATGGATGGATGGATGGGGGGATGTACGCAAGCGCTGATCTTTTTGATGTTGGGTTTCTTTGTGATGAGATGAGATGAGATGAGATAGTGGATTGAAGGATGGAATTTTGATGGAAGGGTTTATTTAGATAGAGGGATGTGGTTTATGGAAAGATGGGGAATGATTGATTAGTATTGTACTTTTGAGATGTGGTTTTGAACTTTGAGCATGCCGGATTTGGAAGGATGTTGAATCCCCGATGTATCATATTTGAAGTGAATGGAACATGAACTACATTGATACTTGGCAATGAGCATAATCGTCTATGCGTTGGAAATGTCTGATTTTTGACATGACTTGGCGTGGGGGAAGGACTGGGCTTCAGAAATGGTTCATATGCATATACTTGCTTTCAAATGGGCAGGAGTGAATCTTATATGTGCTTTCCTGATAGAGATGAGATTGATGAGGTATGAGAGAGAGTTGCCTGGGGGTTTGATGATGGTGAATTATGATTGAACTTGATGGATACTAGGTAGATTAGTCAATAAACACGAGTATCAATTGTAATCCATCACATATGAAAATATCTCATCGATTACAGTTTACTCTACATTGTGTCTCTACTTTCTACTTTCCCTTTTCTACTTTTTACTTTCTACTTCTAATCAGATATCGAATCCTTTCCCCTCGTGATCCAAGTACCTGTACCTGATCTACGTGCGTAACTTAACTGCCGGCAGTTAGTCACTCGAAAGGCAATCAACGGATCAACCACTTGTATCAGTCCGGAGGGTTAAGTGTCGTACTACAGTACTATTAAAGTCTTCGGGAAGAGAACCGAGGACGAATCGTGCATCATCAAAGTATGAATAGGGAGAATCGACAGAGTATGTATTGATTGCTTTTTTATTGTCTCTTTTCCATTTCTTTATATTGTCAAGTGATTTTCTATTGATATTCAAGTGATTTCTTTTTCCATGTATATCTATGTCTCTCGAGCATCATCATATCCATTCGTGCTGGTAAAGGCAGTACCTACCTATGTACATACTACATCATAGTGTCATCAAACCAAGCTTTCATCCAAGTATGGGGAAAGAGATAGAAGATTACAATAAGTGGTCAGTCACTCTCGAGATAAGATAGGAGGATATATGAATCAGGAGAAGTCTGAGTGGTAGTTGGATAATCGATGATGAAGGTTTGAGTAACGAAAGATCTTCATTTGAACTAATCGGCGTTGAGGGAACATTTGGGATACTCAATTGAGTAATTGATCGAGTGATACACATATATGATTGATTATGGATTTATGATATGGCAAGAGATCCTTACAAAACACATACTTGAATAATGCAAGTCTTTCTTCCCACTTTTGCGAATTGAAGCACTTCACTGCTCAAGTATCATGAGGCACAGCATATACAATAAAATCCATCACTTCAACTTCAACTTCAACTTCAAGGTTCAACATCAATATCAAATTACTGCGCCACATCTATTTATTCTCATAATTCACAAATCAAGCAAAACCTTAAAGATTTCCATCTCATCCAATCATACAATAGAGAATATACAATTAAAATCGAACTCCATCCAATCGTATTCTTTTCTACCAGGATATTTCTCCGCTACTTGGCAAATCCACTACTTGGAAAGTTCAGCCTTGGCAAACAGCAAACCTTGAATAATCCCTGGAAATCTTCGCCTTATCAACTTACAGGGAGAGGGAGTGACTTTCACCGTATCCCGATTCCCCATCCCCCCCCCATCCCCCCCAAACTTTCCCAGTCATTATTACCCTTTTGTTATAAACAACGTTACACCTACGGACGGGTATATTAACAAACCTCCTCATCCTTTTTTTTGATATCAATTATCATCAATCAGAGCATCTTTTGTTTTTGCTCTTACGTGTTTTTCTCTCTTCCAATAAAACACACACTCACACCTCTCTTCACTCCATTTCCCTAATTTGATAGCGAATTCATCTTTGTCTTTTTCTTCAACTCAACCATACCCAAGTTTGTTTCACAGATAAACAAATTAATCCTCAAATTCTATTCATCTAATTCTACATCGATGAAGGAAACTTCGTCTAATTCGCCGTCATTTCTAGATCGTGTGAGCTTTTGGGATAAATCCAAGGCACATGGCAACCCTACGACCTCGTCAGATCTGAGTGGACCAACTCTTCCCTTGAGCAATCCTCCTACTACCAACGCGCAGAATAACAACAACACTGCGACCTCCGTTCTCAACAATGCAACCAATATTCCAAGAAACAATGCAAATCATAATGGCCTCAAGAGCCAACGTTCAAATCCCACAAGAAACAATGTGGCAGATAATACATCCAACGTCCATCCGCCACCAGCTCCACCTCCGCAAGTTGATGGAGAGGGGAATATCATAGAATCGAGCGAATCCGAGAAACCTAAGAAGAAGAATGTTGCCATTCGATTTTGGCTTATTGGCAAACATATTATACTTTCGAGTGTGATCAATATTTTATTGGTATTTGTACCGGTTGGTATCATCGCCTATGCGATCGGGCTCAGTCCAGGTATCATCTTCGCGATGAATGCTATTGCTATTATACCTTTGGCAGGTTTACTCAGTCATGCTACTGAAAGTGTGGCGAAGAGGATGGGTGATACTATTGGTGCTTTGATGAATGTTACTTTTGGTAATGCTGTTGAGCTTATCATTTTGTAAGTTTCTCTCTACATCTTCATATGAATATCGAATCAAGCTAACAATTTCAATAGTATGTATGTCTACCTCGTGAGAGATCAAGACAAGAAAGTGCGAGAAGCCCTCTTAAAGGCATTATCATATCAATCGCGTCCCATATCATTATACCCTTTCCATTTCCTTTTGTCTCATGCAAGTCCCTTGTGAAATATTCGTTCAAAACATATGCTCACCTGTTTATCTTTAACCCTATAGCATTGCATTGCAAAAGGTTTGTAAATTTACCCTCTCCAGTGCAAATTATTCTAACTTTTTACAGAATGAAATCCGTATCGTCCAAGCCTCCTTGCTCGGTTCGATTCTTGCAAATCTACTCTTGATTCTAGGAATGTGTTTTTTGGTTGGTGGACTTCGCTTCCGTGAACAGGTAGTTGATTCTTCATCGAAAAGTTGTGAGCATTGCTGATATTTTATAGATCTATAATAGTACTGTCACACAAATGAGTGCTTGTCTTTTAAGTTTGAGCGTCATGAGTTTATTGCTTCCAGTACGCATTTGTCTTTCCCTAGTATATACTATTAACTGACAAATATAGACTGCTTTCCATGCATCTTTCAATACTACAACTGCTGCAGATAAGGCTAACACCAAAGTTTTGCAAGTTAGTCGTGGTACTAGTGTCGTAAGTTCTCAATCATTATGTTTGTGAGCCCTCTTTATACTAACTTCTTTCAGGTTCTCCTTTTGGTTTATGCCATGTACCTCTTGTTTCAGTTGAAGTCCCACGCATATATGTATGAAAGCACTCCTCAGCATATTATTGATGAGGAATTAGCTCCTGGACCTGTTGCAGCTTGGATGGACTCATCATCTGATGATTCATCTTCCTCCAGCTCTGACTCTGATGGCTCCAGCGGCTCCAATACTACTGCCAAACGTGTAAAAAGACTCATCAGAGGTGGTAGACGTCGTAAGTCAAGCTCAGCATCGAAAGATACTGTTGAAGTTGAGGCTCTTCGTACACCATCTTTTGGTAACAGCAGTCTCAATCATGCAGCTGAAGTTGGTGGGTCCGCTGGTGATGATCATCGTACAGGCGCTATTGACTTTGCAGAGGATGGTGATGATGAACGTCCTAGAAGAAGTCGCACTGGTTCATTCACAAATTATGTTATGACCAAAAAGGAACATAAGAGAGAACGCAAGCAACAAAAAAAGGAACACAAAGCTCGCAAGAGAGCTCTCAGACATCAAGAAACCATCAAAGAAGGTGTTGTGCCTGAAGTTGTCAATGAGAAATCTGCCGAAGTGGTACCAAATGATTCTGATCCACGACGTGTTGATTTTGCCATGATGGAAAATCCCGAATATCAACAAGATAACGCTCAAAAACGACCATTTACTCTTCGCGGAATAACCTCTGGCATTCGACCTCAAATTCCGAAAACATTTTCTCAAAATGTCTTTACCAACCCTGCACCTACCGGAACTCCACCCCCTGGAAATATTCCTCGCGTTCGTATGGGAATTCGTCGCACGAATTCTTTACCTGATCGTCTCAATCAAACCGTATCAAATCCAGCTAATCCCACCCCATCAAATCTTGCACCTATTCGCATTAACAGCACAGCTGTTGCAGTCAACAAGGTTCCTATGGATGATGAGGATGAAAATATCTCTCGTACTACAGCCGTCGTTTTACTTCTTCTTTCTACTGGTCTTGTAGCTTGTTGTGCCGAATTCATGGTTGATAGTATTAATGCTGTCGTTGAAGGCAATTCTGGTTTGAGTGAGGCTTTTATTGGTCTCATTATCTTACCTATTGTTGGTAATGCTGCCGAGCACGTTACAGCTGTTACGGTAGCTAGTAAGAATAAAATGGATTTGGCAATCGGTGTAGCCGTTGGTTCTTCTATTCAAATCGGTATGTTTTTCAGTCATAATGTTTAATACAACTCGAACTAACTCATCATGATAGCTCTCTTCGTTACTCCCTTCATCGTTCTTCTCGGCTGGTGCATGTCTAGAGAAATGACATTATACTTTACGCTCTTCGAAACCGTCTGTCTCTTCGTCTCGGCCTTTATCGTCAATTTCTTGGTTCTAGATGGTCGATCCAATTACCTCGAAGGTGCACTTCTTTGCGCTGCTTATGTGATTATCGCCGTTGCAGCTTTCTTCTATCCAGCTGAGGATGATCAGAGTAATTTGGGCGGAAATTCCGATGCGGCGAAGATGTTGGTTAGGAGTATTGTGGGAATTTAATCTTGATGATGATGATGATGATGATGAAGTATGGAGGTGGAATGGAATGGATGATGATTTTGTGGTGGGATAAGATGAGATTATTTTTTTTATAATGGAGGTGAATTCATATTATGATTGAGATGTTATGATGGATGGTGGTGGGTAATGATTGATTGAATGATACTTTTTTTTCTTTCGCTTCTTGAGTTGGTTTGGTGATTGATCGATGGATGGATGGATTTATGAATGAAGGTTTCGCTTGAGAGTTTTCGCTTGAGAGTGCTTGCTTGCTTGCTTTCTTGCTTTCTTGATCAGGATGGATGATGGGTAGCTAGCTAGCTAATTTCTTCCTTTCTTCCTTTTCTTCTTCTTCTTCAAGTCGAAGAACAATTAACTTGAGATTCCCTCTCTTTTTCTTTTCCTTCAATTTTTAATTAGCTAGCTATGATGCAGTGCAATGCATATCTATTCTCTTCGCTTCTATTCGCTTCTTACATACATCACATACATACCTAGTATACCTAGTATACATACCTAGTATACATAGTATATATCTCTGTCGTCTGTAATCTGTAATCTGTGATACGAATTATGAATTATAATTTATCGTAGATATAAGATTTCCGTTGCTCGATGTGATAAAATCGATAGATGGAGTCGGGATTTGTAGTTCGGAATTTGGAATTCAGGACTAAGTAAGAATAAGAATAAGAAACAAATTTTGATCTCATCATGATTAATGAATGGATTTCGGCATTTGTGATTTTCATATTTGAGATGAATATATAAATGAATGGATGGATGGACATATAAATGAGAACCCCCCTCCCCCCCTTTCTTTAAGTATACTTTTTCATTCTCTTCATTTATTCTCTTCATTTATTCTCTTTATTTATTCTCTTTATTTATTCTCTTCATTTATTCTCTTCATTTGTTCTCTTCATTTATTCTCTTCATTTATTCCCTTCATTTATTCTCTTCTCTTATCCTCTATTTCTATCTCTACCTCTTACTATTTATCCCCTTGAAAAGTTAAAAAAAAAAATAAAAAAAATAAAAAAAAAATAACATTATGTTCGAGTATACTCGAGTACTTATATCTAGGTAGGTAGGTAGATAGGTACTTTTTGCTCAAAAAAGATCAATTATAATTTCAATCTCAAGTCAGATTCCTAGATCTTCGCTTAAGAGGACTCTGTATATCTTACATTTCACATCATAGGAGGTATCGATTAATAAGATCACTACATGCAAGTCTTTAGATCATTGTTATAAGGTACTTTATACAAGCCGATATAATCTGGAGAACACATACACGTTATTCTATCATATCCCATCATATCATATCATACAATATTCTCAAGCCCTATCAGTCAACTCCTTAAACTCATAATATTAACACCTCGCCATCATCTCTTTATCTCCTCCTCCTTCTTCTTCATTCCCCCCAGTCCAGCCAACCTCACATATTAGGACAATTCCCACCTTCCGCCATGGCATTCGTTATATTATCCATATTGATTCCCGAAACTCCCTCTGCACCACCGCCCTCTTCCATCGACTTGAGATGTGGCAGAGAATCATGAAATTCCTCCTGCGCCTCCTCCCTGGCGCCCTCGGGATGAAACCCCGTCCACATCTCCCAAAACGACTTTTCAAAGATTTCCTCGTCAGCGGCATCCGGATGCGCCGCGCGATACGCCAGAATCGAATTGTCTAAAAGTAAGATTTGGTGCTCGAACTCTTCCGATTCCAACTGCGCTTGCGTCTTGACTGGCGGCGGTTCTGTGCGCGCCGCGTATTCCTTTGCACTTTCGTGTCGGCCGTCAGCATACGTGATGCCGGTGTCTCCCTTGTCCAGCGTTTCCAGATTAGTTTCCATATCCTCGTCGTCCCACTAATTAAGAATTGGGATGGTCAGCCATCAAATCTCAATGTACTTTTTGGCTTCCAAAAAAGCACCTAAGTAAATGGGGAACTCAAGCAGTCGAGAATGTATTTTGAGCAAGGCTAGGGGAGTTCCAAAGACGTTTTACTCACCTCACACAAAGCCTCATATCCCGCATCCCAATCAATCAGTGATCGACCTTTGGGCAGAATAATGTCTCTTAGGCTTGTTCCTCCACCGGTGAGTTCTTTGGATTCCGTAGTAGTTAGTGGTAAGCGTCGGATGATGCCCTTTGGAGCCCAACTAAAATGAACACTGGTTAATTTCAGATCTCACAAATTATATTGTCACTCACGTAAGTAATGATCGAGTAGATGCCACAACCTGCACTAAATCTTTAATTTCTTCTTTGGACATCAAACCTAGTCCAACCGTGCTCGCTATTCCATCACCCTGTTTGACATCGGCGTTGAACATAGTAAGGAATGTCTCAATGTCGACGTCCCAGAAGATAGAATGTAGCCACATCTGATCTAAAAATTGATCGTATTTTTTTGAGAGCACGTCAATAGCGACGCAAAGTCTCAAGCCTTTGACGAGTTTCCTCATAAAAGGTTCATCCCCTGCACCTATTGACTTGAAGGGTGGAAGATCCGTCTTTGGTCAGCTTGAAGCATGAAGTTGGATGGAGCCACGATAAGTCGAGATGTCACGAATTCTTCCATGCGGCTGGAATCTTACACACCATTAGCATCTACGCCTGATATGGAAGTAATATAAATTACCTGAAGAGATATGGGACGGCTTCGCAATGAAGAAGATACGCACGCCATTCTTGGGCACTAATTTTCAGTCCACCAAGTCGTAAAATATAATCACGCTGCGCATAAAATTAGCTTTACACCACTGTCACAATTGTGATCAACGGCCCAAAACTGAAGGTCATTCTTACCAAAGTATGCTCAGGCATGGCAAAACACATTGTGTGCAGGGCCAACTGTCGACGATTGTCGATTAAATACGCGCTAACCTCGTCGAACCGAGGACATGGCGGTAAATCTTGATCTTTGAATTCAGAAAGCGTGTCAATCTGTGGTTTTATTTCCTGGTTGCGCCTTGGCCCTCGGAAAGTACGAGCCTTTCGCACAACGGCGGCTGGGGCGGTTGGGACCCTCCGTCGTTTGCGAGGGGGCTCTAAAGTATCCAATCTGTCCGACCTTAACCCGGTATGTTGGTGATTATTGTTTGGTATGCCCTCAAACTCGGTGAACGGATCCCTTGTAGTACCGAATCTCGTACCATCTTCCTTGAGATCAACCTTTGTACCTATGACCTTTCTATATTTCACAGTTTGTGTTCCATATCTGTTGATCTCAGCTTTTCACTCATAGTAGCAACTTTGGAGGAAAATTAAATTGGACTCACTTCCTAACAAACGATTCGAATCTGCTTTTGCTTCCCATATCCACTAAAACGTGTCAGCAAGTCGACTATTTATCAAACAGTTGAGGGGACCGAGCCATGTAAATTCAAGGAGAAAGAGACCAATTCCAAAATATGTAATTCATTGCATAGCGACGAATAAAGAGCGGTGCAGTACTTACTATACCAGGAAACAGAAAGAGGCCAATATGTAGCTGTATAATAGTCCTATATGGTTCGATGCTAAATCAGCACTGCCAAAGCATATTGTGGTACATTGAATGCGGGAAGAAACAGCTCGAAGGGATGGAATAATCACCGGTGGTTTGCGGAGTAGAACTGGGTTCCCTTCATTACCATGAGTGCCGGCGTTGTTTATATCACTGCTTTGAGTAAGACGAAAGGAATGGTTATTGTTAGTAGCTGTTGCTTACCTAAACACAACTCCCCCCTCTACGATAAGTTAGTGTGATATGATTATGGCCATTGAAATATACTTTTTGGTCAGGAGCCATACAGACTAGGATATTGGATTGCATGAGAATATTAAAATATGCTTACCCAAATCGAGCAGCGAATCTTCTTGTGCATCGCGAAGAGACCGTGTAGTCCCGCCAAATACCTGAATCGAAATTAATATATTTGCTGATATTTCCCTCGGATAGGAATCCACCTACACTCTGCTCCATCTAGGAGCGAATGATAACACATCAGTATTCTATAGCTATTAGCATTCAGCAAAGACTCACCGATATCCCCCTAGAATAATTAGTAAAAGCCCAAAGTAGGTAATGATTTACTTACATTTCCGAAATTACTTCCGGATGAAAATATATCTCACTGCCATTATGGTTGGGCAAATAGGCTTTGTATGTCTGCTGAAAAAGGGCATGCTATACTAAGTTAGAGCAAGACGAAGGACTTCCAAATCGAGGCTTTAAAAAATAGCGTACACCAAGCTCATGTATGATGGTCTTTGCAACTTCTCCTTGGACCATACGTCTTTCTGCAGTATTCAATTTTTCCACAGTTCCAGGAAGCAAAGCTGCGAGGGCATGGAAACTAATGGTTACAACAGAATCATTGCTTATTGTGCTGGTTAACGTTTGTCCAGCAATACTTCCAAATTTGTGATCTACTGCTAGAACACCGTTTGCTGGGTCGGTAAAAGAGCTTGTTAGGCGGAAATATATATTCTTAGAATGGCTCAATATTTTGTTTCGGACGTTTCTTCTACCTGTTTCAGTTCCATATACTAGAGGATCTCTAGTACTGAATCGTTTCCAGCCTCCAAGTGGATTCATCAACGTAAAGGGGACCTCCGACTGTGGTATGTCAGTCCACTCGGCGGCAAGCAGACCATCAAACCTATACAGGCAAATTTAATCGTGAACTACATAGAACTGAGGGTATAATTACCATGGCCACAAATCCGCATGCGAAATATACAAGCTTGCTATTCGAATGGATGGAAGTATGGCTTCCCACGCAGTGTCGTCTGTACACTGCCATCGTCATCAGAACCGCCAATTGCACCCACAATAGGAAGTTTTTCACTTACAGCATTCCAGTACCCATCCAAGTCTCCTCCCAAAGGAAAGTCAGCTAAGTGTTTTGGCATCGGGTAATTCCACTTTTTTCTTTGCATTACAGGATGGATGGTAATTTCAGCATTTGGGTTAATCGCAGTTTCGTCTTCGTAGATATGGTAAAGTGGTGCCAAGGCATCTAACCTCTCCAACTCTGCAGCGGTAAAATCTGGAGGCAGAACATATTAGCAAGAATCTGTCATCTATAGCGAGAATCACACACTTGCAAAGTAAAGTCTCTGTAGCCAGCGCACATCATCCGCGAATTTTCTCTCATGATCGGTAGAATGCGGTTTCAAAGTTACTGGCGTGAGGCCGCTCTTCAATGGTATAACACCTTGAAGTTCCGGCTCGAGGAGATGGCCGTATATGTCCGCAAGCTCAGTACGAGGTATCTGCGGTCGCCAACATGGAGGAGGAGGCATGTTCAATAGTAGGGCAAGGACTATTCGAGAGAAATTTTCAATCTAGCTTAGCTATCTTGCCGATGAATATAATAGGACGCATGCTACGAAAACATTTGCTGTCATTGTAGAGAGAGGATTGACGACTGACATTCCAACTAGCACAAAGAAACAAAGAAAGCATATAACCAATGGTTGAAATAAATACACAACAACAAGAATCAAAGACGAATTCGGCCAGTGACTACAAGTCCTTTCAAGGATTGATAGCACCCAAAAAATCTCTGTAGAAATTGCAAGTTTGAAAATATACCAGAATTCGCAAAGACCGCTTGGAATAGATTGAAAAGCCGTCACATCAAAATTAAGCTCTCGCCATTCCCCACTTCCAATACCTTAATATTCCCTACCTTTTCTACATCACCACTCTCTCCATTCTCCTCAACTTCTCTCTCCAACGCTTCCTTCAGCGTCACAACTTTGCGATTCAAAAACCAGCTCACAATTCCTCCACCCACCTTGACCTCATCATGCGTACCAACCCAGTACTTCGCATTTAATAACCTTTGAACTTTCAATCCATTATGTGCCCCTTTGTTCAATTGTGCTCGAGGTAACGAAATGTCCTGCAATCCATGTAGTAACGCGAGGGTTCGAACAGATGGTTGAGCTTTTCCCACCAGTGTAAGATCTCCAGGGTCGATTCCATGAGGTGTATATATCACAGCTTCAGGTATATTATCGTTCGCAACTTCATCTGAAGTATTCCTCTCCGAAAATGTCGAGAATGTAATCATGATAGCAGAATGGTAATAGAGTAAATCCACACCCGCTTTCGCAACCCTCGATATACCGACCCAATCCGGTAAATACTCTGTAGAAGACTCTTTCCAATCACCATCAAACCTAAGTATTTCTTCCACATGGTCAAAATATGCCCAAGACGTTATCGCCGCCGCAGCCTTCGAAGTTGCAAATACCGGAATTGTATTTGGAATTTCGAGTAAAGTTTCCTTGTGCATATGGTCTGTGAATTCATGGCTCACTACTACTGCGTCAATCCAGCTTCCATCGCCCACGCCTTCTTTTTTATGCGCAAATTCCTCAATGCTCTTGATGAACTCCTCAATCTCTGCGATACTTTGCACTGCGCTGGGATTGGCATGCCATTGTTGACTGAAGAAGGCAGCAACATCACTTTGACCACCGCGTAGCCATGGATCAATCAATATATGATAATATGCTTTATTGAACGAGTTTTCAGCTGTTTCAGGGTAGGGTATCGAAAGAAGCCATGTGGTGTCTGCATTGAGATGAGTGATGAGGGGTCGAGAAGTATTAAGAGTATCGCGGATAGACTCGTTGGGAGTGGTTTGAAGTAGTGCGGAAATTAAATTTATGGGTTGATCCATTTTCACTATATTGGGAGATTATTAGTATGTAGGTTTATGAGAAGAAATAGTTTAGAGTTGGAGGTAGAAAAAGGGTTTCTAGCTAGGTTACATTGTGGTAGTGGCGGGGGGAACACATGAGGAAGGTACGGGCGTATCAATGACGTCTGGAATGCTAACGATAAAAACGGTCCGAGCTCACCGGGTTCTCAGGATTAGATATTTGAAGATATATCAAAAACCCCAAATCATCTACTCCTACCAAAGGAATTCAAATTCAAATTGATCGAATTCTATAACTTTAAATTTCGGATTTTGAAGTATGGTTATCATAGCTTTGAATGCTCAACCCTTGAACCATCCGATCAAATTATAACTCACACATCACATCACATCACAAATCACGTTCACACCCTCAAAAACCCCAAGTCTTCTTTCAAAAGATGCTGTTTCTGTTTTCACTCTCAATTATTACAAATGATTTACCCAGGGTTCATATCCCCCAATCCATCATCATCTTTCCCCCTTTCTCTCACTTCGCTTTTCTCTCAATTCTCTTCTCTACTCCCCTCAAAACCCTCCCCTTTCTTCCATCACAAAGTCTCGCTTCTCAAGTCTCAAGTCTCAAAATCCACCCCCTTCCACACGCGTGCTCTATTTCTCATTCCACCTTCAATGTTGGAGACCCGCCAAATCTAGCAGTAATCTCCATCCATGAATCAAGCACACGCGTATTTTTTTCTCTCAAAAGGAACCCATTATTCGAGACTCCACTACCCACTATCACACCACCCAATAAGATATCCCTCTCCCCTTTCTCATTTCATTCCCCACACCACCAAATTAATAGAGAAGAGAAGGTAAAAAAAAAAAAGCGGAACAACAACTTTAAGAAGCTAAAGGTAAGAGAAAAATAAACTATTCGACTACTCTTCACAATCAGACAGCCCAAATGCTACTCAATTCAACTCCCATAACCCCAAGATATAATCTTATCCACAGCGAAAGCAGAAATAAAAGCGAGTCAAATATCTCGTCCATCAATGATGAGACTCGCGATCCACAAGTTCAGGTCCAGGTCCAGGTTGAAACCGAGTTGAGCGCGAGAAGATATAACAAGCGAACCATATGACAAAATGCAAGAGAACGCCTGCCCACACTCCACCTCCAACCTCCCGCACCAAAATCCAGCAGGCCCGCCAAGCCGTTCTAGAGAAATGAAAGCAAAGCTTGCTGTCAATCAGACCAAAAGCTGAATCGCAAGTTCCTGGTACTTTCGCTGAAAGCTTATGCATAAATCCAGAATTGAACAAAGTTTTTATCGTGTATATGTCGAAGTGATATCATTTAAAGAAAAAAAATTATCTCCAATCGACTTTCACTCTCCACGAGCCTTTCCACGTCTTCGGAAAAAGTCCATGACCTTTCTAGCCGCACCACTACTACCACCATGATCATTGTGTGCATGCTCTTGATCATAAGCATCGGCAAACTTGCGGTTATTCTTCTGTAGTACACCTCTGCCATTATTGCGTCCTGCTGGTCGTCGCGAGTCTTCATATGAGTTATTATTGTCATTCTGATATGGACCACGTCGACTTTGACCAAATGAAGATTCAGAATCAGTCGTCAATGCCGATTCATCTTGGCGGAAGTTTGCAGGCGGTAAAAATTGTGGTGGACCACCCATCCTAGAATCTGGATTCTGCTGTTGTGGTTGAGCAAAACGTTGTCTTTCTTGTTGTGCCGGGCTAGCGCGGTTTTGATCATATGCTGCATCCGCATGCTGATATTCAGCTGTACTTCCACTAACATTTCTGTTATCCTGCGACGCGTCAAGATGATTACCTTGCATTTCGGGATATGGCTCATAGTGACCATCGGTTGGAGTACTAGCAGGTGGGGTATTTGGGTCTTTACCGATACCGATAGATTTCAAAGAGAATGATGCCGGGAGAAGAGAAAATCTTCTTGAGGCTTTTTCCTGGGAACCTGTCGTAGATCGCCCAGCTATACTTCCACTTCTCTTTTTGCCAAATCCAAATGATATGGAGCGTCTGGAGTCTATCGACTGTCTCGAGTCATCGGTATTTATGATATTGGCATTTGACATGCTGACTGGAGGATATGACTTCTTTGGTTTTTCTGAAGATTTCTCTGCGTGTGATTTACCACCAAAAAGCGAATTTGTTCTGCTAAATATGCCACCGATCGTGTTTGATCTCTTGTGAGTCTTGCTACCCTCAGATGGAACATTTGCAGTTCCTGCTGGAAGTCCTGCGACTCTAGCGAATTTTGGAGCTATAGGTTGAGAAGTTGATTGAGGAGGGTATTCAAAGGTTTGTTCGCCTTGAATCATAGGAGGGGATATATTGTAACTATTCGAGCTCTTGGGTTGAGGTTGAGACATACGGCCATGAGCATTAGTTCCAGCGACGGTTGGTGCCACAGGTTGGCTGTAAGATCCACGGGTTGGGAAGCCCATAGACCCAGATCTATTAGAAGTCATGGAACCACCGGTAGTTGGTCTTGCGATTGATGGTTGGCCAGTCACTGGGGTCGTATAGTTAATGTCTGAAGCTGCGCGGTGATCCCGAGTAGGTCGAGGAGGTGGAACCATACCTTGTTGTCGCTGTGAGCTTCCCGTTCGTCTTGCCGAAGCTGCTTGTTGGGCTTCTCTTGTCATTGAAGGATCCTGAGGCAATGACTTATCTCCTGCAGGGACATTTCTTCTAGAACCTTGAGCACCAGAAATCTCGACTGGGCCTTGGCTGCCAGCACGAGCGCGTGTTCTCGAACCAGATTGAGCACCGGACGAGTTGGTAGAAGGCTCCCCTCTTTGTGTTTGTGATCTTGGAGCCACATATTCGACCTGTACAGTTCGTCTCTTGTTGTCCTTTGAAGTTTTGGGAGGTGCCTCTTCTCCATCTTGATCTACATGCCCATGTTTCCTACTGAGATCCCCAACGGCTGCGGGTGCCTTTTGTGATTTGGGTTCCCGAACTGAAGCACTTCTAGCAAGTAGAGGAGCTTCTTGAGGTTCTTCAGATGGCACAGTAGTATTGGCAATCTCCACAGTAGTAGTTGTGCTGCTAGTAATGAAGCCAACGACATGCGCATATTCGCTCAACCAACTGTGTCGAGCAACTTCAAATAGATCTGCACGTTTGCGTGGGTCTGGAACGAGAATACGACGGAGAAGGTCTCGAGCATGCGGTGTAACATATTCTGGAAAGGTAAGTGGTGTCGAAACTATATATTTGTAGAGAAGGTTAATGTTGTCGCCCTCAGGATTGGCTGGATCATCATCGAAAGGTAGGTATCCTGCAAGCATTGCATACTGAATTCATGTTAGTGGTGCAACTATCAACAGGTGCAAAAATCAAGACTCACTAATATTACTCCGCAACTCCATACATCGACCTTGCGGCCGGTGTATAGAGAATCACTCACAACTAATTCTGGAGCTGCATAGCACGGACTGCCACAACTTGTCTGCATCAGATCTCCTCTCCGCGAGCCGCTAGGTAAAATCTTATCCAACTCCATACGCTTGACATAGTCACGACTAGCTAAGTTGTACTCGATTTCGTCTCCAAGCTCATCGTCTGGGTTAAAGGTGTTTGCAAAACCAAAATCCGTAATGATAATGTTGCGGTTGCGATCCAGCAGAAGGTTCTCAAGCTTCAAATCTCGGTGAACAATTCCCTTCTTATGTAAATATCCAACACCAGAAACCAATTGAGCAAACAGGCGGCGAGCAGCGTTATCCTTGAGGTATCGGTGGTTGAGAATGTAGTCAAAGAGTTCTCCCCCTGAAGCATACTCCAGAATAATACCAATTTGCTTTTCTGTCTCCACCATCTCATGTAATTGAACAATATTGGGATGGGATATCTCTCGAAGAATAGCGATTTCTCTGTAAATCTTTGCAAGTCTCGTAGGGTTCGTTCCCACACTATCGCGGCGGATGAGTTTGATAGCGACCTAGAGGAATAAGATTAGCATAGAATCCAATCAGTATTCAGTGAAGACTTACTTGAGTACCACCTGCTTGTTTCCAGCCCATTTTCACCTTACCAAATTCTCCTTCTCCAAGAGTGTTACCCAGATAGTACTCACCGAATTTACTGTTCTTTTCACGTTTCCCAGAGTTTGCTGAGTGATCATGACGGGATCTCTGCTGCCGAGGAGCTTCTTCAACCACTGGGGGAGCTGCAACGGCATTAGGTACAGCCATTCGTTCCCTCTCTCGCTCCAAATCCACCTTGGGATCGCTAACAATCACACGATTTAACACCTCACTTGCTTCGTGGGACAGTCCAGCAGGTGAATTGGTACCCGCTGGATGTGATCTATTTTGTGCATTAGAAGGTGGACCAGCTCTCTGTTCACGACTTCCACTCGGTCTATGCGGTAGAGCTTCAGGTGATTGTTGAGCTCTGCGTCTGGCTCGAGTTGCCGCCGTGGCAGCAGCTGTTGCATCCTCATTGCTCGTTCCATTGGTTTGTATATTCCTCCTCTCGTGATACTGGTTCTCCTGTGACTGTGCCCGACGTGGAGAATCTCTCGCCCGCTGCTCGTCCGGATGTTCACCTCGTCTTGAACTCGAGCTACGATTTGTGGCCGAAGTTGCAGCCGCTACTGCTGTACTCGGTCTGTTTGAAGAAGATCTTTCCGAGACAATTGGGGGCACACCTCGTTGATGATCGCCCGGAGCCATTGGAGCAAAACTCGAAGGGGATGTGGTGGTGGTTGGGGATATTTGATTTGAAGGATTATTACTGCGAGGATTTATTGGAGCTGAGTTTGTTGTTACCGAAGGTGAGGTGTACTGGGGTTGGGGAGGTGTGTTTGTAGATGCGCCATTGCCGCTCGGCCTTCGAGATGGTTTTCTTGCAGAGGAGGGAGATGCGTTGGTGGTGGTTTGATTATAGTAAGGGTCTCGAGATTGTTGTGAACCCGAAGTGTAAGGTCTCCCCGAGGATGATGATGCTGCTACTGGAGATTGCGATCCTATTGATGTTGGTTGATGAGGGGCGGTCTGCAAAGCGGCTGAAGACATCTCTTGTAAATTTTGCGCACTGTTGTCAATCGCAGATTGGGTGTCTAGCAAGCGGAAATTACAACAACCGTTGCTGAGGTACGATTCAGAAGGTGCTATTATGATTGCGAGGTTTTCGCCGGTCTATCACCTATTTCCACCAACTAACATCATGGGAGGGGGGAGTATCGAGGAAAATTAATTGCACCTTTTGGACAGGGTAGTATTGGGAACGCTGGCGATAACAATTATCAACAAGAGGATTGTTGGATTTTTTAAAGTTTCGACAAAATTTAAAAAAGAGTATCGCGGCTGGCGCTGAATTTGGGCGACTATTATGTTAGATATCGTAGCTCCCTAACAAAAAAGTAGGCGGTCGAGGAATATGGGCTATGGCGGGAACGGCTCCTTTAGTTAGTGTCGACCCTCTCTTTTTTTTTTTTCTTTTTCCCCCTTTGGTGTGAGTGTGAGTGTGAGTGTGAGTGTGAGTGTATAAGTGTGAGGGTATGTGTATGTGTATGTGCGGTTGTTGACGGATCAATTGAACCCAAAGTTGATTTGATTTGATTGATTGATTGATTATAATTCGTAGGTAGAGAGCGTAATTAAATGTGGGTGGCTGGGGAGAAAGTAAAGCAAGACCCCCAAGATTGGAAATTGGAATTGAGATTTGAGATTGAAATGAATCGAATTGAGTTTTTGTTTTGGATTTTGAATTTTTGTTTTTCGGTCGAATCTCGATGTAGGTAGGAAGTATGTACCCTTCTTCTGTTCTACCTCTTGACGGGAGAGAGGGAGAGAGAGGGAAGAACCAATAGGTAGGTAAGGTACCTAGGTAAGGTGAATTGGGTGAAATGGTGAAAAGAGGTGAGATGGTAAAATGTAAAATGTGAATGTAATTGTAAATTGTGATGGATGGTAATCTTCTTTGGCGATATTTTATTGGTTGTTATGATTAATCCTTTTTTATTTTTCTTTTCTTTCGTACTGAGGATTTATTGTTGTTATTGTTTTGGCTTTTCTTCTGCTTCTTCTTCTTGTTCTTCTTCTCTCTTTTCTAGCTTAACGACAGTATGTAAGTTGGATTGTATGTGGTAAGTTTTTTTCTTTTCCTTTTAAATGTACAACAAGAAGGTTAAATAGGGAGAGAGAGAGAGAGAGGGTAGAGAAAGAGAGAGAGAGAGAGAGAGAGAGAGAGAGAGAGAGAGAGAGAGAGAGAGAGAGTAAGAGAGGGAGAGAGAGAGTAAGTGAGTGAGGTGGTGGTGGTAGTGTTGTGGGTAAGAGAGCGAAAGTACCTAGTAAGTCGATTAAAGAAAAAGGAATAATACGGTGGTAAATAAGGTAAATCAGGTAATACCTAGGTCAGGAATATAAGGCATAAGGTAGAGGAAACCCAGAGAATAGAGTGAATAGAGACAAGAGAGAGAATTGTACAGAGTAGATCAGATGGATTTGCCCAGGGGTAAAAAGATATACCTATACCCAGAGACCTCTAGCAAATCCGAACAATTCGAACAATCTGATCAAATCTCAGAAATCTCAGAAATCTTAGATGGCATGTATATGATAATCAAGCACCTTGTCCCTAGAGCATAAAGCTTTAGAGCATGAAGCTTAGAGATTATGCTCCTTCTCCTTATAGAAGAAGCTTGTTTATAGTGATTTCCCGCAGTGTCGCAGGTGTAACACTGGGTTGATGATGATATGATGATGTGATGATATTAAGGCACCCAGGTAGTGCTCTGTAAGTAAGATATGACAACGATTTGAGTGCTGGGTGCTGGGTGCTGGGTGCTGGGTGCTGGGTGCTAGGCTGTTGACTATTGACTATTGACTGTTGACTGTTTGTTGGGTATTGAGTGGGTGGGTGCTAATAATTCCCACGTTCCCTGTATTTGGGACCTGGGACCTTGACTTGAGTCTTTGGGTCCTTGGGTGTAGATACTGTCTGTGGATGAATACGGAATAGGGAAACTCTCGGTGTAGGTATATAGATAGAAACTTGACATAAAAATAAAAATAAATATGAATTTTGGATAATTACTTACTATTATTTATCAATCGATATTCCTTTCTTTTTCTTGACCTTCCCTTTCCTGCCTTTTCTTTTCCATAGATGTATGTATGTCTGTATGTCTGTATATATGTATGTACTCGTACTGTACTGTACTGTAATACAATGAATGCACTATACTGTACTATTGTAAGTCGGTGAGTCGGTAAGTGGTAGTAAGTCTTTCTTTCCTTCTTACCACAACCACAAATCTTCCCTCGATGATATGATATATCAACCCTTAGGATTAATAATAAAGACTCTTCTCTCCTCTCCCGTTCCGTTCTTCTTCTCACGGTTCTTCCAATTCCCCAATTCCAACTTTCTCTGGGTCAGCCAAAACCTTCTTTCTCAATCTCTACAAAGTAATTTCCTTTTTGTTCATTTAGCGAAGTTGGATGGGATGGGACTCATGGAGGGAGGTTCAAAGTGGTAAAAAAGGAGAAACGAAAATGAAAAGCCCAGGGCTGTTGATGAACGGAGCGGGAAACGTGAACAAAGCAAGGCAAGGCAAGGCAAGCTTTGGGATTGTGAAGTGGAATTATGATGGTGAAAAAGAAATGCATACTTGCACTACCTATACAAGGCCTTGACTTGGTTACCTGTGAGATATGAATAGAAAACGGTGGCTGCTGGTGTGCTTGTGATGGTATGGTATGTATGTATGTATGGCATGGTTTGATTCTTTTTAATATTCACACCACGCGAGAGCCATAAGGGGAGGACGATGAATGAATGAATGAATGAATGAATGAGATAATGTATAACATACCTATAGAGAGAAATAGAGCAAGTTGTAAGAAAACTATCGTATGGTTGGAATCCAATTCAATGGCTAGCTGGCTGGCTGGTATCAAAAATTCGTTCGCGTTCGCTGCTGCGTCTAGGTCTTCGTCCTCGGCTTGTCGATGGATATCGGATGGGATGCGTGAAGGAGGAGATCGATCCGGAGATATATCGAGCTCGATACTTCGAAAATGCAAAGTATGTAGATAGGTAGGTAGGTCTCAATCCAGAAGAACAAGACTTTCTTTTACTTTTTTCCTTTCCTTTACATTACAATACAATACAAGAGGATCACATAAACTTTTTATCAAATTCACCACCCCAAACACTTTGCATGAATAGTCCTCTGGATACAATATTACATATTACATCTATCTACGGAGTACTCCATTCGCATGCGCACTCTAGAAACGAAAAGGGGGAGAAAAGAGAAAAAACAGGTCTTTCCTTGATATATCAGACGAACAAAAGGAATCCCCAAGAAGTATTTCCTCCTAGCATTAGTCTTAACATGCATTAACATCTTTCCAATCAATCAACCAACCAACCAACCACCTGCGCGTCGCTTTCGCGTTTTCTCTGGCATAACATAACAAACCTTAACAAAAGCTGGCCAGTCGAGCCACTCCAACGGTGAGCGAGCGAACAAAAAGAAAACATCTGACAGCCTTCTAGCTCGCTCCTCGACGAACGTGGGACCCACGAATGAGGGGGAACCTAGAAGAGATGCCATTCTTGGGATGGATGATGTGGTTCCATATGCATACTACGGAGTTTTAACAAATGGCATAAACATCATCATCAATCAGGAAAACTTTGTTTGCCTTTGCATTGACGTGGCATGCTCAGATCCTGGATTGGTACTTAGGTACTTACTAGGCTTTTAGGGAGGTACAGTAGGTTTCTCTTTGGATTGACCGTCCGCTCGTCTGTGAGTAAGTAAGTAGTCCGTTCCGTGTACAAATATTCAGATCGTTATTGGTCCCTTTGATTTTATCTGTCTGTCACTCTGTCTTCCCCCTCTCTAGGATCCCCCGGTGAGTAAACAAATACCTCTCTTCATGTACCGGTGAATCCAGATGCTGGTTAGGATCGAATTTGTACACCGTACAGACTGATACCATAGGAAGAACCTTGAAGTCTCTTACTAACTAACCTAGTACTTACTCCATCACAACAAAAACGCGTTGTGAAGTCATCATTCATCATTCATCATCATCATCGGCGAATTTTCCCTCAATTAATCTATCTTCTTCTTCTATGTACGATATGTACTCCGTAAATTCTAAATTCTAATTCGACTATCAACAAGGAAGTCCAGCCACACCACACATACACATTATATTATACATTATCTCTCTCTCAAAAATAAAAAACTGATCATCTTCATCTCAACACATCTTCCATCTTTTTGTTCTCCACTATTCATCCATTCATTAATTTATTGATATAAATATAAATATAAATATAGAGTGGACGAAGTACTCCATAATGTACCTACCCACCTACCTACCCACCTGTATACCTACCAGGCCAGTACCCTCCAATTCAAAATTCAGCAACCCATCTTCTCCTCTGTCTTGACTTTTGACTCCTGACTCTTGACTCTGAAGAAATCTTATCAGTATAAGAATCGAAGATACACTACCATACACATACAATCCAACCATCCCAACTCTTCCATTAAACCCCTCTCTCCTTCAAAAAACAAACAAAAAAATAGATAAACCACTCACCCACCCATCCCATCTCACCATCCTACATCAAACTATATTATGACATGCATAAACACCGGAGATGAAGCGCCCATCTTTCGCAACCGACGTAAATAAATGCCCCTCCCTCCCTCCCTCCCTACCGAGCGAGCCTACCTACGTACCTGATATGCAAGTAATTAGGTAGGTATCTAAATATGATTTTCAAAGCCCCATTTATAGATTTACAATATATGTCTTGTCTGTCTATCCTGTCTATCCTGTCTATTATAAGTAGGGAGGTAGATAGGTACTTTGTGAATTTTGGATATTTGGGTATGGTATATACTATGAAGATTTGGTGAATGGGTCAGTATTGGTGTTTGCCTGGTTGGTTGTGTATGATATGCATGATACTTATGAGTGAAGACTAAATATAGGTGAGCAGGTAGGTAGATAGATAGGTATCTAAGGTATCTGGCTACTAGGTCAAGTCAGTTCAAGTCAATCCAATCCAATCCAATTCAAGTCAATCCAATCCAATTCAAGTCAAGTCAAATCATATCATATCGCGATACTATATTAAGTACCTATTACCGCGCAGGTAGGTAGGTAGGTAGGTAGGTAGATAGGTTTCACTCTCATCATCTATTTGTTTTTATCTCCAGACACAGATTCAGATTCAGATTCAGATGACGGAAAAGTCATTGATTCCAAAGCTCTAGAATAGAAATAGAAATACCGGGTCTGAGACTCTAGGTATCAAACATATATATCAAAGGCACTACAAATACATATCACAATTCCATACACACTATACCTACAGTATATATATCAACTCTACCTACAAATTCCTCAAAAACATTCTTTGAAACAAACTAGATTCCCCAATCAAAAGAACACCGACCGGTCCACAGAAGACCCGAAGAATCCTTAAATTTTATTTATTTATTTTCTTATTTCTGGATTGTTTCACTGCATAGGTAGGTAGGTAGGTAAGTATCATATCATATCGATATTAAAGACCTCGAAGGATATTGACATTACCAGCCAGGTATCATTACTGTAATACCTGAGAATCAGATGCTACTGATGTATCTACATATACGTAGACCAAAATCGAATAGCAAACTCACATCTTCATCTCTATCTATAAACATAAATATCAATATCCATCTATTTGAATTCAAATCCAACCTCAAAAAAAAAAAAGCACACCAACACCAACAAGGAAAGATTCAGGTACCACGCACCCACCCACCCAATCCACCACCATTCCCCAACTAGTCAACGTCGTATTACAATTACATGCATACATACATTTGGGTACCTGCACCATTCCACTCCCGTTCCACTCTCTTCTCCTCGAAAATACGAATCACACATCGAGATATAGAATACAATTCGAAGATCCATGAAGATTAGAGTTGGCTTGCATGTGAAAGGTGCAAGGTGGATGTTGTTTCAGCATCTATCCCGATTCCCGATACGATGAATAAATCTGATGATCATTATCCCCCAGGCTTTCAAGGCTTCGGCGCGGGCTGATGAGTGCGGAATCAATGGTCAAGGTTGTGGCTTTGTGGGTTAATTTATATTACTGTAGAGTCTTATGCTGGAATTGCTTGATCGGTTGATTACTTGACACTTGATTATCTGACACTTGATTATCCATAAAGTAGATAATAACAACGGTTATACCGATCTAACCGACCCGATATACATTTGGCTTCTGGTATTGAATCAAGAGGTATATGAATCAAATTATTGCTGAGGTCGAAACTTTTGCATTGTTCGCTTCATTGTCTCATCTACCCGTACGATGGATATATATTCAGGTTCACAGCATCCAAAAAGCAGGTATCAAATGTCAAAGTTTGTGTACAAGGTTCATCGGTGCTTTCATCAAGCACGGGAGTTGCAAGGCAAAAGCTGTACTCAGCGAGATTGCAGATTACTGTGCTGCTTGAAAAATCTCCATCCGGGATTACATTTTAATGGAGATGTCATATATATCCAAACCTACTGCGAGTCCTGTCAAAGCAGAGGCATAAAGTAGTAATATCCCCATAGCTTGGAGATTGCTGACAAATAAAGTTGGGATGGTCAGGTTGAAGAGTCCTGTGAGTAAATTTGCAGCCAAGAAGATGGCCAGACCATTTCTGTTAAATGCTTCAAGGACTCGACTTGTTGAGAGTTCATAATTCTCCCTTTCTGTCTTTGCATCCGTGCTTTTATGAGCCGCTGGGGAGAATGTCGTTTCCACCAAACAAAATGCAGTCAATTGTGTGCAGTTGAAAGCTGAAACCCATAGGAAATACGGCAGGTTCGCAAGGCGGCGTGATACACTTAATGCCAGTCCATATTTGTAATTTGTTGTGAACAAGTAGAGGGCAATCCACACTCCTGACCATGTACCCATTTGCATCAAGAGGCGTTTTCTCTGAGCAACTGGACCTCCGGTTGGCATGGAATTGCGTGGTAATACGAACATTCCAGCTGCTTGACCAGCCAGAAATATTGCGAGATAGCCAAAGAAACTAAAGATTCCTTCACGGTTCTTCGAAAATAGATCTGTTCTTGGAGCTGTGAGTATGAAGGCTTTGAGGCTGGTATATTCGAGTGTAACTTGATACAAAGAGCCGAGGATTATGGCCAACAGGGCATATGACGGGATGAGCTGAAACGCGGACTGAAATATCGCTACGAATGGAGGAATGAATGCAAGGGTAAAGAAGAAATTCCAGTGAACTCCGTATTCAGTAACATGCTCCGCATAGTCCAATCCTTTGACACTGTATAAACGTATGGTTCCAAGAACAATCAATGGTAGTGAATGGCGTATCGAGTTGTATAAGCGTGTGCTGAGCTTCGTTGTTCGGCCAGCATCCTGTTCTTTGAGTATCGGACGAGCGCCTACAAGACCACCCGAAAATACGAAAGACCCTACTCCCATATCCATTAACGATGTTCCCCAGTTTTCTACCTTTGCAAACCTCCGTGGAAATATCCTGAAATCGACTGCAAGAATAGCTATACAAGTGATAACCATCATTGCCCCTCTATAGATGGTGAGGAAAGGCTTCTTCGGAAGAGGATTCAATTCGTCCGAAGGTTTTGCTTTTGGTTGCGGGATTCTTGATTTCTTTTGCGTAGTCTTTTGTGTAGTCTTCTGCGGTGGAATTGCATACAATAATGGAACTGGCGCAAGCAGTAAGAGATTCAATATGAGAGGCATATCTGCGTAGACAGAAATCGCGAGAAGAATAGCTCCAACATTGAGAAGGAAGTCGACAGCGAAAGCAATTGGAGTATATGGTGCGAAGAAGTACTGGCGGCTCTGTAAAGCCGACCAAAGGATAACTGCGACCTGTTTCAGTAAGTTAGCTCGCTGTGCAATGATAATTGTTTGCATTGCTCAGACATACTGGAGCGACAGCAGTAACCATATTAATTTCTCCAATTCCTCCACCTGTCAAATTTGACACGAAATCCTCCTTCAAGCTTTTGTAACTAGCAGCCATAGCTGCTTCAGCTGCGCGGGACATACTGGTAACGCTGCGCTTGTAATATCAATTGAATGAGAAGGTCAAAAACCGTGTTATAATTTTTGATGAGGCCAGACAATCCGACGCAATGTGGCTACGACAGCCCCGCCGCTCGGTTCACCAAACCCATCACCTCACCCTTCCGACTTCACAACTTGTAAGACATATTTTTCCCTCGTATCTTCCATCGAAATTTTTTTATGATTTGAGTGCATTCAGTCTCGATGAAAACCGTGATTTGTGTCTCTGAAGAAGTTAGCATCTAGGGGAAACTGAGAGAAAGTTCTGACCGGTTTAGATCCCTAGCGCACAGCCACCTCAAACACTTACTTTATGATTCTTTCTTTTCCAATGAGATGTCTCGCGGATACTTGAAACAACTTCTTTCTTTCAAGAATTGTCAATCGTTCTAGTGACTTATCTTCTTTAAGGCCACTCATGATTGTACATTTCAAACCACATCCGGCCTATCAGGTCATGTGCGATTGAGACACACCCGCGGTTCGGTTCAACGGAGTTTCTATCAAAAGCCTGTGGCTACCCAGTGTTGAGAAGGTCTCGGGTCCCCATGTGAACTTACATACTTTGGCGATATAGATCTCTCCAAAGTTTCAAGTGGCTTTGATGTTAGGAAGTTGAGTAGGGAGGCTCAAGAGATGTTATGATTCAGACATTCTGTAACTCGTTTCCTTTCAACGTGAGTGGTTGATGTCTCATATGAGCAAAGGCAGGTATGAGAAAAGCACTCCGGATCTTTTGATTTTTATTAGATCATATAGTATACGAGTTCTTCAGCCAGCTCTCTCTTGGGATTCTTTTTGCACCCCATCCATCAATAGAAATGATATCTTTTGATATCACAAAAGCGATCAACCATAAGCACTGGCATTTAAACTTGCTATTTCTCTACTCAATATATTTAGTCGTCTCTAACCAGGTTTTTGCTTTCTTCTCGGGTGTTCTGTTCCTTCAAGTATTATCCGAAGTCAGCCTAGTCTACCATGCCGGAGATCTTTCGCCCACGGAATAAGAAGCTGCAGCACCCCGAATTGCATCCGCAATCTGCGCGAAATCGTGAGCGTAGCGTTCCATCCCAAGGCGTTGGGTCTATATCCCCGCTCACACAACTCCCCAGTCCCAGCCTAGTGGCAGCACGAGCTTATGCCTCACAATGCCAAAAACCAATCGATTGGGAATTTGACGCGCGGTCGCGGCATAATAGCTTAATTCAAGCACATCAAACCCTCAGGAGGCATTCTACAATGGTGACCCTAGCGAGATGCACGCCTTCATTAGACAAGACATATTCAAGTATAATCTCCCCCAATTCGCCATCGTCGCAGATGGTTCCAGGGATTCTACTTGCCAATGAGAAGATAGGAGAATCTAAAACTCGCCTCATCATCCGATCAAAAGGATCATCTGATTTCAGTATCTTCGATACTAGGCGGCATTCTGAAACTCCAGCTTCTTCAACTTCAACACATCGTGTTCCATTCGAGTATACTCATGACCGCTTGCAGACTTGGGGTTACGTTTATTTTGGAAATATTGTCACCGCTGATGCTTTCGTCAATGCAGTCAATCTGAGGCGACCAAGCTTGGGAATGATAAAAGAGCAGGATATGCATGAGTCATTCAGAATATCGGATCAGGTGATTATACGTGCTAGAGTATCACCCAGAGAAATCGAACGAAAGCCTTTTTGGATTCAAAGAGAAGTTGATATTCGAGAACTACGAGACAACATACCAATGCCTCAGTCTAATCAAGATCATCCACGGGATTCAACAATCGTAAGAAGGTCTAGCAGGCTTCGACGGATATCTTTGCAGCAAATTTCTATTCCAAATCGACGCGGGACCGCGGACCATATCAGACGCCAGATCAATTCCAATCACGTGGCAGTGCCGATCCGTGAGTGTCTTGTGTACAATGACAATGTATACCATGACTAATAATTCATTACAGATATCGAATATGCTTTACATTATCTCCCAGTTTTGGCCGCTCTGATGTTATCAGGGCATATTCGTAAAGGTGATTCCGTTGATCTTCCTTTACCCAGCCCGGAAGCATGGGTTGATACAATCGCCTATGTTTATACTGGACAAGGGGAAATCACACTGGCTATGAAGGAAAACATTTTATTTCTAGCTGGTAGGGTAGAAAGCGAAGGCTGATACCCTCACACGGGTCTTTTAAACCAGGGGAGAACGGGACTACGATCCGATCGGACACAGCCTAGGATTGGAATATCTCAAACGGATCCTTAGGGGGTACATGTCAGGATTTCATGCATGACTGCGTGGGTTTGGTTCAGGCCACGTGGTGCACTGGTGCCGTACATTTGATGGAGAAAGCTTAGTGACGACACTTCCGTTCAGGGTCTACAGTTTCTTACCAAAATGCGACAGTAAGCACTTTATTGCGATCTACGACACTCTGTACTTGAAACAGGATAAAGTCATTTCCTTCAATACTACTCATACCTGATCTTTTAAAGCTTCATGGGGAAATCATTAGTCTTGATCATCGACGGAGGGGATTTCAATTACTCCGTAACATGATTGGACAACTAGGACCGAGATTCCATGCGCGACCATTTTTTCATGTCGCATGGATGAATTACATGACGCTATTGACGGCCAAGCTACATAACTATGAGCAAGGATGGTTAAAATCTCAGCTTTTGACCATTGACCGAGAAAGGCGCGATAAGGAAGGAATTCAAGATTTTTGACTCGCAATGTCGAGTCATGAAGCCGTGAATCGGTGAATTCACATCTTGTTCGGCTAGATAATTGTACTTGATTGACCGAAGAGCCGATAGCTCTCTTAGCAGGTCTTGTCTTTCCAATGACCTAATTCAATCTTCAAAGGCCTCGTATGTTCTGCTGATTTCCTTGAACAATTCGTATGAAGAGGGTCCAATCGATGCGCATACCATGATATTCAAATCGAACTAGTGGATGATTTAATTTGAAGAGCCTTGCCCTCGGCATTGATCTATTTGAAGTCGGCCCAGTTACTTGATTCCCGTCTAGTTCATCATCTACAATACCCTGCCGCGTCTAAAGGCCGTGAAGATTTAATATGCCCCAAAAGCCTTGAAATCATGGTGTTACCATCCTTACTAGTATATCAGTATGCTTCATTTTAACCGCAAATTCTGACAGATAGGCAAATGACTGCCTCGCAGAATGTACCTACACAAGCGCCTCGATATCAACAAAGAAATGGTCCCAAAAACATTGTCTCCACAACTTCCTTCCCTATTCAAGTAGTCTCCCACAGATTCCCTGCATTTACATCTACTAGACAAATATCTTAGACGAGATAGACCATGATAGAATCTTTCTTTCCATCACCAACAGTTGTGACATATGTAGACCACGCCAGAAATGATACATCGTCTCCACAAACCCTTATTACTTCCCACTTTAACAAATGGCTTCAGCATACTGTAATTTCTTTGATGACAGTTTTTCAAGTGCTTCCCCAGATCATACGTATTCTCATAGGAAGCACATGTAACACCTAGACGCCATCCATGCAGGTCCATCCGATTCAAGCTTGTTACCTAAGATTTTAACAGTCCTCGGTTTTTCTTTTCTTGCTTGTACATCGATCTTCGCGTGCTAATCCTCACCTAACACACCCTCGCTGTTGAGATAATGTATGAAAACCTCATGCTTCAAGAAACCTATATTTGCCAAAAAATAAGCCAAATCCAGAGTGTGCCCCCATTTCCCCACCTTCTCCAATCATCTCCATCTTCTCGGATCATATGTCGTGGTTTCGTCATATTGATCCAAGGCTTTTCATTTACGGACTGATAAAAGCCAAACATGTGAATATGACATTTTGCATTCTCTTCATCTATTTCACCTAGTTTTTGTCCCCTATCAAAGACACAAAAATAATGAAATTTATCCAGAGCTTCTGAATTAATCATGGTGCGTCTCGATTTCCATATTTGGATCCTCTTCACTCATTCTTACGAGGCTTGAACATTACCTATTTACGCTAGCCGAATTTTGATATAGCCTGAACCTCGCTTCCTTGCACTCTCCCCCCAACTCCACTTACCTACTTCCCGATAATATCACACTTCGGACACAACGTTATGAAATTTCGCTGCATCCATAACCTCAATATACTCAAATGGAATTACTCAAATTGCAACTCGGCCCCACACTCAGAACGAGGCAATCACCTCCCTTATTCATTCATTATCTCATTCAACTCTTTCTTCGGTCCCGGGCCGGATAAATGTCCTTCTTGGCAACCAACATCCGACCTTATGGGAAACATATCCACTGACGAAAAGGGTATTTAGATGCCGAGTGACATTCGGATGTAATGTATGTAATTGCATGAGAGATTTGCCGATTGCAACGCAAGATCCCTTTTCTCCCATTTCTCCGTTTTCCGTGTACCCTCGCATGTTCTCGACGTTCGTTAAGTCCCGAGCGAATACCGGTTTGGCTGGCACACTCCGTCTTACCATGCATATACCGATTGAAATGAAAAATGTAAGAACTGTATATCCAACATGGCCCTAAATAATTCCACTCCTGTTTATCCGTTTGTCGATTGCAATTACTAGATGCAACGCAAAGCAATCGGGAAGTGCTATTACCTACAAAGAAATCCTACAACATGCACACCGTATGTATGCTTGAAGATACCTATGTGGTTCTTCAATCACTTATCCACCTCAGTCCAGAACATAATTTGAGACCACATAAATACCTGGGTAATCACTCAATACCCCAGCGCCATTTCTTCCACACAAATCACAACCCCCTAACCGCACCACCCTTCCCCTGTAATACATTGCATATGCATGCATACTGCATAAACGTTACAACGGCTTTGAATGATGAACACCTGTCTGGTCTGAACATCTTTCCACCTTTTATTGGAATCTTCTCCAAACGTCTTTCCAGTTCCGCACATCGCATCATCTTTTCCCAGTCCAACATTCTGCCTTTCCATTTCTGTCCAGAATCCAGATCCATCAAAACTCAACGCAACATTGAGCAAATGAAATACCCACCTCCCCACCATCTGGGTAACTTCCGATTAGACACGCCAAGGCCAAGGAATATGCCATTGCCATTCAAGCATATGCAGGTAGCAGTACATATATATGCATATGCGTTACACATCCATAACTCTTCAAACCTGCCTCCTTCATTATCTAACCGTTTCATCCCAACTTGCCTTGCGTTTTTTTTCTCTGGCTTGCCGGATTTGATAGACTTTGGCACCTGGCTTTGCTGATCGGTCAGGCCGAATGGTCTTTCCAATAGTTGTCTTTTACCAAAGAATGAACGCACAAGGTACTTATGTGAATATGAGACGGTGGAATATGGTGTCTGTGTTTGAGCGATTTTCTATAGGGTGCGGAATGAGTATGGAATAAAATTGGGCCAAGATGTATGGGCTGTTAATAGGTTGGGTTTCACACGCATCTTCAATCGCCAGTTATTGTCAAGTTTGAACAAACGAACGATAATTTGATATTGAAGATCCAAACTATATGCTTGCAGCTTCCGAGTCTCCTATACAGACCATCTCATCTTATCGCATCCATATGCTATTGAGATAATTATCTTTCTATTCTACATGATTTGATTAGATCAGATCAGATCACTGTCATGATGCCTTTATTTCCGTGACCAAAAATTATTTTCTCATAGATCCTATTCCCATTTTGATTGTGGACCTCTGTATGAGAGTCTTTCCTCCTTCGAATCCGCCCCGATAATTAAGTAAGAAGGAAAAGAAAATGAAATGAAGATATCGGAAAGGATTTTTTTCTTTTTCGAGACCGTCCTTAAAGCCCATCACCCCGACACTTTTGTAGACCAATTTTCCATCCTAGTAAATAAATGGGAAATGAAGAAAATTTCAAATTTGGAATGAATAACATAGAAACAACATATAGAAAGAAAATAAACAAATTCTGAGGTGTGGGATGTGCGTATGTACATCGATATCCTGAAGCAGTTACCAAGTCTTCTCATCTCTTTTCAAGAAAAGTAATGAAAGATAAACTCCAAAAACAAATGCAAGAATATGTTGTGTGTAGAAACCAATAACCCAGTTAATCTTTTCAATCACCAATATGCTGAATGCACGAGCGCATACGCCGGCCGGAAATGTGAAGAAACGTTGAAACAATAAGACAACGCATGTAAATGACAAACAGTAGGAAAGCGATCGCCCCCAGGACAATGCTGCACTAGCGTCTCAGGGGGGTCCTTTCCTAAAACTGCCTCATCAGAAAATCAATGAGAAAGAAAGACATCATCATCATGGGAATCATTTGCATCGTAAGAGGCATCGGAAGCGGAGTCGAGATTACTTTCATCGAAGAAAGTCTCATTGTACTCATCATCCGAATGGGGGTAGGGGTCAGGCTCCAGTCCCAGCGCGCAGCTCGACTTTTCCGATAAGGAGGTGTGTTGAGAGCTCTCGATAGTTTCGGGTGCTTCTATTTGCACTTCGTCTTTATAGCGGATGAGACCGGGGTGGTTGCCCGGTGGAAGTGTGATGCTTTCGCTGCGGCGTGCTCGAGGACTCATACGATGGCTATCATTGGCGTCTCCGTCTGCACGACTACCCCACGAAGTCTGTACAAGGATTATTAGTATCTAAAATTGAATTGAGGCCCAAAGAGGAAAAACATGTGAGAGCGGAGTACTAGCTTACCATCCGAAGTGTCAGCAGTGCATATAGTTTGATCCACCCATGGAAATATCCAAAGAGAATAGAGATTGGAAGGAATCCAATATCTTTTGGTTCTCGAATGAAGAGGCCGATCAACTTCACGACTTTCGTTACAAGCATGAAAACCAATTGGGCAATCACTGCAATCATCTGATTCTGTGGAGACCAAGATGCAGTAGCCTTCAATGAGAGGTAGATGATGAGAGGATCAAAAGCGAAGGACAAGGAGGTAAAGGTGGCAATATGCAGAGCATAGACACACCATGGTTGTTGACTGTACGCAGAGATGATCAGCAAAAATATTCACCTCGTGACCTGACGAAAAAGGGCTCCGACTTACTGCCAAACATGTCTTTCCGTAACCAAACTAGTATAATTACTTCTCCAGTTACTACGAGCCCACCTCGAGCATTGGTACAAGTACTTGAAATTGTTTTCAAGTGTCGTTTCGATTTCACACTCTCGGTTGTATTGAATCCATGTCGACCATTGATTTGCGACAAGCCATCTCGTGACGAAGTTATCATCATCCGCATTGAGTTGATATTGACCCCATCTCTCTGTTTTGAATCCATCCAAGAAAAGAGGACTTTGCAGAATCTCGGACCTGAATGCACAAGTTCGCCCAGACATGCAGGAGGTTCCACCATCAATACCATGGGTTGCCGAAATTTCAAAGTTGCGTCTTTCAATATAAGCAGCTCCAAGCCAATTGAATGCACGTTCGGCAAAGGTGCCGTTGCGTACTCGCTTGACTCTTTGACATGGCCCAACACCACCAATCTTTGCATTCTCGAAGGGTGCAAGTAACCAGGGTAGTATTGTTCTTGGCCACGTGACATCATCGTCTGCCATTACCAAGATGCGCGTCTTCACTTTTGGAATAACCTCGCATACTTGGATTCGCTTGTTTGCGATTGGTGCGTAGTAAACGCTGACGTTGTTAGCTTCCAAGGATTTGGAAAAGTACTGGAGCTTTTGGTATTTGTCGGCTGTAGTGACGAGGATAAGCTCGGCTGGCTGACATGCGAGGATGCTCTGCAGAGAATCTCTCAATTCGTCGAAATTATTATGGATCGTAGGTATTATGACGCTCACATCTTTCGATGTGAAAGAAGGATTTGATGGTATTGGGACTGTTCTGTAAACCCAATGGCTGATAGTATTGACAATAAATCTGACATAACGATGGAGCCTGTTTGTTCCCACAATTAGTCTTCGACTTGTGTGGCGCAGGAACAGAAATAGAAGCAGGGTAAGCGAGACTGAGAGATTTTACTAAGCTTACCATAGTATTAAGAAGGCCAATTGCCATATATCGAGACTAGGCAAAGCCATTTTTGCTACTTAAAATTAAAGTAATAGAGTATGGAGTGAAAGAGAACGAGGAGCTTCTTTTAAATAAGGTCCACGGAAGTCAAGTGAGGAACGGGTTCAACGTCACACGGGATAAGTTGAGTAGATATTGTAAATTCGTGAGGTATAGGCGGGAGAAGTGGCAAACCGAATTGGGTGTGTAAGACTCGTATATGTTTCAAGCAAGACAACCGGGGAATAGAAGTCTTTTATGATGAGGTCGAAAAAAGGGCTTATGGAAGTGGGCGATTTTGACCCGGTTGGATATGATATTATGAAGAATTTTATAGAAGACCCGTAACACATATATGATAGGATTTCGTCAATTTTCAAAACTTCTTCAAAAGAGGTGGACTGCAACGTATAGAAACAAGATTGGGCCAGTGTCTTCGATGTTGGTCAAATGATGCCGGTATATGTCGTGGAGGGAAGGGACGTGGAATGGAGGTCTCGAGGGCAGTTTGTGGTGGTGGTGATGCGCGAAAACGGAGGAGTCGTAAGAAGAGGACTGAGCTTGGGTTGTTCGAGATAATTGCCCGTCAGATCAGGTAGAAATAATTCTTCGTATCTCAGAAAAATTAAGGGAGAAAATCTTCTTTCTTTGGGAGGAATAGTGATTTCACTGGAATCCAGCCATGAAAATCCTCGAATTGTGGTAAAAGGATATGGTATGTTTGTATGGTAGTTCTTTATTTTGTTTGCTCCCAAAGACCAAAATACCAAAAAACTTTTCCCAAGAAACCTGCCAATATATATTCAAGCAACCAACGAAGGACAAAGACGAAGAGATCACCAAACGACTGTCATCCTCGTGTACCTGAGTTCAATTGGATCAAATATACAGTTGCGAGGAGCCAGTTCCCTAAAACAAGAATGACACACTACCACAATAGAAGAGAAAGACGATGAGATGTCATACTGCTTCGAAGGTGGACATCAGGGTCTGGACGAGGTCTATATATGACTGAGCCAACAAGGAGACCACACGGCTGGACCCGAGCAGTTATAATTTTTCCCTCTTGTCCTTGTCTTCTACTACATAGAAAATCAAGCGTTAGCAATTATTAGGAAGACTGGGACGAATGCATCAAGGAATCAGGGATCGAGATGGGTAGAGTGGATCAAAATCTGGAGACAAATAGCAGCGCTTGTTCTGCGAGCATTGAGCGAAATGTGCGCCTGGTGTGCCATTTAAGCCGTTTGAGCCATCCATGAATTTGATGAGAATGAGCGATTCGAGCCATGAGAGCTATTTAGTACCAGAACTGGTCTGGGTCTGTCAAGCTCTTGGGATGTACTTGTACAATCTGGGTATTTTACTGGGGGTGGGGTGGGGAGAAGAGTTGTTGGATGATTGTTTTGGGAAGGCAGGAAAAAGTGTACCAGAATTTCACAAACAAATAATCCTCGGAATAATATGTATTTCGTACAGAGTAATAGTGGTTAGTTAGTTACTTAGTAGTCTAGTCTAGTCCGTCCGGCTATCTAGCTTGCTAGTCGATTAATCTTTTTAGTCGACTTTTCTTCCCCTTCATCAGTTGTTGAATTACACTCGGTTCAGTAACGCTTGCCGGGTGCCACTTTTTGGAAATAACAGAGGGGGAAGGGATAAAATGAATCCAATCGTATACCCTCTAACTCGATATGTAAGACTGCAAGAATTTAAAATAATTAAAACTGGACCTCAAGCGCGTGTGGTGGGCATTGTGGACGAGGAAGAATGAATGTTGGTGGTGGAGTAAAGTCCTGTGGGTGGTGTGCGCTAGGTGGATTGATTGTACAGCAAGTAGGGGTGGTTTAAAATGCTTAGGGTCTGCATAGGTTCAGGATACCTTGAAAAGTAGTATGGAAAAACGGAACAAAATATGCATATGGTACATCAATATCTGATATGGTACGTATTTAGGGAAAGAGAAGTCGAGCGATTCTGTATGATTAATTCCTCGATGCAATTTCGCATTTGTTGCAAGCTTGGTTGGCCAATGGTCATCTAATCATCTCATTTGAGGTGATTGTAACAATTATCATAAGATACGAGCCAAATTGATATGATTTTCAGCCTGAATTCATAGCCAAATCTTGTCAGTTCCTATCTTTCCGCTTTCTATGGATCGTCGACTTGAATAGAATCACCTAGGTATAAAGAACCTAGGTACAAATGTACCTACGAAAAGTAGAGGAACAAGATGCCTGTCTATGACCTATAATATGCCTGCTCTTATGCTTGCTAAATTGCCTATACAAAATCACACTAGTTATCTCGTCAGTGTTTGCTGGTTGGTCTATCATTTGCGCAATTGTGGTCTACTAGGGTATTTTTTAAACGAGAACACATCGGCCGCTGCAGGCGCCTGCTTTCGGAAAAATTAACCCTCTTAAAAAGACGCCTGCGACACTTTCATCAATATTAGCGAATATGATCCGAAGCTTCATATACTTCTCCAGTGTTTCTACAGGGAAGTCTCAACGACGAGGCGTTTCGGATGGTGGAATTTGGTCAACCTCCACGGCTCTAACTATCTCTAAGTTTGTCACCTCGAATGCAACTGCCAAAAGGTGGCCGTAGTTCGATCTCAAGCTATAGAGACCAGGGTATCACGGCATGAAAATGATGAGCATAATTGAACCCTTCCCTCTTCGCGTCCGCAATGAGGGGCAATTTGGTGGAAATGATGGTCATGGAGTTTATAGAGCCGAATGCTACGGATATCAAATCGAAACACTCGCAATCATACGTCGAGGGGGAAGCTTAGTGAAAATTCGGAGCCATCACGAGCTAGGGATGACCATCTAATAGATGTCAGCTATCGATAACTTTGACACAATCCGGAAAAGGTGCTCGTGGCGAAGCTATCACTACTCAAATCATTCACATCATGTGTTATGGTTACCATTCATCAACTTCAAGGTTATAGCTAGTTGTTCTCCATGTCGTTCTTTTTCCCCCATTTAACTTGATGCAATGTGATTTCTCCATTACCCATAGCTTAGTTTAGGTTAGCCAAGCAAATCCTGATCCTTTCGATATGTGAGGTACTGTACGGATCATTGTCCGAGCCTCCAGTAGATACTAAAGTCGATTGTTCCGACGGTTTCGTTGTCTCGGAGTAACAAATATCCTGAACATGCTTGCCAAATGCTTGATCTATGCTTCAACGTCTTTTTATCCCTTCTCTGATTGTATGTTATACGATACCCCAGTTATTCAATGTCAAAACCAATACGAAGCTTGAAAGTGATATTTATTCTTCTTATTTACGCATTTGCCGCCTTCATATCAATTAATTCCGCATCAGTCGTGGATCCCGAGTCTAAATCTAATCTAATACACCATTTTATTAATGGATTAGCTGATTAGGAGAAACCGAGAGATATGGGATAGACTAGATGACTCGTTGAACGTCCGTGGCACAAGTAACATTATTATTTATTTCCATTTTGGCAGGCAAGGGCCGTGGATACGTAGATTATTCGGCACAGACAAAGTGAGACAAGACCAATTGGTTGAGCGGGGTTGGATACCTTGGTAAGCTTGGTTAACCATGAATTTCTCGAGATGATTATTCTATATGCTGACTACAAATTTAAAAAATGCTAAGAATAGTGGACACTATGGTCGAGGCCAAGTCCGTGAGTTCAAGCGCGCAAAGAGTGTGGAGAAATTGAGAACAAATCTAACAAATAGACTGATTCTTTTATTGATGTCGAATTACCATTGGCGAAAGAATCCTACCTGTTGTCTTGGATGGATATCGTTAGCAAAACCTACCTAGTTACATACTCTTTGTACGTACTACTATCAACTACGGTACGTACCGTTGTAGCTAGTAGTATTAGTCAAGATCTGATCATCTCGGTGGTAGGTCTACATTATTTCGGCATCTATTGAGTAGTTATGGCTTGACTTCGTATTCCTTTCCCGTATAGCAATAGGATGGGAAGATATAGCTGCGAGATGGCTGGGTTATCTACTATGATTTACTACTGCTCCTGTACATATGTCTAATGCTAACACTACTGTACTTACCTATCTATGACCATTCACTCTCGTCACATGGCCGATTGACCGAAGATTAATAGAGTGACTGTCAGAACTATCATGCAACATCTGTCTTCCACTCCAGATAACGAGATGACCCGCCACAAAAATTCTAGATGAGCTCTGGCATTTTCTATTTTCTATGTTACCAGAGGTTGTCTTTGAATCTGGGTACGGAAGCATGAACTCTGCCTCCCCGAGTGATATAACATGTGAAGCGACATATTCCCATGTACCTTTAATATTGTTGTCATGTACAATGTACACATACTGCAGAAAGTATCCATCTTTGTAAGTTGGGGATACTACAACGGGACGGCAGTGAACACCTGGTGGCATGTGCTGTTCTCAACTGGCCTATCTAGGATGGATGATCTTGCTTCCTCCACCCCTCCATCATCAATGCATCGTAGCATCATCCACTCCTTGGCTGATGCTTAAACTCAGGATGTTTAGATTTTGACACTTTGAGAAAGCTGCTCAAATCGACTAGTGTGGTATGTAAATGATCTAGAGCTACAAGCTTCATCCATGCATCGTTGATCCTCATCATCATCATTATCTGCATGTCAACGAGCAATGTGCGGAAATACATTTGGAATCCTTTCCAAGTGGGATGAGCGGAGAGAAGTCCGCCAATGGACCACAAACTAACAGGCGCCAGCAAGGCGAAGACGAAAGGATCGAGGTAGGAACACGGTAATCACGATTATGATTCTGACTGACAGCCTTGCTTGCTGTGCGCCATCTTTGACCATCATCGTCGCATACGCAATGAAAATGGGGCTGAGGTGAAGAATTTTGCACATGTTGCAGGAAGTATCCAGTAGACCAGTACGAAAGCGAAAGTATGTACATAAACTTTCTCGAACCCTCAACCCTGAGGTGAGGAATATCCTTGATACTCCAAGATAAGGTAACGGAAGGTCACCATGATCCATTACAAAATGGCCTCAAGTCCGTGATCTGCACTTGATTAGTTCCCATTTTGTTTCCTCGACCAGCATATATCGTCAACAATTATACTTTCGAATTGCGTTTTTTTTCGGGAGGGTTCGTAAAAGAGAAACGGAGGCAAGCTCCAACTTCATGTAAGTGATCGATAGGGAAAACTCTCTCTCCCTAGTACATCTCCTTGCCGTCATCAAAACAAGGGAGACGAGAGAAATTACAAAAAAGTCCCCAGTGTTTGAACGCCCAAACATGGACAGAACCAGGTGAAGGACCCGAGCACGGCCATTGAGTTCATGCAACTTATCCTAGGTACATTGCATTCTTTCCCGTACAAATTCACATATATGTCGTAGTTTTCCGAGAGTATATAGATGTCCGATGTGAAGACTCACGGCTCACCCTTTCATATGTGACTGTACTACCTTGAGAATGTTTCGTACCGTTGCACTCTCGGAAATACTACAAAGATTGGATCTACATTGGGCAGGTGAATGGATATTAGATGGTGGGGAGTGGCACTATTGTGTGATAGTGGCTTCGACGGACGTTGGACATTGCATGGAAAGGAATAAATTCCCTGACTCAATGATACATTTGTTGTGTTGAACGGCCGACCGAATTATACGTGAAAATATGCAAAATTGCGAGGTCGGAAAGTATGAAGAATTTTTTGCATGCATTATTATTATGGTAGTATCTGCAATAAGCGGCCCTCGAATATGGCTTGATAGATCAATGTTGAAATAAGGTAGATATTAGAAATTATCATGAGACAGCTTGCGTCGTCTTTAGCATTTGCTAGGTACTTAAAATGAGATGTACATATGTACTTCCGTTCAGAGTTTCAATTGTCCCGGTTTAGGCAATTCATGGCCGGTAGATTTCGATCGTCCAGTCGCTTTTCGGCTCTTACGGACCTAGGTGTAGGTGTAGGAGTAGGTGACTGGGTTTGAATTTTGAATGATACATACCTACCTCGCTAGATACATATTACATATGTATTGTAGATACTTTACCTACTCCAGACTTCCGCATAAATCTGTGACGATGTACTCCATATCTGCCGACATCATTCCTCATGTATATGATTTACGACACTAACTCACGATAATGCTTCTCGCTGCCTGTTCCTACTGATCAAGTTCCATATCCAAACATGCCCCTTCATCACGCAGTCCAGACAAACGAAGGTATAGGATTAGAAGCGGATATTCGACCACGACAGAACATGCGACCGACATGAATGGGTGACTTGGCCGTTCGAGAATGGTCCGTTGCAGTACTTCCCCGTATCGGAGAAAATGGGAAAACGGGCGGTCCTTATCCACCAACGCACTTCCCAGGTGAATTGCCACGACCACGACGGCCACCATCAAATGAAGGGGTCACTATCAGCCTCATTTTCACATGTACAGTATATCCATTTCTACTTGTGTACGTAGCCACATGTTTGACCAACCGAAGTGGTTAATAATAGATAGAACTGTGTTGTCAACTTGAAGGGAGATGGATGAGTTGATGATTTGATGGGTTGATGAGTTGGATGAATTGATTGAATCTTCATTCAATTGACTCAATCCAGTTCTTCTCCATACCGTAAAGTGTACACGCTTCCATTCCCTTCTTCTCTGTACGAAGTACATAACACATAACATAATCATCAACCATGTCGAGATCTTCATCACTGGTACCCACTTCCGACAAGTTTTTTCCCTTCTTCTTCCTATCCTCCAGACCTACACACAGTGCGCACACAGACATAACCGGCCACAAGTAGGTTCAACCTAATATAAAGCACCAATGATCTCAGCCTTTACAATCATCACATTTCACACTTAACCACTGGTCCTAACCTAACCTATGGCTTTTGACCATAATCATGACCATGACCTTGGTTTTTTGTCTTTAAAGAACTAAACTCCCACTTTCTCAAAACGATTGAAGCCATCATCTTGTCTTGTATCGTTTCCAATTACATTTTTCATCGCTTATTATTCATGCTGCCATGAAACCAACCAACCACCAACCAGCCAACCAGCCAACCAGCCATCCAGCCATCATTTTCAAAGCACAGTACGCATTCGGGAAAGCCGGACACAACATCAATGAGTAAGTGATGAGTGAGCAATATAAAGTCGGAGTCTCGGCCGATTAAGTATCTGGAGTCTGGGCAAAAGCTGGGTATGAAGAATACCTGTGAGAAATATGTGAGGCTTGGTACCGTGCAGTACGAAGTACAGATAATTAACTCAGTTACTCTTACTCTTACTACTCTACCAGATATCTCTTACTCTACCATACGTATAGAATTACACAATAACTACACAGGACAGGACTGGACTGGACGGAGCGTACTGGACGGGACAGTATAAACGAACGCGTCCACATTGCTCTAGAGTGGGCGGAAGATGTTGATGGCTTGGAGCGGGGCTTGGAGGGATTTGGCTTAGATGATGAATTAGAAAGTTGGATGGCTTTGAAGTTTGAAGAACAGAAAGAAAGCGTCGTATGAAAGCCCTCCAAATTCCCTTTTAACTCAATACTGCGCCGCTTCAGGTATGCTGAAAATACAAATGATTAGATTGATTGATTGATTGAAGGAGGCTGATTCATTGTCTGTTTCGATTCCCAATTTCAATACGGCTTATTGTTATTGTTATTGTTATTGTTATTGTTATTGTTATTGTTATTATTACTATCATTATTATATTGTCAAACGGATGGATTACTTCTAAAACCTTTCTTCTCATTACTCAGTTTATTATTACTACACACTCACTCTCTCTCTCTCTCTCTATCTAATCCCAAACCCAAAACCCCAAACCCAATCCAACAAATCCAACAATCAATCCTCACTCTCACTTCACTCAAAACACACTACATCATACAAACAAATCAAACTTCAACCCAATTTTCAGTCAATATCCTTTACCTAAACATCTTGAAAAAAAATTACTACAAACATCAACACCGACACCAATTTCAATACCAACCATCCAACTGAAACTCAAGCAAATTTATAGGTATTGACATTTTATTATCTACATACATACATTCATACATTCACACATACATATATCGGTATAACCAAAAATCAAAGGGGGTTATCGTTATCGCAAATCCCGCAACCGATTCACCGACCGGATTTGCGCAAAGGGGCGGTCGGCGGTCTGGCTCTGCTTCTCGTTCTCCTTCTGGTTTTGTGTCGTGCATCAATCAATCTTTATTCACTTGATTTGTATTGTACAACATTCATTCTGCAGAGCAGTAATGCAAAGTAGATGATATATAGTGTCTCTGTAAAGGGACTCGAGAGTTGTGTCTCTTTTGATTTTAATTTGTGTTAGTTATTGCTATTACCTGCTATTTATCGTGGTTTTTGTTATTGCTTTTGTGCTCTCACCGTACCCAATCGAAACAATGTCCAGTTACCATGGAGATCATGGATCTAAATCTAGGTCTAAGGTCAAACCCGTTTTTAAGAAACTGATACAAAGCGAAAAGAATTCACTAGACTTGGATCGGCCAGCGGCGGAACAACAAGATGGCCTCGGAATATTTGATTATGGCGCTGGCTACAGTTCCCGTTCCTCTCACGACATTGCATACAACAGTCGAGAAGGAGGCAGAAGAGGTTTCCATGCTCGTTCAACCAGCGGCACATCTCAATTTTCAATAGCAACAACAGGCAGTGCTCAGCGTTCCGGCTCATTCGTACATCCTTTCCAACAAACCCCGCGACCCTACACTCCTCCTTTAGGTGCCTCCTATCAAAACTCAATTCGCGAAAGTGAAGCAACAAACAGTAGCATTGCACTTACCGAAGATGAGGATCAGTTACGACATACTTTCCGTAGTACAGCCAATCTGTCAAATCAAGCAAACTCAATGACTGGTTCAACAAATCCTATGCTTCAGCAAACCCTAAGAATTCAAACCAAGCTACCTCCGACTTCATCAAGACTTGCTCTCGCAGCATCACATACAAGTCCTGTGCTGTCCCCTGAAGTAACCTCACCACTCGACACCATGTCACCCACTTCCCCGTCTATCCGACAATCTATGGAAGGATTTCGTCTTCGAAGTCGCAGTGAGGTTGATAATCGCCTGCGCTCGGAAACAATACAAGAGGCACGTCGCAAGTTTCAAGAAAAAGAGAGGGCGAAAGAAGAAAAGGCAGCGAGGGAGGAAATTCGAGCAATGGAAAAGAAGCAACAAAAAGAAGCAAGACAGATTGAAAGGGGACATCGCCGTTCTTCTGCCAGCGATAATCTACCTACTCGATCAAAGCGATCTAAGTCTGATCTTACTATACATGAGAAAAGTGAAGGGATTTTTGGACAAAATTACAATACTGCAACAGTTGCTGCCCCTCCCTTTCTCTCCGAGGAACATAGTCAGGGTTCGCCGAACAGAAGTCATACTGCAATGTCAAATACCAAAAAGAAAACACACAATGCTTGGACAAAACTCATGATGTGGTTAAAGACTCGGTTCATGCGACTGGGTAAAAAGTCTAGCAAAAAATAACATATCTTCTGTTATTACTAGAGGGAATAAGGATTCAAATGTGAAGAAGTCACCAAGCTCTCTCTTGATGATCTACAAGTCTATTACCGGGTATTCTTCACATCTCTATTCCCCACTTGTCCTCCATGTATTTATTGGATGACCATCTTCTTACTCTCCTTAAACATGATTTTACGATTTATTTTGTCCTCTGGACAGGCGTTAGGGCAGGTACACTTTATGATTTATACCAGAGGACCAGCATCGAAAAATTCGACAGCTTATATTTTTTCCCATCACATGCGACACATCAGCGAGGCGTTTTTGGATCATTCATTTTTTTACAGTACATCAAAGTACTTCCTTCTGGGAACAGGGCCTCTGGTTAGGGAGAATTTTACATATGGAAGTTTGATGGGATTGGATTTTTTGCTCATCGTTTTTCCTTTCATTGCGAGGCCGGAATTGCCTTGCTTTGCTTGTTCCTTGCGTGCATGGAGATGGAGATATAGTTTGGAAGTGAAGTGTCTTTCTTGTTGTTTGAAGGGGAGCTGCACTTTATTGGAAGAGAATGTTGTTCTTAGATGGTGGGGATTATTGGGGATTAAAAGATCTGAATTGTTATTTTGCTCGGTGGGGAGAGTTTGCGCATGGCAGTCAGTTACTAGCATGCTTCCATGAAGCTAGCTTTGGATGCGCATTCGATGGGATGGGATGGGATAGGATACGGTGGTTATTTGAGCACAGATAGATTAAGAAAAATGGAGAAAATATACTTAAAAATTATTTTATGCTTTGCTTGTGTGTTTGGGTGATGGAGTAGGTAAGAAAGTAGGCTTGATAATGCTAGAAAAGTCGCGTTGTATTATCTTGACTTTGACTTTGTACTTGTACCGCTTGATCTTTACAGAAAAAAGGCCAGTGGATGGATGAAGGAGGGCAGAGAGAGGAAAGAAGTGTGTGATACATATACTTGATAAGTAGGCGGGTGGGTGGAAGATACAAAGTGTCTTTTGATGGGAGAGAAATAGTGATATGATACACAGAGATACAGACAGTACTTTGCTGTCACTGATTGTGAATGAGATATGTATATATGAGATGAGGTATGATTATGATGGATAAATTGATATCACGAACTAAATAGGTATGATTGAGATTGAATGAAGTGAAACTCTCTATTTCATTGTTCCCATATATCAGGAAGGATTATATTGGATAAAGTCTAGGAGCTTAGGAATCCAGTATTCAAGAAATGAAAATACTCTCTTGAGAGAGTGTGAAAGAGAGAGATAGTACATCTATTTATATCTATTCGCAAGAATAAATGACCCCCCTAACTAACATACATACATACATACACAACATACCACACATTATATCCCACCCCCTCCTTTCGCAAACAAACTCACGTCCGCACCGTAGCATTCCAAGCCGAGTACCGCACTATCTGTCGAAAATGCCCATACAGTCCAATGCAACTCCCGAGTATCAGATAGAGCGGGTAGAGAAGCGTAAATTTGAGCATCATGCGTTTACTGACGAATTCGGAGATCAGGAAATAGGTTATTAGGAGGCTACCGATCAGGCAGAGGGTTCTGGTGAGGAGTGGAGGGGTTAGTTTGGGGGTTGGAGTGGTTGGGGTGAGTGGAGGGATTTGGGAGGGAGTGTGTTGGAGAAAGAATCACATACCCGATAATAAACAGCCATTCCGAAGCCGGAAACTCAAAGAAAATCAAATTTTTCAACTGTGTTCCTGTCCGCGGAAACCCGGTGATCAGGAAACTGATCATCAAACACGTATATTGCGACACAAGATAATAACTCAATTCCCGAATCAGCAGTAAAGAGAGCAAACCAAAACGCGTAAGCAGATTGCGTTTCGTGCGGTGTGCGGATTTCCGATATGCGAGGACGCAGTGGCGGGCGCTGGCTTGCGTCCAGCCTTGGGCCCAGCGTAGACGCTGTTTGAGAAAGGAGGGGAAGGTGGTGGGGGCTAGTTCGTAGGATATCACGTTGGGTTCGTGGATGCAGGTGGCGCCTTGGGAGAGGGCGCGGAGAGCGGAGTCGATGTCTTCGGTTAGCATGCTGGCGTCCATTTTGAGATCGCGAAGGAGAGGGGCGCGCCAGTAGCCGTTGGAGCCTGGGGTGGGGGTATTAGTGATCTTGAGGATGGGTGTGTATGGGTTAGAATGAAGAAGAGGATGAGAGTGTGTTTACCGGTGAAGAGACCATAGCCGAATAAGGCAGCGCGTCCGGGATGGGATGTAGCATAGATCTTGTCGAATTCTACTGCAATCATACCAGTTAAGAATGTTGCTTTGGAATTCTGAATTACACATCGTCCTTGCACGCAATCGACTTCATCGTCGGCGAGAAATCTCTCGACTGCCCATCTTGGTCCATACGGATGAGTATAGTGATCGCAGTCAAACAATGCAATAATTTGTGCTCCAGTATATAAGGTAAAGAAGTAATTAAGATTGTGTGCTTTGGAAGTAGAGTCCGGCACTTTGATTATTCTCAAACGGGGAATTCTTGCAGCGAGCTCATTCATTTGGGATTCGAGCGGCTCGATAGGTTTGAGTGTATTATATAATACGTTGATCCGGATCTTATCTTGGGGGTAAACAATGTGATCTAAAGCGTAATGGATTCTATCCATGATAATATCTTGCTCATTGGGGAGATATGCGACGATAACAAGATCCAATATCAGGAGTTGATCATCGGGAGTGGGGAATTTCCAGCGATTTTGCTCCACGTTGTAAAGTGCTTTTCTTGCGATTCTGTTGGGCTTTAGACTGCAGATGGCTTCCATGACATTCATGGCTGCTGTGTAGGAATTGGTAGAAAGATAGATGAGCCAGAATATCTCTATCAACTTTGGTGTGCAAAACATGTAAAGGCATGTTGAGAAAATAAAATAGGAGATGATTAGGAGGAATGGGGTCCAATCCAGTAAGAAGGCTGAAGCTCTAGACACATGAGTGCATAAAGGAACAGGTTTTGAAGGATCAGATAGCTTCGACATTCTACGAGGAAGGATAAGAAATGAAAGTATGGAATTTTCCTGGAGGAATGACTACGGAAGAGGGAGCTGTGAAAGAGTAGAATAATAACAACAGGCAGACAACCCTCTCCACCTCTTCGTAATTCGTATGAGATTCAAGATCGTGATTGAGATCCATTTCGATGTACTCTTGGTATTATCCATGAATAGCATCATACCCAAGCTGATCAAACTATTGAAAGCAGGTGGCTCCGTTGGCAATATCAATTAGCACATCTGGCAACGAGATGTTCGAGATGAGAAGATGAAAAATGTGATATGTTAATTTTATATGGAAACTTGTGTCTTGAAATACAGCACTGAGGCTTGTGGATGATCTAGATTCTTGAATAATTTTTCCTCTCGGAGGTGCATTCTGTCACCAAGACCCGTTCTTTCGTCACATAAAGCAACGAGCAGCCTGGGAGGCGTTTAATGTCGAATGTTTCAAGCCATTCGGTGAACGTATATTGAAAGTATTTTTGACAAGTAAATTTCAATGTTGTTATGTAGATCAATAACAAATAATCTATGTTGTCATTAGACAACTGGAGCTTGAGAAAAAAACAACTCATGAATCTAAATATATCGCTCGAAGAACCCGTCGGGAGCTGAAAAGCCACTGAATGAGCCACTGAAGCCACCCTAAATCTTTGGGCACGTGCGGGGCTGTAATCTTCTGATGAAGTCTTCCTCGACCACCTGTGAAGCATGCGCAATTCACAACATATGCTTATACCGGCTGAGATATCCAGAATTTGAATTTGGTTTGAAACTCAACTGTCTCTTAAAGTAAATTTTGATAAGACCCCATGAAATATGATCGTCGGCCTCAGTCCGGAGAAGGATCTGGGCACCTAAATTTGATATTCATGGCATTCCATGAATATGCAATTTAACATGTGTGTTATGGTAACATTGTGACAATATGAAGCCATGATGGATGCGAGCTCGAAGAATTCCTCTCCTCTCGTTGCTTGCTGTTCTTGTTATCGATAATGTATACCCTTTCTGTTCTGTCTTTACTCTTTACGGCTGCATTTTTTGTGCATGCTCAATCTTCTTCGGCCCCTACGATCGCCTCGAGTGATGATTGCTCTTGTGGTTATTATGATGTTGTGACTGGGAATCTCTTCACGGAGTCCCTGATCACTTATTTTAATGAGACCGATACTCTTTCGGACGATTTTGTACTTCAATCCTACGAAAACAAGTACGAGAAAGATTACAACAGCATATTCCGACAAGGTTCTACTCCTATAAATATCAACCTCCTCAACAGTTCATCAGTTGTATCCAACAACAATGATTCTACATCTCAACTTTTATCGAGATCACATTCTTCACGAGATACCTCGTCAAACTCTACTCATAGGAACAGCCCAACTGCAACCAGTGAAAAAGATGGTAACTCTTCAATTGCCAATGATACAACCTCACTGTTCTCTCCATCTGGCAGATCCTTTACTTCATCCCTAAAACTGTCTGTCGACCCACCAGATAGGGATCACTTAGTCACAGGTGGTGGTATCAAGACTGCGAGACAGGATATTCAATATGGTTCCGCACGGGCATATCTTCGTCCCTCAAGTCAGGGAGTTGGAGGAACTTCGCTCTCGATGATGTTCCGATACAACGAATCAGAATCTATGGAAATGAATATCATGAATACCAACCAAAATTCAACTGCTTGGGTTACGAGTTTGATTCATTCGGAGTTTCCAAATCCATCGTTGGGCACAAACTTCAGCATTTTTGCCGAGAAGAATATCTCTCTGTATGATTACAACGAATTTCGACTGGATTGGACGAAGAACGAAGTTCATTGGTACATCAGAAACGTTCTCGTCAGATCAATTTCCAAGGAGAATGGCTCTGTGCCATCTAGTCCTTCCCCCTTCTTTATCAAGCATTGGTCTACAGGAAATCCATATTCTATGCAAGGTCCACCCATCTCTATCTCCGATGCAAATGTTGGGTGGGTTCGGCTATTCTTCAATTCTTCATTAATGAATTCTACGCATCATGCAAATTTCAATGCGCGATGTAATCTCAAAGTCGCATGTTCAATGGAAAACACTACTTTACGCGGCTCCTCGCCTTTCCCATCAGCCGCTCTAAGTCCTTGGGAACACCGTGTTGCTCATGGTACACTTCGATGGGTAGCGATTTGGTTCAGTGTTGGCTGTATGGTCGTAACTTTGACAGCTTTAGCGAATGCTTTCCTTAGGCTCAAAATCTTTAGGAAAACAGAAGAAAAGCCCCAATATCCTACGGAGGATGGTAATAGTGTGATAAGCCCACCTTCTCCGCCTTACGCCTATTCCAGAAATGCAAGCCTGACACCAGCTCCATCGTATCGAACGAGAATCGAATCCTATAATTCAGGGACATCGACTTTAGTGTCTTCATTCAATTTCTCGACCGCAAGTCATTCAGGTGAGCGAGGCTTAAGTGGTATCGGGTCTATTAATCAAATATATAGCAAAGTCGATCACGAGTGGAATATTAGCAGCAGTAGTTCAGGCGACAACAGTGACAACACAATGTCTATCAACGAGTTACCTCCTAGCCTATCCCCCTCATTACCAAACTCTCCGAATTCGAGTCGATTTGATATTGATATTAAAGACAAGTCTAAACGAGTCTCGGGGCTTAACAACACTACCGCTGCGAATACACTAGATCATATAACTCTCGATATTGAATCCAACGCTATAAATCAGCGGCACCAGACAGATAGCCAATCTCGCCTAGATGGGAAGGATATCACAAACAAATTCCCCACATCGGCATTCTCAACACATGAAAGTGCATCTCCAATTGAAACAAGCCAAAGAGTCGACCACTTAGCAGGACTCATCACCATTGCAGCGATAAATGTAACTGTTCTTCATTTCTGCCTGACTTTCGTACCGGCCGTCATTGCCCCTGGTGCTTTTACCCACTATTCCGCCGAAATATGGATCAACAAAACCATTGTACCTTTCTTTCTCAATCAAGGAGCCCTTGGTCTTTTCTTCACCACCTCTGCACGATTCCTCGCTACTCCTTTTCTGCGCGATGGAGACCTCTCTTCTATATCTACGAAGATAGTCAGTCGGGTCTTCCAAATCATGTTACCGGTTCTTACATTCGTCCTTCTAGAGTACTTTCTCATTCTCTCAGGAGCAACTTACTATCTTCCTTTCTTGCCATCAATTACCTGGAGTACCTGGCCTTATGTGGTTCCATTTCCTCATATCGGATATCTTCTCAATGAAGTTATCGCACTCGCTTACACCATCCCAAACGCAGTCCCTCTCATAACCTTCAACTATTGTACTGGCGTTCTCTGGACTATTCCCATAATCATTCAAGGATCGTGGACTACGCTTCTTGCCATTCTTCTTATAAACTCTGTTCCGAACCCGAAGAAACGTTTCCCCTTCTATGTGTTTTCGCTATTGATCAATTGGTACTCGCTCTCCTGGTCTTCGTTCTTCTGGGTCGGCATTTTACTTACCGATCTCGAAATTACATACCAAATGCCAAGATACCTGCACAAACATCCGCTGATCTATTACCCTCTGGTTTTGATCCTCACGATTCTCGCTCTTCTAGCTCTTAGTGCAGATACCTTCAACCAATGGCTCAATTACAGCATCATAGCTAAAGAAACACTCATTCATCCCGATCCAAACACAGGTCTTCCAGCTACTATCACTCACAACTCCGGGTACCCTGGTTACCCGGGCTACTGGGTCCCTCATTTCAATGGTCTAATATTCTGTACCGCGATCCAATGCCTTGCATCGGTATCTCCCTCAGTTCAGTCATTTCTGTCCGCAAAACACCTAATGCTAATATTCCCACATGTTTTTAGCATGTACTTATTCCATGGTATGATCTTTTGGTCTCTTGGTGCTTGGGTCTGTCTCACTCTTAACAACATCCTACCATACTGGGCAGTGTTGATTGTAACCGCCGTAGTATGCTACACAGTCTTATGTTTATCCTTGCCTATGTTGTCATTAATAGCGGGGTTGTTTGGAAAAGGATTAGCAGGAGATATTAAGAGAGACTCTCGAGAAGAGCCATTGAAAGGACGGCCAACATTAACACCGTTTGGAAGAGATTGGTTGAATCGTAATGGGATGATTGACGGTATCCCTGTAGTTAGTGGTGAGGCATCGACTGAAGGAAACAAGGTTGAAAGGATCGATACAGAGAAGAAGAAAATGAATAGAGTGGAGATCCGGGTTATCGAGTGCGGCGAGGAAGTTAGTGGAGATTCTATTGTTAGTTTTGCCAACAAGGTGGACCAGGTTTGACTCCGTCGACGGCGAAGCGGGCGATCAAATCAATAAGGCTTGAGGTATAAACAGAAGGCTGGTAGTTGTTTGGTAGTGGGGATAGAGTTTGGAAGGCGCCATTTTTACGTAAAATACATAATATTTCTCTTCTAAGAAAAAATCAATTTTCTTTCAATATCATCAATGCTACCCATCAAACAGCCCCTACCTACATTCATTGAACCGATGCTACTGTTCAAATATAATTTTTCTCCGATGATAACAAAACTGAAATTGGCCACTGTCTCAATTTTGATCATCTTGATATGGTGGGAATATGAATCCCATCAACCTACGGAGTTATGGCATGATCTTTAGAATCCATTTCTGCTGCAGTTATTGACCCCTATTCGTTATCCGAGACAAATCGCTTGTCAAGTTTCGGAAACGTCTTTATTTACATGAGACATTCCAGCTGAACTTGAAGGTGGAGGTTAACCCAAGCAGAGGTTTCAATAGTCTGTATGATAGGTTAGACCTGGAATACTGGCTGTGCGTAAGTTTCCCGTCTTGGTCCACGTAGAATATTTGAACTGTCGTTGACAAAACTTTCTTTTCAACTGGCATTGAATGGTATACCTCTCCAGTTCTTTGAATCGTCATTTATAGCCAACAAGATTCAAGAAATTGGCGATTACCACGACCACTATGAAGTCGTTTACCCAACCGCCACCTCATGATACCGCACAATCTACCTATCTTCTAGGCCTACGCGGTTTTTTCATCCTGCAAGCTTTCCTATGGATATTCCTACAAACATTTGTTCCGGCTACAGTCAAAAGTAATATCGTTACTTTTCCTACAGACACCCCGACTTATCAGAACCTCATTCGCAAGATCCTGTCACCGATATTCTGGAATGAATCGCTTATTTATTCATCTTTTGTTTTCTTGTCCGCAAGGGCTCTATGCATCTCTTTTATCAGCTCGCCAAGTAAACGAACAATTACATCTTCAATATTCCGAAGATCATTTCGCTTTATAATTCCAACAATCTTTTCACTTTCTCTCGTTACACTCCTTTCGCAGACCACCTCCACTAATCACCTCGCCTCCCTCTTCATAACCAAAACCAAGAACCCCAGTATTCAAGCTCCCTACACTCTTCGCTCGCCTATCCCCCTCACCCTCTTCAACTCCCTCTTCACTCTCTTCCTCTCTACTTCCCACACACCCTTACATAACTTATCCGCCGTCCTCGCTTTTCCATCAGGGACCCTATCAATTCTCCCCATCCTCTACTCCCAATCCTACACCCTCTACATCACCACTCTCATAATCCCCTACACTCGACCCCTCTGGCGCCTCAAATACTCCCCCCTCTTTCTTTTCACCGCCTACTGGGTATCCTCCTATTCCTTCATATCCATCAGCGGCCTCCTTCTAACCGATCTTCTCCTCCTGCCCAATTCTCCTCTCCTCACTATTTCCGCAGCCGGATTCCCATTACCGAAACGGATCACCAAGAAAAGAATTCCGTCTTGGATTTCTTACACATTCATCCTTTTGGTTGGCATCGGACTTCAATATTTCTACACCACTTCGGATACAGCAGTGGAAACAGCAAATGCGGAATTGAAAGCCCATACGGATATTTATGGTTCTTCGGGTGGACTCAACACCACTCCGGATTTAAAGGAACAAACGCCTAGGATTGCGGATTGGCTGGTTCTGTGCGGAGGATTTCTGTTGTTGGAGACGAGAACGTCGGTGCAGAATTTGTTTAAAAATGCTGTGCTGGCTTTTCTGGGAAGGAGAAGTTTGAGTAAGTTGTTGTTATTATTATTGTTATTATTATTGTGATATTCGAAAGTGATAGACTGATATATGTTACTCAGGTTACTTCTTGACGCAATCGATTGTTATATATTCGGCAGCTATTCCTTTATATCTTCACCTGGTTATGGATAAGGATGTCTCAGGAATAGCGGCGACTTGTATTTGTCTTGTGGTTTCGATTTTGGGGACGGCGGTGTGTGGTGAGATTTTCTATAGGATGGTAGAGATTCCGAGTTTGTGGGCGGGTGTGTGGAGCTGGAATTGGGTTAGGAGATGAGGAGATTGGGTGGCAGGTTGGTGGAAGTAGTTGTGTGCTGATGAATGATTGATTTCGTATGTAATGTAGAAAGGGATGGGGTCGATTTTTTTACTCTGGTTCGTTGTATGTATATGAACTTGATGGGTTTGACATTCATTATTTGTTTTAATTGGCATGATTTTTGGACTCTTACACCTCACCTTAGTGATTTCAGTATGCATGAATTTAGATTTAGATTTGGACTATAGATAGTAGCATTGCGGATCACACTTGTCATGTTCATGAAATAGCAAGGTGTTGAGAATAGAGGGAAACAGGGAAACAACTTCACGGATGTTAGATATGCTACAGGGTATAATATATCGAAAGAAAATGAATGCATTCGCGAATAAACCAAGTTTATATAAAAATGAATTTCTATATGAACTCGATGATTGATTGATATACTAATCTGTATATCCATTTGATCTCTCAGCTCGCTGACGCTTATCTAGAATAAGCGAAAAACTTTAAATCTTATTGTTGCTTCTATATTTTAGAGCCTCGCGGAAGAATCATCATACTGAGGATTTTACGGAAAAGTTGGGATATAGAGTAAGGGGGATTCTTCTTCTACGTTAAATCAAATCATCAATTGCATGATTATATGGTAATGTAAAGAAATGAAAGAGATTATATGATATGAAGTAGAAAAATAACTTGAAGTGGGACAATGATATGAAGTAGAATAATAATATGGATTGGGACAATGATAAGAATTGAAACAATAACATGAATTAGAACAACAATACGAAATGGGAAAGTCATGGAGAGGCACCAAAATTGGAGAACCGCAATGCTATATTGGATACTTGTATGGAAATATATGTATTAAATAGAAGGGAACAAGATTAATTAGACAGAAATAATTTGAGATGATATCATCCGAGCGACTCGATACAATCGGTCCCTCCCACGCTAGTACGTCCTATCCTAGAAACTAAATACCAAAACTTCCTGATGACCATCAAGGGTGATACATCCATTCTCTTTCGTTAAATACGATTTCAAACTCGACATTATCAAATGTTCCTACAGCGGCATATAAATCATGCATACCTTCCAATCCTGTGACGGGGAGATCTTCTACAGCATCACCCTCTTCATGAAGATTCCATCCGCCATCATTTTTACCGTCTCTGGTAAAGAAAATCTCAACATTAATAGGAGTTTGAGCCGTGGTCTGCGCTGGCCCAGAATCGTAAGCAGGAGGATTATTAACATTCCGTGGAGTGAAAGTCATTCCGATTCCGAGTGTCTGACCGGCTTGGAATTTATTTGTAAAGTCCTTACCGCCCCAGAGGTCATTGATATATTTATGACCATCATCCCCGTGAATGCCTAATGCTCCTCGGTGCCATCCAGGAAATCTGAAGGTTGGGTATGGTTGCGCAACAAATCCTAAACCCAAAGTAATCTCTCCGCGATATCTATTTGATATTTTAACCTCAAAGTATATTGTCTTGCCAATTTCGGTTCTTGATGGTGAATGCGCATATACCGAGTATAGCGGAAGTGTAGAAATAATGCATGAATCCTTGCTGTTGGACTTTGTCTTTCCCGCCCAAACACCCTGTCGTAGACGCGAAAGATCACCATTGTAAGATCTTGGTTTAATAACACCGATGTTTGCAGCATCAAGTGCTTCTAGAGCTGCTTGTGGAAACTCTACAGGCGGTGCCAAAGGATTCTGTTCACACCATGCTTTCCCTTGTAATGCTTCTTCTTCGGTAGCGTTGTTTGCATCGCTTCGTTGATAACCCATAGATGGGGGAGGGGGCAGAAGAGATGTATCGGGAACTGCGGTCTGCCAGTCATGATATGGTGCTTGAGCTTGCGACGGTGGTGGGCCCGAAGGAGGGGTATATTCGTGCGAAGGTGGGGGACCAGGTGGGGGTGCATATTGATCATTATAAGGCGCATGTTGTTGTGAAGGAGGTGGTCCCGCGGGGGGAGAATAAGATTCATTCTGCGGCATTTTCATTGAACCTTTACTTTGAGGTATCGTGTTGACTGGTCGTGAATTGAGGTTCTCGTTGCCAAATTCCGATGGTGCTTCGCCCTTCAATTTGCTTCCGAAACACATTTTCAAAAGGTTTATGGAGGTTGTTGTAATTAAAGAACCAAATAGTGATTATGAGCATGAAAATGTTGATTCATGATTCAAATCATGGCTGTGTTGAAATGGGCTGTGCAATTAAGTATGAAGTCATACGAATGCCTAGCTGTGCGTCTCCAGCGCGCCTAGTAAGCGCGGCCATGCCTTCCACAACTTCATCGCCTTGGACAAAAATTATCAAAACTGACAAAATGAGCCGGCAGATTGATTTTTTCATAGTTGTTGGTTATCATTGTTTAGAAGATCCGCAATTCATTCGGAAGATTCCTCTTTCATGGGGAATTGGAAATCGGTATGTTCCGAACATTTTTGCGTCAAAGGAGATAGACAACATCCTTTGACCACTCAAATCCATGAGCTCACAAGCTCTGCTACCTTAGCTGACAATGACCTATCTATGGATTCGATAAACCAATGAAATTGCTGATTCTGGGAGGTAAATTGCTTTATTGCTGGGCAACTTCCGCTGAAAGAGACTTTTCTGTGGACACAGTGCCTTTTACTATCATGCATTCTACTTATATACACAAACTGTCACTCGCATCAGAAAGTTCTGTGCTCGTCGAAAAATGAGTTATGTCGTCACATTGCTCTGCTTCGTTCAGAATATCAGTTCATGTTAGTATATATCAACACAATGTGTATAATAGCAAGGCTTACGATACGTACTCTAGTATCCGGACTGTGATGATTCGGGATATCCCACGTTCCAACAACTTTTGCACAATCAAGATGCTGCTGTAGACCTTATAGCTAAAAAGGCTGCGTCTTTGCCATGGATTGGCCCACCAAAGGGGGGCTTCGTCATTAATGAGAATGGATATTCTCGTCCCTATACAAATGCCACAATTTTTGCCCAAGCAGATGCATTTGGGAAAGCTACCATTGCTTATGAGGTGCACGGAGATATTCTCAAGAATTATATCGCCCTGGGTGGGGATCGAAGTAAGCTGGGAAGTCCAGTCACAGACGAGTTATGGACTTCGGACCGTGGTTGCCGTTTCAATAACTTCACTTCAGGTGCTATTTATTGCAATTCTAAGATTGGCACTTGCGTAGTGAAAGATGAGATTTATAAGAAATGGATGACTATGGATGGGGCTGAAGGAGTAATTGGATATCCAATTTCTGACGTGAGTATTAAAGATGCCTTGGCTTGACGCGTTTCGACGACAACTTCTAATATTATACACAATTCGTTGCTTTTCTTCCACTCTTCGATGCTGAATAGGCACTGATTTTTATATGTGAAGGAAACATTGACGCCCGGCGGAGTGACTCGATTCAATATGTTCTCACACAGTGGAGCTATCTGTTACACTGTAACTCGCGGGGCATTCTGGATTTATGGAGATATCTACAAGAAGTGGATGGCTACAGGTGGCGAGTTGGGGGACCTGGGCTATCCTGTATCAGACGAGGAATTGGCGCCCGATGGAGTGTGTCGTTTCAACAGATTCTCTGGCGGTGGCGCGATATTCTCAACCCCAGAAGTAAGCAAGTTTGATACTTTGGCTTTGCACTTCCCAGTTCCGACTTTCAAACTATAATTATGTCCTACTTGTTGATCAACGTGATTCAAATCCCCCATCTTTATTATCTGGCTAGCGGTTACTAATCCCAGAACTTCCAGCGTGGTGCGGTTAAGGTAGCTGGGGAAATTTACCAAAGATGGATAGCTCTTGGCGGAGGAAATGGGTATTTGGGCTCCCCCATCACCGATGAGATTGCCGGCAAATACGATACTCGCTATAATGACTTCTCTGGCGGTTCGATATGGTGGCATCCCTCTATTGGCACCCGAGAGTTTGCTGGAAAAGAAACAAATTATAACATCAACATTACCGAAATTTTGATCGATGAGCTTCGCTCTGCGCGTGTAGACACTCTTTATATTACAGCTTCCATCGCTACAGTATCTGGAGGGGTGCAATCTATTGCTCTTCCCCTTGGCGAGCACTCGGTTGGTTTCGTATATCCCAGCTTAATGTTCCAGAATTGTTCAATTGGCGATGAAGAGACAGTCACATTTACATACCTCGTCGTCCACAACCATTCTAATAAACGAGAGGATGTTCTCAAAAAACTCGAGGTCGCCATACATAAACTTGGAACAGCTGCCATAGAAGAGAATGTGGTTTCTCTGAATTCAATGCGCAAGCTATCAATTGGAGACGCTATCGGCACAGCTATAGGTAGAGCGCCTGTGCCTCTGAGTGAGCCAGCTGTTCGCCCATTTAAGGGGTGGGCCGATAGTGGTGGTCTAGGGATGCCATTTCTGAATTGTGACGGCGTTGTTGCTGCGGAGGTCACAACGCTGAAGGGTAGCAATATCAAGGCACATTTAATCGTGGGGAACACATGGAAAGTTAACGATAAGCATGTGGGTATAAAAGCGCCTGATTGGTGTGGCTCAATCTCACGATACCATGTGTTATGGAATGTGGAATTTTCATGAATTTACTTGCTGTATAACGTTGATATATCCTGCAAGTTGCCTGGCAGTACATAGTTTTTGATTATCTTAGGGTTTTGATCTGGATCTGTATTTCTTTCAACAAGGTAGCGAAACTATGAGATTGATTTAATGATGAATTGTCAAATCTTCCATGACCCGGGCTAGCCCACCAAACTTCATGCCCTTCAAATATCCTTCTTTTCTTCATTCTACAGAATTTCCCATCAAAATACACAATTTTAAGGCTAAAATTAGAGGGGGAACAAAATTTCGTTCACTCTCAGGGGATACCGGCTCGAAAATATATCTCGATTGCTTCGGTCATGATTTTTTGTGGTGAACCTGGAAACTCAAATTAGATTTCTGAGAGCAACTTCTGCAACAAAAGTTCAAAGATAGGTTATACAATATAGCTTCAATTTCCGAAGTGGTACCTGCTTCTAGGTTCGTGATCAAACGAAACGTATTCGGCTCATTATAGATTTCCATTTCTTTGATAACTTATGAGAGACAGGCATGATTATGTTCTTCTCCGGGTGCTCAATAGTGCAGATTGAACTTTCCCGATGGTGGGAAGGTCGGTCTATTGCAAATTCGATCGTCTGATGATTTGACATCAATGAAAAGTGCTTTCTTCCCACATTGAGGAGTTTACTTTGGATAAAAATTCGAAAGTCGGAGCCACTCGTGGCGTTCTGGACCAGAAGCGAGGTGACTAATAATTGGGCTGGCTAAAGTTTTACACTAGAGCCACAAATCGCTAAATTAGGAGAAAACGCTTTTGTGTATTGTCCTAGACACTTCTAGCTCAAGCCTGGCGTATTTGCTAATCAAGCAGCAGAATGAATGATAACCCAGTCCCATTACCGAAAGCTTGCTACTTATACATTTCTATAATTTCAAGAACCTACGGGAACCCATGTTTCTAGGATTCTCCTCTAGTCATGAGAAATCAAGCCAGGTATCCAGACAGAAGAAATTGTCCAGCTGGAGAATATTACATTGACTCAACAATATTCAATCATGTAATGGTGATAAAGCCAAGGAGTTGAATAGCAACCTGTCAAAGTTGGAGTTAATCCAAGGGTCAAGCTAATAATTTAAGTTTCGCCCTATATGGCGCTTGTAACGGTCTGTACTGCAGTTCAAGTTTGACGCACAAAGATTAAAAATGTGAATGTTTGAATGTAAATCAATGCTATGGACTGAAATATTATTTTGAACAGTGATTGTGGTATGTTAATTGGCTCAATGATTATTCAAATTCATGCAGAGATAAAAGTTGGAGCGAGCTGTATATAATGATTAGCTGTAACATTCAAATACAGTACCCTCGATATGAATGAACAACCAAGCCCCATACATACCCCACACCCAGCAACGACTACCGAGACTAGTCCGTACCATCTTGATCTAGTACCAAGTTTCTACCTATGAACTCGCCTTCGATAGATCTTGGTTCATTTTAGCGTCTGTCTAGAACGGCTGCTTATCAGGAACGGCGTCATACAGCAGAACAGTTTTCAATGTCGATGAACCGTACATACCGTAAGCTGGCCCAAATTCTAATTCTCATTCTAATAAAAGAGTTCATCTTTCCCAAGTTCTCCCTTCTTTTTTTCTTTCTCCAGCTTAACAGTTGATCTTCTTACATTTACAACTCTCACAAAATTTACCATATCCACCACATCTACCTCATCTACAACATTCTACCAAATTCAAAATCTGAATCCAGTATCTTGTCATTGTACTGACTACTTATCTCTAATTCTTTAGAGTCTTGACTTCTTACATTACAAGACAAAATGGGTGCAGGTCAACGTCGTCGTCGTGCACAAGAGGCTACTGCCGCAGCCTCCTTCTCTACTTCTCCTACCGAGTCAATCATTGACTCTTCTCCTGTCCTCTCCTCTCCTGTGGGTTCTCCTTCTTCTGTCTCATCTTTTCCGGCAAGTTCATCCGGCGATGTCAATGAGCTATCAAAGGACTTGGCATCCAGCTCCATTAATGAGACAAAGACATTGCCAGCCAAGCCCTATGTCTTCGTCGCCATTGATCTCGAGGCGAATACGCACGATTATACGTGCTTCGCAAACAACAAAATCTACACCCGCGGTACGCCTACCCAAATCGGCATCTCCATCCTCAGAGCAAATGGAAACAATGCGACCCTTTTCGCAAACGATCCTGACTCCCCAGCTGGCACCAATTACCGCCACATTAAGTTCAAGGAGTTTGCGAAGTACAGAACCAGAATCGGAAAGCTAAAGGCAGGCGAAAAGGTCGACTTCCTCTACGGTCGCACTGAGGTTATTCCGCTCGATGGAGCAAACAGCCTCATCAAGAAGCTCATTGACGATGAGAGAAAGCACGGAAAGGTGGTCTTGGTTGGTCACGCCATCCAGAATGACCAAAAGATCTTGGGTATGGGTGGGATTAATGCCTTTGACGCCCTCTTTCCAGAGACTTTAGATACTCAGGCTATGCACCTTCCACCGGGAAGCAAGCAGGGTAGAAGCCTGATCAATTTGGTCTTGGGCTACAATAGCTCTGCGGAAACAGGCTGGCAGCACAATGCCGGTAACGATGCCGCATGGACACTTTGGGTCATGGTAAAGAAGCTGCCGGACATCCTCACCATCTCAGAATCTGGAACAGAGATGGTGCTCAATACTTCCAAGACTCTGAGGTTTCCACCTAGAGCACAATATGACTACGAAGACGACATGTATGATTATTGTTAATCATCGGCTTTGCGGGATGTAGTCTGCTTCGGTATGGAAGCTTGTCTGTGACTGTACGGAGTCACGGGACAGAGGTTTTGGGTGGATGAGTTTCTTTGGGAGGAGTTCTGGTTTGCCTAAGGGAGGCTTCTTTCTTTTTATGCTTACTGTATTATATCTTTTTCTGGATATCCTTAATCACAATGTACAACATCATAACTTAGCGAGATTATGATACCTATTTGTACATTTAATATCCAATTCATCAATACATACAAACTACCATGTTCACAAGTGAATACTGTTTCCGTAAAGTTTTAAGTCAAAGAGGGAAACAATACCTAGGGATTAGGTATCGTCAGATTACCGTCTGTTGCCCTTTGAAATTTTTGAAATTTTTGAATCCGATGATTCGAGGTCTGAGATTTTGATATTGAAGAAAAGCTCATGTAGCACGATGACCGATAAGTTCCAATAATGAAATGACATGAAATTGCTTGCTATTACAGGGTGGTGACAATGAATGTGTTGGACTGAATGCAACAAACCACTATTGCATGAGATTGAATATCGATCGTATTTATATTATTGACTAGGTGTACTTATGGTTATTCAACTGATACATACTAGGTGTTAGCTTATCGTATGCAAGATTGAAAATCAATATCTTGTAAATCAATCGAAATCGTCTGATGTCTTCTACTTGAAGTCTTCAGGTGAGGGCAGTGGAGAGTCAAAGTCTGGGGCGCTCGGATCAACTAACTTTACCCCCATGTTCCTAGGTAGTTTCGGGTATCCTCTAACCTCATCTTCATTAACAACAACGGCCAACGGGACTCCGAAGAGAATTGTTACAAACTTCAACTCTCATGCATTGAGATGATAACACAGAGCTATATACCTATATTGGCGTCACTTGTAATAGGATCCGATAGGAAGACGAGTCTGCGAAAGACCAAATCAACTCTCAAGTATTGTTTCCACTTACTTTGTCCAACTTCATTATACTACCACCTTGATTCCCCTCCCGCACCACCGCGACCTGAATATTACTGAGCCTAATTGATATGACGAGATACACTTGGTCAATCATGGAAGGATGAAAGATCTCCATGTCGACAGGAAGATATGAGTCGCAATCTCAATGCTCAAGCTACATTAGATAAGATGTACGGAGGTACCTTGACATCAAGAGTATTAAGACATGGCATTACCTACCACTATGGGGCGTGGAGCTAGTGGTGTTCTGAATTTTCTTCCGCAATCATACTCTGCCGTTAGAATCTTACCAATGATGGAATGCTCGACTTCATAATTCAAGGAAGGAACGGAAATATATATGGGCTCATGTATCGTCATCTCGGTTTCTATGAGTTTGGCGTCACTGGACGATGTCATCGAAACTTAAATTTGAGATCAGGCGGGTGGCTCATTGCAGTACAAATTCTTTGTTCTCTGCATTATTTGTTTCCAATTTTTGTTTGATCTGATCTTTCATCATGCTCTCTCCACATACTATCATCCAAAGTCCTGTCACTGGAACATTCTTCTAAGACGAGGAACTTAATTTTCACTCAATTGTATCAAGTTGGATAATATGTTTTACCTTTAGCTAGGTACCCAGCACTTGAGTTATCCTAAGTGTAAAAAAATCCCAAGTCCAAATGAACCAATTTACTTTGGGCGGGCAAGTTAAACACCTCTTGGTCTAGGAAATATCCTAAGGGACAGAGCAGGCAAATTCTTCATGCATCTTACAAAAGCTACGAGGTTGTGAGAAATCTCGAGTTTCGATATCAAAGTTGAGACAGAGAATCACTTCAGACGTGGGGTCTGTCAATGCAAAATACTGGATGTGTTTCAGATTGCTCCACAGAACACCGCTTTCGGGTTCGAGACGCGAGTGAACAAGATGTCTGTGCTCGGTGATATAGATTAAGCGCAGTATAGTATAGGGAATTTATGCAATCTTTGGCTATTGTACGATAGATACCATGGTTCATAGCTTTTTTCAAGGTCCTTCGACAGTGGCCCCTGATTGAGCCGAATTTGCCAAGTCATAATATGGGAATGTCCAGAACTCATTGTCGTGGAATTTTTGAAGATTCTCTTGTATCTTTTTGTTATCACTGCCGGTCGTGTTAGATATCGATATCAATCTTTTAGTGACTTTTCTTGTTTGTGGATCTATACGCTGGAACTTACAGCACATATTACCACGACACTTACACTCATGCCCTCTTAACAATAATACATCGACGCTTTTTAACGAATACTTACTTCATCGTAGCTGCGGATTGGGATTTCTTGTTTTGATGGAGTTGTTGAATGCCACTTATAATGCGAGCTGTACAGACGGAAAGGTATCGGTGCAATCAGCTTCCACATCAGGACCAAGAAAGGAGATTGAGATCAGGCATGATCATGACGAGTCGGCGGAAGTCTCATCACTTAAACAGAAAGCAGGGTATAAAATCATGGAAGTCACTGTAATCGCATCGATTCCCTCGACATCCACGCAAACTTCGACCAGCTCATTGATAACAGCGCCCCCTTCATTTTTTAGCCGGGCTGCTCTTGCGAAACCCCAGGCCGGGTTTGACTGCAATTCTCAGATCGATCAGTTCAAATCTCAAGCTTCGCAGCAGAATTCTCAACAGCTATCCCAAGCAACACAACAGTTTTCGCAACAGATTTCACAAATATCACAGAAGGCTTCGCAATCTGCTAGCCAAGCTCTCGCTGCCCAAACCTCTGCTCAGATCGCACAATCTTCAGCACAGGCTGCACGATCATCGGCTCAAGCCGCTGCCGACTTAGCCAATTATTCTTTATCTTCAATTAAAATATCGGCATCATCGGCAGTGGCTGCGGCATCAGCAAGCGCTTCTAGTGCCACTGTGAGTGAGTGAACTTCCACTGACTATTCATGTCCGGGTAGTATCTAGTCTACTAAGATTGTGATCATCAACTACTAGAAGAAAGTTTTCTTGTAAAGAACGCGTGTTGACTGTTCATAGGCGCTTCTGCATTTGTTTCTTCGGCTCTTTTATCGGCCAGTTCTTCTGTGTCCAGGGCGATTTCTTCAGCGGATGCTTCTGCTAGTGATGCCAGGGGTGTGTTGCTGAATTTCCACCCTAAATCTCCTACTAGAGCATGACTAATGTTTTAACCTAGCTACTGCCACATTTGCGGTTGCACAGGCTCAAGCTACGATCTCATTAACCAACGTATGGATGCTCTATTCCAATAACATATGCACTATACACAGCTAACAATAAGATTAGTCACAAGCTTCAGCATCAGTACGATCATCACAAGTCCAAGCCATCACAGCGACACAAGCTGCAATCGCAATTGTGGGCTCCATAATCGGCTCCTCACTTTTATCCATCCTCCTGTATTTCCTCCTATCCAGATATAGAAAACGCAAACAGAACGAAATAGAAAATAATGATTTTCCTGTTAAGAATTACAAAGAACCATTGAGTATTCCAATCTCAGAACGGAAGCCCATAAGAATATCATACATAATACCAACTCCTCCTCCTGATGCCCAATTCTCGGAAGGAGGCCCTTTCAGTCGGGATAAATTCTGGTCACTACGAACGTCGAAGACATTGAAGAATGCGGATGAGAGGTCAATGGATGTTCCGTTGACTTTCGCAGGTGAGACGGAACAATCAGTTTCGGAACCGACTCCAAGACCGAGTCTCGGGGGCGCGAAGAGGACGTTGGTTTATGATGCAGATTTCCCGGATCAACCGCCGAAATTTGATGATGGAGAAGAACTGGGCGATTTTGGGCATGAGAAGAATAAAGGTGGAGTGGGTAAGAAGGCTTCGATTGGGAAGGCTATTTGAGGGTTATTGATGGAAGGGAACCCAGATATGGATGAATTATTGGAGACAGGAAGACAAGATAGAGTGGTGGGCAGGACTTACACTCGTAATGATGCTATAACGATGATGGATAAATGAGGGTATATATTATTTATTAATACTAGATACACGCTGGATGCGTTTCATTGCTTTCGGATTATTTTTCAGAAGTCTAGCTTTGTGTTCATTGCTTAAGACGCAAAATTTTGTTGCACATCTGGCGTGAACTAGAACTGGTACATACCTAAGTGTCTTCCTCTCTTATTCGCCTAAGTGCATTTTCTTTTGTTGCATATCTACAAAGGAAGAATTTAAGATTAGTACACTGCGGAATCAATACTCTTCCAACAGCTTCGTCTTGTTGCATGTCTAAAAAGTTAGTACATACCAAAAAGTCAGTACACACTAAGAATCTACCGTCCAATAATCCAAAAATCTTTTGTTGCATATCTGATCAGATCAGTACACACCCAAGCCATTCATCTCTTGAAGCCACGTCCCTCTGTTGCATATCTCAAGAAGTCAGTACACAAAAGTTAGTACACATCTAAACTACTCCACCACTTCTGTTGCACATCTCAAGATTAAAGACAGAAAGTTAGTACACTAGTATGTACATAATGAGAGTTGGTACACCATCAAAATTTCTCTCAATGTATTTGATCATCTGGACTATGTGTACACCTCAAATTTGGGGAGGGATAAGTTGATGGTAGAGATTTCTACAAGACGGAGGTATCTCAAAAAAGAAAGGCGAAATAAAGTGTTGAAGTAGGATTATGTGTAATAGTTTGGGCTGCGAAAAATGAGTGATGAGCTACCTAAATATTGGTAGCGAGATGGGGTTCTTGTTACGCAAATTTGACAACTCGCATGCTAGACTTAGGGAAACAGATGGAAACTCAATGGACAGGTTTGAAAGATGAAAAATACGGATCTGCTTAAACATCATATTAAAAATTACAAATACAACTCCTCACTCTCGTGTTTCGCCCGATCTCTTGTCATCCCAAATTCCATCTTCACCCCTAATCGCCTTAGTCGAGAACATTCATTTTCCATACGCTACATTGATATCCTTCTCGTATCTCTCGAAAATTGCTTTCCGATTGAGTTTCATGGTCGCTGTTACTAGTTTCTGTTTTTGTTTGGTTAGCATTGTTCGCGATGTACTCTCTCCCCTTCTCTTCAAACAGCCACGCCACCCTATCATATCTTGATTATAATGTTTGAAATGGTAGTTTCTACCACATACGACCATAGACTGAAGAGAATTGGGCATCCCGTCCGCTCTGCCATACACAAGCTTCAGATCGGTGGATTAGTAGTTGGGTGGGTGACCACCCTTTGCTTTTTTGCTCTTGCCTCAGATCACAAAAACAAAATAAAAAATCGCACTCACATTAACTATCGTCCATTCTTCATCAGCCAAAACAACACCCTTAATGATCTCCATACCAGCTAATCCTGCTCTCTTTCCTACAGCTTGCATCTGTTTCAATACTTCTCGGTTAATGGATTCATTGTGCACTAAATCACCAATGCCATGACCTTCTACACCAATTGACTCGGCGAGCTTTTTGAGGGCTGGCTCGGCGGGAACGACAATTGCGATAGGGTGGGTTTCGGAGATCGAGGCGTAGATGCATATATTCGCTAAAACAGTCGCGGATCGATAGACTGATTCTAGCTGTAGTAGAATTAGCATACCAGATACATATGTGTAAAGAGTGTGCACTATATATACCTTCTCCAAAGCAATGTACTCTCCATTCATCGTCTTGACTAAGTTCTTTTTGCGGTCAATGATCTTCAAGTGTCCGTTCTTATCCCACTCCCCGATATCCTCAGTTTTGAACCATCCATCTGAGGTAAGCGCTTCGGCTGTCTCGACAACATTATCATAGTATTCGGACATGACGCTAGGCCCTCGAATCCAAATTTCTCCTTGTGGAGGAGTATCAGTAGCGAAGTATCCCGCGTCAGGAAAGTCGACGAGTTTTATTTCGATACAGGCGGGGATATCACCAGCTTGGAGGGTGAAGGATAGGGGATCGCATATTGCGCCCATACTGCTGAGTTGTTAGTATAATTGATTTTGACATATAATTGGATGGGAGTCACCAACGCGGTAGTCTCTGTGGATCCATATCCAGATATCATAGGTGTGATGGTGTGAGAGATGAATTCTTGGGTTTGTTGAGATATGGGACCAGCACCATTCATACAGAATCTCAACCGTCCACCAGTCGCTTGTTTGACTTTGTTAAATACGACAGTATTCAAAATACTGGAACCGGGTAGGCCGCTTGAGGATAGCAAACGTTTCGAGTAGAAAGCACTCCAGAACAAGCTACGGACAACTGGACCACCTTTGTTCACATTGGCAATTACACCTTTTTTGACCATCTCCCAAACGGATGGTACACCCACTAGAAGTGTGGGTTTCAATTCGAGGATATCACCTTTGCAGTTTTTCATGGAGGTTTCGGAAAGAGTACGGGGATGGCCATAACCCATAAGGGCACCCCAGTAGAGGCATGCGTTTTCAAATACGAATTCGAAGATGTGAGCGAGGGGAAGGTATGCTAGCAATGTATCTGAGGGACCTAGATAGTCGCCGACAATACTATTTGCTCCGGCAACTATAAAGATGTTAGTTTGGAGGGTGTCAGAAAACTAGAATACTAACTGGCAGCCACAACGTTCTTATGCTTCAGCGAGACCCCTTTTGGTGTACCACTTGATCCAGATGTGTACATAATGCAACATGGATCTTCTGTTTTGGGCGGCACAGCTTCGACGGGATGTAAATGCCCCAAATCTATGAGTTCATCATAGCTCAAAAGCGTCAGGTGACTGTGGCTTTTCTTCAATTCTTTGATACTTGATAATGAGAGTTCTGTATCACCGTCTGTGTTATATATCACGTATTCGATATGGTTCAAGTCTTCAAGAGAATCAAGTAGAGTTTTCAAAAGTTGTGGTTCTAAGAATATGGCCTTAGCTTTCGTTTGTATGAGAGAATGACGGAGTCCTTCGACACCAAGAGTATCGTATGCAGTAACGATAGGCATGGATTGGGACATGGAACCATGAGCGATTGATAGCCAGTGGGCACTAGATTCAAAATAAGCTTGGATGTTTGATAGTCTACAATATGAACGATTACCTCGTTGTGGCAAAGAGATGAACTCGATCATCCTTAACCAATCCAAGTTTCCTCAACCCCGCTCCCACACTCAGTACCGTAGCTTCATACTCCTTGAAACTCAGATATTCATACCCACTCATCTCAAAATAAGTCCATGTTTTATCTACTTCCTGTGTTTGTCCATTGATGATCTTCTTTATTTTTTTCGTCTCCTCATGTTTCTTGATAAGTTTTCTAGACCCCAGCGCTCGTGCATCGCCAAAATGACGAGAGCTCTGTTGTATAATATCGAATACAGTATCGATACCCAATTCTGGCTGGGAAAGAAGGTCTGGATATCGGACATTACGACGAGGGATTGTTTCACCCGAAACCTGTGGGATCCCTTGTACTTCTGCTGTGAAGGGAGGTTTCCTCGACATTCGGGGGGAGAAAACCGTAGCTTTAGTCTTGGTCTCGGGTTGGGAAGACATAATGAGATTTGGTAGCATATATAAATCAACGTTTGACAATAGAGTTTTGAATTAAAAGAAAGAACTTAGAACAGGAAGGCAGCACTGATGAAGGGAACAGTTTGATTTTCAATAATGTTACATTCCAAGACCCCAACACACTCTCAACCAATTTTAAGCCACCCAAATCCCTTCAATCAATGAGAATGTGACTGATATCCTCATAGCTTTGGTGATAAGCCGAGGCTTTTCCTTGCACCTCATGCCTTTGTTCATTGACATAAAATCACGGAGGGAGGTGTTAGGCCACCTCCGACTTGAAGGCCTTGTCATCTTTTTTGAGACCTAGTAATCACTGATCGTTGGCGGAAGATTATAATATAAGGATGAGGGAATAAATGGTATCGTCATTTCAGTTGAGGTTTAGATGAAGTATTATTTGGACAAGTTTTATTGATGTTTAGTAAAGAGAGGAGAGAAAAAACATCCTATTGAAACGGAACAAAGGCGCGCTAGGCCCGATTGATATTAGAATGAATAAAGGACCCCTAAATAACGAAAGACCGTACAGCGAATACGATATGCAACAAAATTCAAAATGTTGACCAAGGTCACATTACAATCACGTGCACCTGTGTGATTGGTTGGCCGAGGTTAGTCACTTTTAGTGACAGATGCTCACCGGGAGTTACAAAACTCGCACTTATTTTACCGATCCTTATAGCTCCGCATTCAAAGTACCATCTATCCACGCTTGTGCGAAAACTTTCTCCACTTGAAGTCTTGAATGAATGCAAAATTATTAGAATCAAAAGTTGATGTAACAGTAGCAAATTTAGGATATCTGCAAGCCCTACCATGGAATGCATCAGGAAAAAAAGGCAAAAATGTATCGACGTCGGCATGATTCGAACATGCGCCCCCGAAAGGAATTGATTTCTAGTCAATCACGTTAACCACTCCGTCACGACGCCTGCTGATTACATAAAAGTGTTCCGATGTAAAAGAATATACACTACTGCAAAATTGCTAAGTAACAGTGAACTCATCAGATGAGATCTCCATCAGCCCATGTGCGAAGGGATTTGCAGAGCATCGAGCAATCTACTAAAACATTATTCTCAGCTTCACCCCTACAAGGAACGACTATCCTCTTTCACTATCAAATGGCTCACTATGTTCAAGTATCTGGGCATTACACACGACATCGAGCGAACGATCTCTCTCGCAGATGAACTTTTCTATCAACGGAGCTGTTGGCTGCGCAAGATACAAATATGTCCATACGAATAATTTGATGTGCAAGATTTGCATACTGTTTGAATTAACCAGAATTAGAAAGTCCCTCAGACAAACAATAGACCGAAAAAAACACGCGACTAGTTGTCTTAGTAATTTGGTATTGAAACCGGCTTTGCCCAACTTACTGGAGCTTCGAACTTGACATCCATCAACTTTTCAACATTTACAATTGAAGTGAGAGCATTTCCCTTCAAACTCGATATGAATCCCATGTCTATCACTAGCTACTGGTGCGGCGACACAGCTGCGCGGTGAATATCGCCATGTACATACATAATCCCGATGCTTGAGCATTCAAACCCACGCCAACCCCGCACCAACGTTCATGCTCTCTTACCATTCTCGAGTGCATGATGCATCAAGACGGCGAGACCGGCCGGTAAGCACTGAGAAGACGGCTGAACATGCAATGCGATATCCGGTCTTCTCGGGATATTGCATGGGAGCGTATCACAGAGCAGGGGCTGAGTGAGTGCCACAACAGCAATAGATTCTATAAATCCAAAATTGACAGTAATATAAAATGTGCAGCTACTTCAAATACATTCTATTCATTCGATGATAGCCATTTAGTAGGCAATACAAAACTGCGGAACACCTTTTCTTGGAAGATTGCACCCTCCTTCTTGTTCCCTTTTTCCCTTCCCCCTCTGCATGGATTGGAAGCTTGTTGGCTGTCCTTTAATACCCGAGACACCGGGTGACAATCTAGACATCTTCCGGTTGAACCGGTTGGTACATATTTTACCGGTCTGCTTTCTTTTGTTCAAATGAAATCAAATCGCTTGTAAAGAAAAGTTATTGAAAACAATTTAAGGTGTGTTTGTGTGTATGCGTATCGACACGACCCCCTTTTACTGATAAAGTTAACAAATAACTCGCACGGGTTGATCATCATTACCTATCTTATCGGATAGATAAAATTTATAGTTCTGAACTCATCCATCTATCTATCCATCCATCCATCCCAACTCCCATCGATCTTTTCCGCCCCTCGGCCCCTCTCATATCTTGACCAGGACATTCGCGTTTCGGTATTTGTTGTCTCCCGTAGAATCCTTAGTGCTTTCTCCACCTTCACTTCCGACAAAAATAACATAATACGATCAACTTGGCGACAACAAATCTTTACTCGACATGTCAAGCCGGAAGAGAATATCGCAAGCTTGTAAACCATGTGGCATTAAGAAAATAAAGGTAAAATCCTACTGTCTACAGTACAGTGTACACGCGAGAATGAATCTAGCCATTGACTAGTCAATTTACAGTGTGATGGCGGGGCTCCCGTGTGCGGACCCTGCCTAAAGAGAAACGGAGAATGTTCTTATGGTATATCAAAACGTGGGCATTTTCCACGGAAATTCAATGATGATGGAAGGTGCGTAATTAACTGAATGATTTGTAATTCCTTGATACTTATTGAAATATATCAGCCCAAACACTGCCGGTCGTGAAAACTCATCTAACTCATCGCCTGTTCAACAACCTTTAGGAGGTAGCCGCCTTCCTATTACGTGCTCTGACACACCACTCATTCTCCAAGGCTCTGTTAGACCATCTTTAGGTTATACCCATAGCTCATCGTCGCAAAGAAAAGATGCTGGACCAAAGAAATATCCTTTCAATGCCGAGGTAACGAAGCGTTTGTTTCAAACTTACTTCGATTGTATTCATCCAATATGGCCGATTCTGTACAAACCAATGTACACTTCATTCGACTATACGTACCCTTCACCAAGTATCCCAAATGTCTTAGCATGTGCAATGTTCGCTATGGCAGCTTGTGTAGAAAAGCTCCAACCTTCTCCACAGCCATTCGATGACCCGCACGTTATGGGATCGGAAGAGCCTCGCTTTTATTTCGAGGAATCCCTTAACTTGCTACAAAGAAGCAATGATACCAGTGACAAATCGTTGAAGAACGCTCTCACTCCTTCAATCGTGAACTGCCAAACATTGACAATCCTTTCACTGCAGCAACATGGAGTAGCTGAATATTCCAGAGCGGCGATTTTCTGTGGACTTGCGTCATCAATGGCTATCGAGTTACGCTTGCATAGACCTCACGAAGCGCATGGTCCACAGCGTGAAATTCGTTATCGTCTCTGGTGGAATTTATACATTCTAGAGAAGATGATCTCTTGCGAAATGGGGAGACCAGTGATGTTGAGAATCGAAGAAACTGACACTCCATATCCCTCTACATCCGAGGCGGATGAATTTGAACTACTTCCTAGTAGAATGAAGCGTCAGAATACAACTAACATACATAGTGCTGGCAAGATGCATACGCTGTCAGTACTTGTGACGACTATTCAACTTTCAGTCATAATGGAAAGACTTTCGAGAGAAGTGTATGGATTGATAAGCCGGAGAGCAATTCGGGATGACCGAAGTTTTGGTGAAGGAAAACGCATGGAATTATGGTCTTCTTTTCAGAAGTGGGAGAGTGATACTGAAGCTTCTCCCTTAAGCTTAGATTTGAGCAGTCATTTGACATCAGTCCCTGGTATCGTTACTAACTATGTTGTAAGTGTGCAATCTATTGATGTCTGATCTTTGCTCATTGAATCTAGATCATGCACTCGGGGGTGATTCTTTTACATCGCCCTTTCATTGCTCGATGGATATCAAACCCTGCCAATACCAATGCTTCGGCGCACCCACTCAAGATTTGCCTAAATAGCGCGAATGCAATTTGCACTATCTTAGAGAAGTACTTTGATGATTCATATGGCCTGCCATGTGACATGGTATTTAGTATTTTTACAGCTGCAAGCACGCTTCTATATCAATCAAAGCAACCGGACGGAGGTGACAATGCAGAATCACAACGTCGTCTTAAGATGTGTATTCACTGGCTTTCTGTTCTTGGGAGAAGTTGGAATAGTGCTGGAGCCCGTCAACAGATTTTGGTAGATTGTAAGTCTTTGATTCTTCAATTCACAAATTTGTGGCTAATTTTTGAAGTATCAGCGATGCCACGAGATGTTAATATGACAACTCTAGTTAATGCAGCCGCAGTTGTCGATGCCCAAGAATCAACATCCTCACAGCTTCTATCTGAGCAAGAATCAATGTACGCCCGACACTCGACAGCAGACACTACACCTGGCACAGCGAAACCTGGAGGAGCAGAGGACTGGGAGTTTTTGAGAGGATTTGGAGATTCTTCTGATGAATTTTATATTCTAGACGAAGAACTTCGAGTTTTACTTGAGAGTGATCAGCAGTGGAATCTCTAAGTCCTATAGCTCAATTCATTAAAACGATATCATTACGCTTATCAACCTCGGTCCTATAATACTACCACCTCTAAATTTCAATAATTCCGATAGGTCCATTATATTCCTGTCTTCCAAAGCAGAAATAGAATATCGCACCACAAAATAACCATCCACCCATGACAACCACGCTGTAGTTCATATTCTGTGCGGTGACAGGCTGCACACTGGGAAAAGTGCAGAATACTATCGCCACGAGAAGCCAAACAACAGCAATAACATTGACTATCAATCCCAATGTGTCACCTAACCTAAATGGCCCATATTGGCTTCTCTGATATTCTTTCTACCATAGGTTATCATGTAGATAATTGGCACAAGATATGAAGCATACATTCCCAGAACGGACATCGATACGATGGCATTGAAAGCAGTACTATTCCCGAGGTATATCAGACCAAGCAACATTTCCACTATAGTCAAGACTACAATAGCACGAACGGGTACTTGTGTGGTCGAGCTGATGTGAGCGAAATACTTCGAATATGGAGTTGCGGAATCCCGAGCAAATGCCCAATATGTTCTTGAGGTTGAGGTACAACCAGCCGCGTTGGCGGCTACGGCAATAAAACAGACGACTAGGACCATGACAGTTGCCCCAGCGGTATTATTCGTGACGTTTTGATATAGCTGCATGAACGGGAAGCCGGTCGGTGATGCAAGTACTAGAATCATAACTATCAGCAATGTTTCTCATGCTAGGTCTTCTGAAGGTCGAATTTTGTTTCATCGGGGCTATCATAAGTGGAAAATATGAGAAAATGAATTTCTTACATTCGTTTAAGTCGCCAAGGGAATACAACAGCATGATGCAATACCCAAGTCCCAAAATTCCATTCACAGCAACACTCCCGACCATAGCAATTGGGACATCTCGTGCAGGGCGTGGCATCTCTTCTGCTAAATGACAAGCCGCATCATAACTTTGTGGAGTAATCAGTACAACGCAATAAGAAGGCTAGGATACAACTTACCCAAGGAATGGATATACAGCACTCAAGAGACCCACAAGCCATGATACTCCGTCACTTTCCCAGCCACTGGTATTCGTTACTTCGGAAAAAACAAAATGAGCATTGTGCTTGGGTGCCATTGCTCCAAGTACTGCCATGATTGCTACGAGACCGGCTAAATGTAGAATGCCTAAGACTATCAGCTCTGTTGGTTTATCTTATTGTTCTTTGGAGAAAGTTACCTGACGCTAAGTTTGTGTGTGGAAGTATCTTCGATCCCCATATATTCACAGCAGCAGAGTATAGAAGAACCAACCAATAGAATAGCATACCCTGCCATCTTGTTGGCACATAGCTATCTGGATTATTGAGTGTTATGAGTCCTTGGAATTGCAGTCCTGCGGAAAATGCCGCTGATGCTGTAAGAACGATTTGCCCGCCGATGGAGATCCAGCCTGTGAACCAGGATGCAATCTTCATCTGACTTTTTGGGGCCAGAGCAGCGACGAAATAATATTGTCCTATGTCGTGTCAGCGTTAGACAATATTCTTGAATGAGTTTGTTTGTGGGTCATTACTTACCGCCAGCAGTCGGCCAGATGGACGCAGTTTCAGCTAGTGATGATGATATCGCCAAACTCCCGATCAACGAAATGCAGCTGCACAGTTGTCAATGAGATTAGTCTCGCTCGTGTGTCTGATATGGCTTACTAGTTATAGAAAAGACATGGAGCTCCGCCATTTGCCAATGCTGCTGCTACAACGCTGGACAATGCTTCCCAAGTTGCCATCAAGCAGAGACATAATGAGCCAAGTGACCAGACCGAGAAGTCTTTGCGTAGTTCCTCTACATGCCCTGCTACTAGAACCTCCCCCTTCTCTTCTTCTGTTCCAATGAATGACGGCTGGGACGCTTTCATCATGTCCTCCTTTTTGTACTCGCTTTCGAAATCCATGTTGAAAGAATACTTCACAATATATGTCCAAGAATCAATATTGTTGAGGTTGTTCGTACGATACCAGAATCAAATACTGTCAAGTAATGAATATAAACATTTCAAATCAAGATAGACGAGAAAATGAGGAGGTGTAGGACACTCCAGGCCTATCTCTATCTCATATCAAACCTCCAAGCAACAGAAAGCGGATCTTTTCCGTTATTAAGCCCATACAGGGACTGTAATTTTGAACTGTCATGTTGAACTAGTCCGAAAAAGCTTAATAAGATTGAATCCCGACGTTGAGACGAGAATGGAACTTCTGCCATGTACAATCCTCACAGCATAACAGCGCTAGTGGATCCTATTACTTGGGACAATCGGTCATGGGGTGATAGGTATTAGCGATACCGGGTATTCGAGAGATACCCGTGCCCGTGTTTCCATGATAACCGTGATAACCGTGATAAACGGATGGATATTTGTATCTACCAATCATGTGTGGGATGAAATGGAGCGTGCAATCGGAAGAGTTGTATTTATGTAATGTGTACCATTTCCAAGCCGGGTAAGTGATGGCGATGTTGGCACATAACCGATAGTCTGAAAAGTTTACCAATGACTTCGTACCACGCTTTGTAACTATATTAGTTTGTTTTCCCTCTCAGCCACTTTTTATTTTACATCTTTCTTCATATTCTTTATTCAGGTTGCACAGTAAAGTTATATTCTTCAGTTTATTTATTGGAGCAATTTTTTGTCAACCAGAATTCAATACCATCACCACCATAGCACGAACCACACAAATAACCCCGCACCATGGCCCCCCCAACCTCAAGACCTCACCCCCTCACCCAACTCTCCCTCCCCGAATCCAACAAAGCCCGTGATACCATCTTGGCTGCCCACAAACCAGCCCTCATATCCTTCCGCACCATCGCGCTCGAAGAACCTCTCAAAGCCGAGCTCCAAAATTTTCTAGAAATAGAACATGCCGGCGCTTTAGATGCTTCAACTCCTTATCCCAAGAGACTTGCAAGAGTAACTTATGATGTTATTGGAAGTAGTAAAATCCCCCAATATCACGAGAGTCTTGTGGATGTGGAGGAGGGCATCGAGGTGGACAGAGAGGCGGTTAGTGAAATGCATCATGCTATGTTGACTTTGTAAGTCATATTCCCCATCTTCATCTATTTGCAACACAGCTAATATCGTTTTAAAGAGGCGAATTCGACGAGCTAGTCAAAGCCGTCTGGGCATCTCCCGTTTTCAAAGAAGAACTCGCACAACTGAGTATCCCAGAAGGATTCGAAGTTGTCGTCGAGCCGTGGCCGTATGGAGGAAGTATCACGGAGGAAAATCCTCGATACTTCCAAGGTCTCTGTTTTGCCCAAGACACGCGTAATAAAAACCCAGATTCAAATTTCTATGGATATCCTCTTCCTTTGATTCCAGTCATGGATTATTCTACAAAGGAGATTGTCAGAATTGATAAACTCGCTACGGGGGGTACTGAAGATGGGTTTGAAGTGGGCACACATGACAGGGAAATCTTGAAACATTGCAAGCCAGCAGAATATGTACCAGAGTTGTTGGAGAATGGAACGAGAAAGGATATGAAACCTATTAATGTGGCGCAACCCGAAGGAGCGAGTTTTACTGTTGGAGAAGATGATAGTTTGGTGGAGTGGCAGAAGTGGAGATTCAGAGTGGGGTTCAATCACAGAGAGGGAGCTACTATTCATGATGTGCATTATGATGGTAGAAGTGTTTTGTATAGGTTGAGTGTTTCTGAGATGGTAAGTTTGATTGATTTCTGGATTGTGTTGGCATATGGTGCTAACGAATCTATGAATAGACTGTTCCATACGCAGATGCTCGATCTCCATACTTCCGCAAGCAAGCTTTCGATTTCGGAGATGGCGGTGCAGGAAACTGTGCCAACAACCTCGAGCTAGGATGTGATTGTCTAGGTGTCATCAAGGTCCGTATTTCCTTTAATTCCTCATCTTGATTAATTCACAATAACTAACAATCTCAGTACTTTGACGCCACCAAAACCGAAAGCAACGGCACCGTCTCCACAAGCCCCAACGTCATCTGTCTCCACGAACAAGATGCCGGCATCGGCTGGAAACACACAAACTGGCGTACTAACCGTACAGTCGTGACTCGTCACCGCGAACTAGTCGTTCAATTCATCATCACCCTCGCCAATTATGAATACATCTTTGCATACAAATTCGATCTCGCAGGTGGTATTACTGTCGAGACACGTGCTACTGGTATCGTATCCGTCGTCTCGATTGATGCCGGTAAGAAAAAGAGTGAATACGGAAATGTTGTGTCTCCTGGTGTTTTGGCCCAGAATCATCAACACATTTTCTGTGTGCGTATTGATCCCGCTATCGATGGACCAGCAAATTCAGTCATGATTGAGGAATCCCATGCCGTGGCTGATAAGAAGAGAAATCCTTATGGTAATTTCTATGAAGTTATTTCCAAACAAGTAGAAAAAGCTTCGTGGCTGGATGCTAAGCCAATGAACAACATGGTTGTGAAGATGGTCAACCCAGGGAAGCAAAATCCAATCAGTGGAAAGAATGTAGGATATAAATTTATCCCAGCGGCGACACAAATGTTGCTTGCGCAAGATGAGAGTATACAAGCTCAGCGGGCAAGATTTGCTCAACATCATGTATGGGTTACGAAATACAAGGATGGCGAATTATATGCTGGTGGTAGATACACGCTTCAGAGTCGCAAGGAAATTGATGGAGTTGGCGATGCAGTCGCGAGAGGAGAAACTCTAGGAAAGGAGGGAGAGGATGTGGTTGTTTGGAATTGCTTTGGATTAACACATAACCCAAGAGTGGAGGATTGGCCGGTCATGCCGGTGGAGATCCATGAGTTGAAGATCAAACCAGCAGATTTCTTTGAGGCGAACCCATCGATCGATGTTCCTAGCTCGAGGAACATGTCGTCCAAATTGCTCGGAGAGGGAAGTACGAAGAAGGAGGAAGAGAGTTGCTGTAAAGCGAATGGATCCGAGTCGTGACTAAGAGGAAGTCTGAAATAAGTAAATAGATAAATAGCGTTTGTACAAATAACATTGCGGAAAGGATTTTTTGCATCTCGTAACCTCTAGAAGAATATGATAAATCCAAACATGAATGTGGAATTTTGCAGATACGCCACAATATCTGAAGGTTTGTGGTCACCTTATGCATCCTCAGAGCGCGAGATACTAATATAAGCACAAAAATGACCAAAAAGGTATCTACACTACCTAACGCCTCACAAGGCACTAGCTTTTACGATGTAATGCTGTGTACAGCACACTTTAATAATTGCCTAAAGTCTGGAAAGCGGAGACGGGGCGTAACAAGGATGTCAGATCATCTTCGAAGGTTGAAGCATTTTGAGCGCGGAAAACAGCCGCACTCCACTTGAAAGAGCAAAGTAATTCACTAGATATTCAGAGAGCTAGAGAAGGATAGATGTCAGTTTTAATTCTATAGTTTGCGATATTATGTAGCCGGAATCTTTTGTGTTTTATCACAGCTGACCTCTGGCGCTGTTCGTGATATATAGTTACGGTCCCGCTATTGGTCGCCAATCCATTATTCTCAGCCAAGTCAAAAGCAAAGCCTGCGAACTTTGCAAACGGCGTTGTGGGTGGATTAAGTGGAGAATTGGCTTCATGTTGATACGCAGATATTTTCTATGGCTTTCTTGGTGAAAACAAGGGGCCAGATTGCTTCGACGTCTGGGACAACCACATGGATGTGTATCAAAAGAGATCGTCAACTCACGCTCAACCGATAGAAACAGTGAACGACTTTGGCCATCCACTAACAAAACCAGACTGATCAGTCTCCATACCGGATGAAACATCATCATATGGAAAAGCATATCCCCGACCATGGTGATTTGCTTCATGAACAAGTCGAGCATAGTGATTAGAGACCTTGTGTCGATAAAACTCTGATACTCTTTCCTTGTGTGGCTGATGATTGTTGCTTAATAATGTCGATCGATTGAAAGCCGCACTAATACGAGCTGTGAGAGGTCCAGTCGGCCCAGCATTGTTGGAAAATGGGCCAGAACTACAGCTAAAGATATCTGCAGTAGATGGCTTCGAGAAAGTCGCCAGGCCAGGAAATGTTAATTGCCCGTTACCTACACGACCCTCTACCTTTCCCCATTCAGCTTGGGTGTCGACAATCAATGGTGTGTGTGTATATTTATCCCACACTTCATTTACGTAAGATTCATAATAGCCATCAAAACCTGGTTCATGATTGGGGCTTAATACTCGAAGTTTTCGACCACCACTTTCTACAACCAATTTGTCCCACCCTGCGCCGTCAATTTGACTTTGTGCTCTTAGGCCTTCACAGATAGTCTCTAGACCATCTGCTTCAAGACCATAGATTTCTTGTGGCCTACCGTTTTCAGGTATAAGTTTCATAGAGATTGGCAAGCTGACAAAGTCGACATAACTATTGCAAATTAGCAATCTTGCAGGGTACTGGGCGATGGGCAGACCTACCTTATATTGGCGTAAATTTGAGTTTGATTGAATGTAAACTCGCAAAATGCCCAGTTGGTATTGATATTATGATCAGAAGGATTGGTGACAGATGGCTCAACCAATGCCGGTCCTGGGTTGACGAAAAACTCCAATTTCTTGCCTATTGAGAACCAGATCCTTCCTCCAGCAAGAAGAGGAATTGTGGCAATAGTGGTACTACCTTGTTTCCCCAATTTAATAGCACAATCTGCTGAAAGTGGATACACGGTGTGAGGTGGAGAGTCAGGGTAATATGGTGTCTTTCCATCGGCTCTCAGTAGAAAGACACGGTTGTTATTGTTTAATGCTAGCCCCGTGATATAAGCATAAACTTCATCCGAAGGGTAACGATTTTGTAGTTGAATATCTAAAGTTTGAGGCATGATAGAATATATGAAGATAAAGCAATAGCAAACGTGTGGCAGAAGTTTTTGTGTTGACGGGTTAGTGAAGTTTGTATATGATATATGGAAAGAAATACAGAGAGTGCAATCTGAGAACTGTGGGGTAGCGAAATCGAGCATTTAACATGAAAATGTCCAATGACGTATGTAACAGCCGACTTTCATGAATTGAATGTCTTTTGAACAATCAGAATGTAAGAGATAGGGAAGATATTAGACTCAGCCCCGTAATGGTGGCGCCTTATGAGTTATCAAAGCTTGGTCTGATTTTGCCATAGCACAAGTTAGAGAAGAGATGCTGATGTGTAGACTAAAACCATGAGGTGAAGATTCATGCCATGATCATTTGTTAAGTCGTTCATAGTGATTGATTTGCGACTTGGTGTGGTGAGAGGGGAGTAAATGAAGGAAAGGAAGAAGGAAGGTTTAAGGAAGGTTTGGAGAGGGGTTTCCTTTAAAATGTTCACCAGGTCCAAAAAGATATCTAGAATCTAACTCTAGTTGAGGTAAGAAATTTGATTTATGACGCTCCGTTGGGCCACTGCCGTGGAGGCTTTTTCGCTTCGCTCTAGAAGATTAATTTGAATGCCTTGGTTGTTGTGAATGAATAGACAATAAGTAGATACTAGATAAAGAAAGGGGGGTTTGTTTAAATATGTCCTAAACAGATACATAAAGTATACCGTACAATAAATGAAATGTTAAGAAAACAAAAAAGTGAATGGATGACTAAGATAGTATCACGTGACCATATCTTGCTACTATCTCTAGACGAGCGGTGATGACTAATAGTTGCACACTAGCCGTGCACACAAAACCCACCCATCATCTTTATAGTTTTCCACCTTTTATATTCCCGAAAAACGGCAACCATCAAACATCATCAACGCAATCAACAACAGCTGCACAATCAAAAAAAGCACAGATAAACCCCTCGAGTATCAAACCTTGTCACCTTGTCATCTATTCTTATATAGGTGACGGTCTGGGGAACAACAGCCAAAATGGTATATGATTGGGATAACAAACAGGAAATATGCTATAGTATGTATATTGAAGAGAAAAAGTCATTGGAAGAGATTATGGAATACTTGAAAGAAAATATGTCATTTAATCCCTCGTAAGTTTATATCTTATCAAGCTTGACATGGCACTGCGCTACGAGCTATAATCATAGCTGTAGTAAATTATGGCATCCATAGCATCATATCATGCATCATATATCGATATACCCACCCGTACCACTCGCTTTGACAATCATCGCGATTGACCTTTACTGACATTTTATAAGTAAACGCGCATTTCAAACCCAATTCAAAAAATGGGGTTTTCCTTCGAAACAAAATCCTGCACACAAGAACGAACCACTCGTTCAACGCATCAAAGAACTATGGGACATCAATACATCACAGCGCGATATGGTTACCATTCTCGAACGAGAGGGTTGGGATATCAAGGAACGTGAACTTATGCGCGTCAGAAATAAGAATCGCTGGCTTTTACGAGTACCTAATGGGAATAAATCAAAGAAACAAACGGATCAGGATGTGGAAAGTCAACTACAACAGGCATTTTACAATAATGGAGCAATGCTAGAAGGAGAACAACAGATGGAAGGGTCGATGGAAGGGCATATGGAAGGGTTACCACCAGCTTCATCCATGTCCAAGGAAGGTTCCAGAGCTGAATCCCCGCCACTTAGTCCTGAAGTCATGCAAAAGAGAAAAGAGCGTCTATCCAAGTTAGCGGCCGAATCTGACGAAAAATGGAATACTCGCAAGCGTCGTCGTCGAACTCGTGGCTGGGCTGGTCTCCCAGCAGATCCTCCAGGGCCTCCCCGATTCCCTTCCGAAACTACCATCGATGAAAGCAAAAATTTCTTGAGACTTGATAATCTTTTGTATCGCGATATAAGGGCTAGATTTCAACGCATATGTGAAGAAGCAGGTATCATTAAGAAGACACTCGCTGGACCCGAGCGTTGGGAAGCTGCAAAGGATAGCCTTATACAAGAGAGTGAACATCTACAATCAGTTTTCTGGAATACACAAGAAAATTTGGATGCAAGAAAGCTGGCTCTCGATGTTGTTTGCGGCGACGTGACAAAACGAATGCGAACATTGGAGCGTCGTATGACCATTGCTGAAGCCAAGAATGCATTGGGAGTAAATCCAGAACAGTCCAGGGAACTTCGTAATTCTTTCTATCAGATATTGAAAGCTGATCATTTCACCAGTAAGCTTGAAGCTGGAGAAGAACACTGGCAGGAGCTCAAGACATCCTGGATCAATGGCTCAGAGCTATTACTAAATCTACTTGCTGGGGGAGATGCTGATCCTCAGCATGCGCAAAGAGTTAAGGCAATGGAGGTTTTATGTCGAGATGTTATGAAGCGTCTTCGGGATGACCAGACTAAACGTGATCCAACCAGGAAGAAGAGAAAGTTCGAGAATACTTTCCAGCCTGATCAAGCTATGGACCAATTCCACCACAACCAAGAGGAAACCCCAGATTTCCAACAAGACCCACAGGAAGCTCTCATTCAAACAGCAGCGCATGCTCATGCCCACTCGCAGAACCAAGTTCAGTCACATATGCAAATACCAGAATCTCACATGCATACACAAGCTCGTCAGGCCCACGCTCAAGCTCAAGCTCATGCTCAAGCTCATGCTCAAGCCCAAGCTCACCAACAAGCTCAGGCTCAGGCTCATGCTCAAGCCCAGGTTCATCAACAAGTCCAGGCTCACGCCCAATCCCAACCTCAAGCTCATACGCCTGTTATGGTCAGCCATGGTAATATGCAGAATCACACTGATATGCATATTGATCCATCTCAGATTGATCCATCCTTACTTAACGCAGCTTCCAATGATCCAAATTTAATGGTTCGTGGGATGCAAACCCAATTTGCGGACCCCCAATATACAAATCAACAATTTGTCAATCAAGCTGCACAAGCATTCCCATCTGTAACCTCTCCATCTCTACCAGTTTACATTCGGTTGCACCCAGAATCAGATATAACCGCCCCCAATCCGTTATGGATTGCGATGCTAAACGGTACCTCTCTGGAAGAACTACATCGGGTAGCTACAAGCAAATTCCCAAATACATTGGTGGGTCGTGTTGCCGGATCTATGGGGGGGTCATCTGAACAAGAAGTGACTATACCCATTGACAATGACAGTGAAATGGAGGCTTATTTGGGCACTTGTGTAAAGCCACACTTTATTGTTGAGTTGGTAACTGCATGGAAGAATGCTTAGACAATTAGTGAGGGATAGTTTATTGATTGGATTACAGCGGTGTTCGGGCAGGATGGGAATGGTGGAGTTTACGGTGGCCTGCTTACTCTCCTATAGGAAGAGGGCCGGGGCGTTTCAAACTGGTGATGAAAGCATGCTATGTTGTATGCAACCTTCCAGTTTCATCTCCTTAAATGAGAATAGAGGGTGAAAGGCTGATGACCTAGACCTAGGCATGCACTCTTTGCTCCATAGTTGATACTATACCGTTTCCCTTCAACTGTTTATATTCTCAATCAAACCAAGCGTTTTAATAAAGATAATTATTATAAATCATAATTCAGAAACTTTATCAAGATAATGATCAAAACGCACTATTTACCGTCAGTATCTAATCAATAGATAATTAAGCACCATGACTGGACTGACAGACTGAGCAATTGATGCAATGGATTACGTGCTGAAAATGTGTGGGGAAGCGAAGCCTTCCGTTAAAGCTTGGATGGCTTTTGGATCCTCAGATAGATAAATTATCTCCGAGCCTTGCGAGACAAGTATTTATACTACCACCACCGCGCAAACCCAAAAACCCCCCAAAAACCCTGTTTCTACTGATCTGCGAATTCAATGCCAAGTCCCTCGACTTCAATCGATATTTGATTTATGTCGTTCCCTAGAAGGGTCCCTTCATCGGCCCTGCTGTCAAGCTTGCGCATATCCTCATCTCGAACCCAATTTTGTCTGCGATCCCCCGTAAGCAAATTAAGATATGCATCCACAGAGCAAAACTTAGGGGAAGGTCGTTCATTCAAAGGGCAACTTTACGAAAGCACCCAGGCGCGGTTGATTAAAGAACGCGCAGAAAGGCAGCAGTACTCTAAGAATCGAAATGAAAGTGCTGGAGGAAAGAATTCGGCTTTGACATTCGGTGCGCAGATATTTTTTGGGAATTGATAGCATATTGGACACTGCTGATAAATTGACTGTACAGTTATTATATCGGTGGCTATAGGAGGATATTATTTCGGTTCTTACAGAAATCCCGGTGCACCTACGTCTTCCACTACCCCTCTTTCAACCACAAAACCTCTTCGACATAACACAGGCCGTTCAAATCTCGAATCTGCGTGGTCGGATTTTGTCGAGATAGTGGGCAAAGAAAATATCTCTACCATTGATTCAGATCTGGAGAGCCATTCGGGCAGTGAATGGTCATCTCATTTGAGAAAGCCTAGTGAAGTACCATTTATGGTGGTTTCCCCTTCATCAACAGAACAAGTTAGCGAGATTATGAAGATTTGCCATCGAAGGAAAATACCCGTTACTGCATATAGTGGAGGCACAAGCTTGGAAGGCCATTATGCTCCTACACGAGGTGGCATTTGCATAGATTTTGGAAGGATGAACAAGATTCTAAAGCTACATAAAAATGACATGGATGTGATTGTTCAACCAGCTGTTGGCTGGGAACTCCTCAACGAAGAACTGGCGAAGGATAATCTATTCTTCCCTCCGGATCCAGGTCCAGGCGCCATGATAGGAGGAATGGTAGGAACTGGATGCAGTGGGACAAATGCATATAGATATGGTACCATGAGGGAATGGGTCATGAATTTGACTGTTGTCTTGGCTGACGGAACAATCATCAAAACAAGACAGAGACCTAGAAAAAGCAGTGCTGGATATGATTTGACTAAGATGTTTATCGGGAGCGAAGGAACACTGGGATTAGTTACGGAGGCTACATTGAAGGTCACTACGAAGCCAAATACTACCAGCGTGGCAGTATGCAGTTTTGAAAGTATCAAACAAGCAGCGGATTGTGTTGGAAAGGTTGTCACCGAAGGCGTACCGATTGCCGCCATCGAAATCTTGGATGACAATCAAATGCTGAGCATTAACAAATCCGGCATGACAACCAAAGCATGGCTCGAAGCCCCCACACTTTTCTTCAAATTCGCAGGGACCCCTAATGCTGTCAAAGAGCAGATCAGTATTGTTCAAAGGTTAGCAAAGGCAACGGGAAGCAAAACTTTTGAATTTGCGAAGAATGCAGAAGAACAAGTTGAGTTATGGAGTGCAAGAAAAGAAGCTTTATGGTCTGTCATGGCGATGCGGGAAAAAGATGGTGATCATGTGTGGACTTCAGATGTTGCTGTACCAATGAGTCGATTGCCAGAAATCATTGAAGAGACGAAAGCGGATTTGGCCAAGAGTGGATTGTTTGCTTCCATTGTGGGGCACGTTGGAGATGGTAACTTTCACAGTGAGTATTTTTAGGATCTCTGCTTTTCACAAAACATACTAACATGTACAGCCATTGTTCTTTACAATGATACCCAAAGACAAATCGCAGAAGAAGTAATGCATCGAATGGTAAAGAGAGCCGTGGAAATGGAGGGTACTGTGACTGGTGAGCATGGAGTTGGATTGATCAAGAGAGATTATCTGAACCATGAATTGGGCGAGAGCACAGTTGATGCTATGAGAAGGGTATGTGCCAAACTATCTTGTCATTCAGTTGTATCACATTTACTAACACTTTATAGCTGAAATTTGCATTCGACCCCTTGTGCTTATTGAATCCAGATAAGGTTGTGAGAGTCGAGAAGCCTAAGCCAGGAGAAGTATCAGGATGGTAGTTTAAATAGAAGATACCAATAAAACAAGTTGAAGAATGTACAAATCTGGATGCCACAGTTATGGTAAAGGAATCATCTTGTGAAGATATGTATAGAAATTCAATAGTTGAGTCAACTAGATAAGATAAACATTGTAATTGTAAGACATTGAATAACAATCCGCAAACATAGAACCTCAACCATACATTCCAACCCAATCCAATGGTTACCCACTTGAGGAATCCAATGCTATACAAAATTGGATATATTCACGTGACATTGTACATATGCTCCACTTTCCCCTCATTTTGGTTTACCTTTCCTTCCACCACGACAAACTATTTACAATGGTTGAAACAAATCAAGAGCCCCGCAAGTGGGTTGGTTACCCTTCTCCAAAAGAAGGCCCTAATATACCATTTATAAGAACGGATGACAAGAATCCTGCATTCCGAGGATGGCTTTTGGTGGTAGTTGGATGGCTGTATGTATTGTTCCCAGCCCAGTCAGAGCTGTATCCCACTAACGTCCCAAAGTGTTTCCAAAATTGGGTTCATTCAAGGTCCCTTATGGAAAAATGCCAAAATGAATGCGTTGAGAAATATTAAAGGTTTGGATGAGTACTTTGAAAGATGGGATGTAAGTTGAAGTGTTTCATTCGATACGGTGGATGAACATTAACAATGCACAAACAGCCTACAGTAATCCCACTCGCGATTGATTCAACATCTAATGCAGCATTGGATGATTCCGATATTAAGTTCGTTCCTGTCGTCCCAGAAGACTCGGCTGACCGATATCGTTCGGTGGCTGAATACCACACCCTTTATCGTACCGGAAAATTAACCCCACTAGCCGTCGCGGAATCACTTCTCCCTCTGATCAGGAGAGACATTAGTCCGCCAGGAGCTTATTCCGTTGCTTTTACTGAGAGTAATGTTGAAGAAATCCTAGAAGCTGCTAAAGCATCAACTCTGCGATACCAGCAAGGCAATCCTTTGAGTATTCTCGATGGCGTTCCCACTGGTATTAAAGATGACAGTGATGTTGCGGGATATAGAAGTCATGGAGGAAGAAAAAAGAATGATTCATTGTTTATTGCTGCGAAAGAGTCTACTTGGATCGTTCAACAATGGCAAAACTCAGGTGCTGTTATCATGGGGAAACTAAATATGCATGAGCTTGGTTCCGATACTACTAATAACAATCCAAATTGGGGCACTCCAAAGAATCCGCACAATTACCATTATTACCCCGGTGGTTCTTCCGGAGGTCCTGCTTATGCAGTTTCTTCTGGGCTAATTCCTTTTGCTCTTGGTTCAGATGGTGGCGGAAGTATTCGCATTCCATCATCATTCTGTGGTCTTTATGGATTGAAGCCTTCACATTCACGAGTTGAGAACACTGGAAGCACGGTTACTGTTAATGGTCCTCTTGCATCAACTATGGCTGATCTCGAAGTGGCATATCGAATTATGGCAAGGCCTAATCCATTTGATCCGGTTGCTGCGCTATTTAGTCCTCCAGAATCTCTTCGAACTGCGCGTCCAAAAGTCATCGGAATTTATAAAGATTGGTTCGACCGAGCTGAACCATCTGTTCATGGTCTATGTACCAGATTTGTGGATCACTGTGAAAAGTCTCTTGGCTATAATGTTGTCCCAATCACAATTCCGTACTGTCCTGAGGGCCAACTTGCCCACGCCATGACCATTCTCACGAATATGGCCTCACGTGCAAAGAAGTTTCCATTCTCGGCCTCAAATTGGCTCAAGGATGCCACTCCCTCGAACAAGATACTTCTCACAATGGGTGCATATACTCCAGCTCGGGACTATCTCCTCGCCCAACAACTTCGCAACCTGCTCATGCAGCATCTGTCTTTCCTTTTCACGAAATACCCTGGTCTCATCATCGTTACTCCTACTACACCAATTCCAGGCTGGGAAATAGAACACGAGGGAGACTTGCAACATGGAGCATTCGATCCAAATAAAAGTCTTAGGAATATGGAATACGTATGGTTGGCCAATTTCACGGGTGTTCCGGGCATTAATTGTCCAGTTGGGTATGTGGATCCGAAGAAGGGAGAGGGTAAAATTCCGGTGGGTATAATGGGGAGTGCGGAGTGGGGAGGAGAAGAAGTTTTATTCGAATTTGGGAAGGAGGCTGAAGCTTGGCTGGGAAGGGAAGGTGAAGGGGGTGGAAGGAAATTGCCGAGGGGTTGGGTGGATGTTGTGAAGGCGGCAAAGGAGAATGTGGATGGAAAAGTGGTTGAGGGAAATTGATGAGCGGGGGTTGGAAGGATAGACCTAATGATGCAAAGCTTCCCAGTCTAAATATTAGGTTCGGATTTAGCTATTGCTTCTACTTTCAAGACCAAATGCTGGTGTTCAACGTTCATCCAAGCACCAGAGCATATATACCCGATCATCAAAAGCATGTCATATCGAACCCAGCACTTGGCTAAAATCTTTATCTATCTTGAGTATTGGCCTTCTCTATGTTGCCACTCATATTCGTATCCGTCTTAAGTGAAGTTGGGTGGAATTGAGTCACTTCCAAGGCAAGATACACAATGTACGCAGAATCGCATCTCTTCAGCCTAGCTACGCTAATTTCAATAGCAGGCAGCTCTTGATATGCTGCCACAGCACGCCGTTTAACGCACTAGGTGTATGTGCATTTTAGATAGTTAGCGTTCTATTACAACTTCACAACAGCTATCGAAATTGCAATTCCCATTCAACTAATATGGTCCTCACAACTTATCCGCTGCTATCTTCTTGGAAACGGCATCTGTCGTGTTGGAATATCAGCTTATTGGGTACAATCTCAATCTGCGAACATACGAATAGTCGCTTTTGGATGTCACGGAGGTAGTTGAGAAATATGGATACATCGACTATTTGCAGTGATCCTGTTCCTATGACTCTTGGCGCGGATCTACCACTGCGTTTGGGTCATTCGTTTTCATGTTTTGCTTGCGTTGTTTAGTAATTAAAATGGGGATAGGAAGGGAGAATTAGTGAGGAATTACAAGTACAAGAAGTATGATAAGTTAGATTCCCATCTCTTTCAAACTCTCCGAAATCTCCTTATCACTCTGCGCTCTAAGCCCGGCGCAACCTCCTCTCCAATCAGGATTGGTTCCAGGGCATCTGCGCTCAATAACTGTCTCATGCGTTTGAATAAAGACTATATCGAGTTAGATGTTAAGTCAACATCAAAGAAGCGTTGGTAGAACTTAAAGTCCTTCAATTATGTTTACACCTTGCTAGTTGGCGCTGGAACAGTAGCATTGGCCGCTCAAAGATTCATATTTGGAGGCGAATATTTAACACCTTTGCGAAAGTACGGGAGGAGTTCGTCCCAAGAATAACTCTTGTCTCCGCGATTGATAGATCAGTGTTACCTCTATGATTTGAACAGAACTTTTTTCTATCTTCACAGATACCCCAGACCAATTCCAAAAATACAGACCTAGCAATAGCAACACGACTAGCAGAGCCAGATCATCTAAAAACTTGCATAATCGAAGCTGGAGGCTTCTACGAATAAAATGCTGGAAAGAAAAGAATGATGTATCAGTTGTACCGCCTCCGACTACCACTCAGTCACACTCTTGATTGGTGGATGATCTTGCATGATTATTGGTCGACGCAGCTCCAATAAGATTTTCCTGTACAAAAATTGGAAAGGTAAACAATTTGTTAATCATTTTTGCAAAACTGAAATGCCAAAATAGAAAAAATCCCAAATGCTAAGCAAAAAGTTACATTACTTGTAGTCGTAACATTTCGGCTAGAGGTCACTCAAGTACTAATCTGATACACTGAAGCAAAGATGTTCACTGATCAATCGGAAATGAGCTAGTTGGTCAGCAAAATGTCGAGTACGGAATTCCTTATTTGGTTCGTTTGGCTTTGATGAAATTTGATTAGTGGGGTGGTGTTTGGATTGGGAAGCTACATTCGGAAGCTGCAGGTTTCGAGGCTGATCTCTCCGCTTCGGTTTTTTGGAACGCCCAATCGTTCTTTCTTTCCTTTTTGAACTTGCCACATTGAGCGTTACTACGTTTGAGAAAGTTTTCAGATGTTTCCGGAATCTCAGAAGTCGTATGGCTTGTGGAAATAATACACCAGTACTAAACGAAAGGATTACCAACAACTTCAAAGAGTGTCTATGAGCAAAAATAGTGAGTTTTATTATGCCAGATCGAAGCTGCACATGTCATTTGAGCAACTAAAGACAATAATCTAATTCAAAATTCTCAGGATGGTTCATCAACCTCTCGTTCATCCGGCAAATCAAACATGATTTCGTGCTAACAGATATCGATTTTCTGCCTGATACCGAGCCTTGGATTACGTATATCGAGAATCATGTATCCTGGCAAGTGCTGAAGGCATACTTCTGGCGGAATGGCAGTGTATGCTGTACCTTTGTTATCACTCCTATACGAACGCATTGTAAGGCTTGTGTGGCCTCAAGGTGTCCAGAGATCATTCTAGTGGATGAAATTCGTGCACAAAAACGCTGAGTCGGGGTTTTTGAAGCTTAGATATGTTGTATATGCCTCTCGTACAATTTTCTTGCAGCGCTGTGGCTGTTATGTTTGCTTCGCCCTCTGTTGTAACATCTAGTGACCATTTTGCCCATTTAAATGACCGTCTATGTTGAGCCTTATCATAGCAAATTCCCTCGCAATTTCAATGCCCATCGCAAAACAGAATATTGCACACTGAGCCAGAAATTCAACATTCAAATTCGGATTCTATTCACAGGATGGACCCGCTATCAGTGAGCACCAGCATCTCTGGATTGATATCCGTTCTCGACCTCATAGCTGGGAAGAGTTACAAATATGTCAAAGAAGTCAGGGGATTTATTCAGGAAGTCAAAAAACTTGTCAACGAAATGACTGATCTATACGGCATTCTAAATCAATTACGCCTGATCGTTTCGCGTTTTGACGACGAGTTAATCTCTTCCATCATTCAATTCCAGCACATAGATGCTTGCCGAACATTACTTGACAGGATTAAAGAGAGATTAGATAAAGCTGAACGCGACGATATTAGTAGTAAAAAGTCGGCGATTGGCCGGAAAAGTTCAAATTTAGGGCGAGCTCTTATCTGGCCTTTCAGCGTCGGTGAAACCAGAGCACTCATCGATGATGTGACGACACAGAAGTCTACTTTGATGTTTGCGCTTCAAGTAAATGGAATGAATGCGCTGTTTGATGCACTCAGTGACCAGAAGACACAAGGACTAAATATAGAAGTAATACGGACGAATGTGTTTAGCCTTAGGAACGAAAAATCGATATCTGTGTTAAATAGGTGCTTCATTACAGTTATTTTCCCTTATGTTCGAACTAATGTATTCACATTTTAGACCAAAAACAGAAGAAGATTATTGAATGGATAGCTCCATATGATCCAAGTCAGAGACATCAAGAAATTGCAACGAACATTCGATAGCTAGGTACTAGTCAGGTAAGGAGCCGCTAATTATACATAATGTTCTAGAAGATTTAGCTAAATATTACAATAGTTCACCAAGGGGGGTTAGTTCAAAGCCTGGCTTGATGAAAAGGCATTGAAGTTGTGGTAGTATAGTATTCCCAAGTATTCGCTTCATTTTTTGACAAACTTGCTCCAATTCGAAAAGCTATTCTGATGCTTATCTTAACTAGAGCTGGAAAAACTATATTAATATAAGTCATCGCGTAATTGATTTCTGAGCTAATTTACTTACTCGAAATAAAAGTTCTATTATCAGCTGTATCTTTGACCAGCTTGAAGATAGTGATTATATATAAAATTTCCAACTTTAACTAAAATTCCAACTTAAAACTGATATGAAACTTCTTGCTTTCTAGGTTTAGCATTCTTTTATTGCGATTACAAGGATACAAAGACACAGGATCCTTTGAACATCATGGGTTCTCTAGTTAAGCAACTTGTGTTAGCCGACCGCCGCGGATTTGCGGAGCTAGAAGCATGTTGGGTCAATCATTGTCCAAATGAGGATATTGGAATTTCGAACTCAATATCGGCAAAGCATCGCTGTGAATTATTTCGGGATATATTACGCTACTTCGATAACATTTATTTTGTTGTTGATGCTCTAGATAAATGCGGAGATGGTCGTTTGAATATTATGTGTCTTCTGACTGGGCTCAATGTTACCAAAAACGGCAACATCAAAACAATCTTGGCCTCACGACCCGAACCAGACATCGAAAGGTACCTGGCGGATTTTATGAAACTTTCAATCGCAGCACACAGAAATGACTTGGAACTTTACGTACATTCGAAAATAGAGTGTCGTCTGCGTGAGAACCCAATATTTACCTGGAACCAAGAGCTGTAAGAAGAAATCGCGCAGCGTTTAGTGGATGAAGCACATGGCATGTGTAAGTTACATCAATCCAATCGATTATCCGATACCAATTGCTGACTTTTAGTTCGCTGGGTAATATGCCAACTAGATCGGCTATGTGACCTTGATACCCTGAGAGATATTAGGCAGGCCTTGAATTCACTCCCGCCGATATTATTCGAAACCCATGAGAGAATCCTAGATCGTATCAATCTCAACAGTGATGAGACCAAAAAGCTTGTTTGTTGAGTCTTGATATAAACTATCTGTACCGTTATCTTGCTCTCGTTAGTCCAATTACTCGAAATTGTATCCATAAACCTATCTGATCAGCATTTAGACCAAGACGGAATTCCGAATGAGCAGAGTATCTTGAAGAGATGTAGCAGCCTTGTTAGAAAGACTGATGGACCTCGGGGTATTCGATTCGAATTAGCACATTTCAGCGTTAATGAATTTTTACTACTTCAAGTCCGGAATGACCGCTATGCCGCGTACCGCGTTTCACAGGATTATCATAAAGTTCACATGGGGAAGATCTGCCTTACCTATATACTGTTCGGAGACTTTCGAGATATAAGTCCCTACACTACGCACCCCAATACAAAAGCCATCGGCGAAGATTACGCATTCTATGGCTACGCCGCGCAATACTTTTCCCATCATTTATGTGGTAATAACAATGACGGACAAGTTTTGGCATTATTGAAACTACTCTTTGATCCCATCAAAACAGATAACTTCGTCTCTTGGGCCCAGAAACTGTTAAGCCGCACGTATTCCACCAACATTCCCCAAAGTATCATTTACAGTACTAGCACGCTACACTTTGCAATATTGCTCTCACTTCCTTGTGTGGTCGAATGGTTAATCTCAGATACCAGTATTTTTTCGTGTCTAACGAAAGACAGCAATGCTGGTGACTTGCTGGCCTGCGCGGTAGCTCCTGAAAGTGTTCTGTTCCACGTACTAGAGCGTTCAGAATGCAAGCAGCATCCTCAATTAAGTGATAAAAATAAGATTTTGGAGTATTTGGTAAAACGCGCCTCAATAATCGATTAGTTTCCTCTATTCACGGGAGAATGGGGCGAATATCCACGTACAAACCCGATGGAGCTTGCCATTCAAGCCCTTTTCGGATGGGACATACTACTTCAGCATGGGGCTCTAATCACCGATTCCTGTATCGAAGCTCTTGAGGCGGAACTCGAGCATAGCTTTGACTTCGTCACCACTTTCGTACAAATTACACGACCACGAAATGTTCAAGCACTCATGATTCCAAGGTCAGTTCTGTTACCGCTACATTTATAATTATCCGTTTGCTCAAAACTTGATATCACTACATGAACTAACACTATCAATCTACTTCGATTAGATTCATGCAATTTGCGCAACAATTCAAGCGTGTGGATAAACCTCTCGTAGATTCATTCTTCAATTTAAATGCCGACATTGAGTCTACTAGCGAGATGGCAGCATTGCACACATCAATTGCCTTTGTTCAGACGCACACGGTCATTCAAATCTTGAAAAAGAAGAATTTGGAAATAAATTCATATACTAAAATAGATGGATCGAGCGCACTACACCGTGCTTCAAAAGACGGCCATTTAGAAATTGTCAAGATCTTTCTCAATCATGGCGCTTCATTGGATCTTCCTACTTCAATATATGGAATAGACACTAGAGATACTTTGCTTGGTTTGGAATGCGTAACTTCCTTCCATCTAGCCGTGGCAAGTGATCGTCAAGATGTTGCAGAATTCTTAGAGGAGCGTGGAGCAGATATCCATAAATCTGATAAACATGGACTCACACCACTTCATTCAGCCGCTACACAGAGCACCGAAATAATCAAGTATCTACTTCAGTCTCCCAGGCAACGTCATTCATCTTTCACCGCAACACTTTCGGGTTGAACCGTGTTAATGGAAGCAGCAGAGTTAGGCTCATTTGATATATTCAAGCTTGTTCTGCAAAATTCAAGGCCGTCGGCAGTCTTGTTGCAATGTGAAACTGGATTCAATTGCCTCCACCTGGCTGTGTTGTCTAAGGTCGACCCGTGCCAAAAGGTTGCTATGCTTAGACAGACGTGTATAAATCCATGCATACCGACAACCGACGGATTGTTACCACTACATCTCGCAGCTTGTTGTGGCTTTGATATATTCCGCAAGACTCTCAATTTCACTCTGAAGTTCCTCTCTCGAAGACATCAAATTGCTTCGACATTTAAACCAATTATTAGCCGTTCATTTCTACAAGGCTCTGACTCTCATTGGTCCATTCCCTATGATACACAACACGATGAACACATATTGAATCATCTTACTGGCTCTGGGCAATCCATTTTACATGAAATCGTAACCAATCGCTCTGGTAAACCATCTGATAGTTTAAAGATGCTTAAGCTACTCCTAGTATCCAGTCAAGATGTGAACATGGAAATTAAAGATGGAAAAGGAAGGTCGCCTTTGCTAGCTCTTTGCGACTCGTGGGTTCGGATAGAAGCAATACATGTCAGAACTTCATCTTACCCAAGCTTCTTACCTAATGCAATATGGTTATTACTGCGTTATGGAGCGGTGGTCACTCAACAAGACAATCAAGGAAATACGGCAATACACTACCTCTGCAAAAGCGCACAGTTTACAATATATGATTATTGATGTATGTCATACTTGCTTACAGAAAGACATTCAAGAGTAGAGAATACCGACATAGCAGGCAAGATTGATAGCACCGAATCCATGAGGAAGGATGATAGCTATGGCCAGTATGGTGAGGATAAGTATTCTGATGAATATAGCGAGGAATTTGGCGATTCAGATGAGGGATATAACGACGACGACGACAACTTTTATGATTTTCCGGTGATTAAATCAGACTCCTCAAGCCAAGAGGTCCACACCACATACAATGATATAAGTACTTTGCTCTTATTGGCCAACAAACTCAACATCACCGCTCTGCACTTATTTTTTGGAGGCCCCAAGACGGATTGCGATCCAAGATGTAAATCATTTTATATTGAGATTGCTCTCTTTTTGCTGTTTGCGGTTTCAATGGACCAACTTAACAAAACCTTGGTTCGTGGCCGCCGTCTGCTCCAAACTACCCTCGAGCGAAAGGATGACCAACTGACTTTAGCACTTCTTGATATGGGTATCGATACTGTCTCTCTCGATGAAGGAACTTCCCCTCGAACAGCTCTTGAGATGCTTTGTATCCATGGATCACGCAATAACCGTGTGATCAGAGGAATCATCATGAATCATGTGGATGAGACCACACCCAATACTGATGGTTCTACTATGCTTCATCTAGCCTGTATTTATAAACAGATCAACGTACTGGAAGAATTGCTTCATGCCGGTTGGAAAATAAATGTCCCGAACCGAGATGAAGAATTGGTGATTGTATGGGGTATTATATCTGGGGATACTACAATCGTCAAATTGCTATTACATCATGGCTCTACTCTGCTGGACAAATATTTTTATTGATCTACTATAGCGTTCTCTCTTTCCATTACTCAAAATACCATAATGTGTCAGTTTCTGAACGAGAATGGTATCAACGACTGGCGTCAGGAGGCTACTATGAGCTTTTGGGGTCAGTTCTTACCAGAGATCAGTACGATGAAATCGAGAGATGGTTCACCACCTTCGTCTGGGACTACCCAATGGATTTCCGTGGCGGTAGAAAGAGTAACGCCATTGCATGCTACATCCTTTAATGGCAATGAAATCGTTATACAGTATGCTTTGGATTTTGACAACAATGTAGACATTAATTTTGCTACCAGTTTTGGTACAACTCCACTGTTTTTGCAGCGTATGGCGGAAAGATTCGCAATGTGGAAGTTCTTCTTTCACGCGGTGCTGATGTTAGTAAAAGTCCTTCTAAAACCGCTCTATTACATCTCGCTGCTGCGAGGGGTGATGAACCAACAGTTAGACTCCTTCTCCAATATGGGGCTAATATTCAGGCCCGCGATTACATGGGGAGAACTCCAACTTCTGTTGCTTTTGATCTAGGGTATAAAGGTGTTGTCAATATTTTAAAGTGCAATTTGGCCGGGTGACGGGTCTTGTAAGTTTCAACCCTAACTTTACTTTTATCGTCTTAAAGATTTGAATATGGAAATATCTTTTTAAGGCTATCTTCTCAATTCCGAGCTTCACCAAATTTTCATCCCTTTAGCATTATCTTTGAAGACTTTTTCAGATAGTAATTTACTGGATCCGGAGTTAGAGCTGGTGCAAGGTGGCAACTTTGTGTCGGCTGCTATTGAAGAAGCGATTCGTTGCCGGGACCTTGGGACTTTAAAATCTCTACTCAAAAATGGCTACAGTCTTGAAGGATCTTGTTACTGTGGATGCAGCCCATTACTTGTGGCACTTACAGTGGCTGGAAAAGAAATTTCTAATTTTCTCGCAGAAGCTGGAGCTTCTCTAGATGGGGTCGTTGTGTGTCCCATTCCACGGCCTACTGCTGGGTTTACTCCTCTACATCTAGCTGCTTTATATGGAGATGAACAACTTCTTGAAAAAATTATAGAAATCGGACAACCGAACAGTGCTTAAAGTGTACATCCACTGCATCTTGCAGCTTATAGTGGCTTTTCTGCCTGTGTTCGAATACTTTTGAGCCACGATTTCGATGGGCAATGTGGCGTCAACGACAAAACGAGCCTGGCAGAATCTCCTTGCCACAAAGAAGCCAGAATGCTGTCATTCAAAGATGGAAAAATAACCATTATACAAGACATTTGTGGAACATCATTGCATTATGCCTCACTAAGAGGTCATATAGACGTCATGACAGAGCTGTTACGGTTTGGTGCGGATCTCGATGCTCAAGATAAAAGCGGATGCACACCATTACGTTTAGCTGCACTATGTGGGCATAGTCAGGCATACGACCTTTTGGTGTCTGCTGGAGCCATTGTATTATCTCGTGATCATGAAAACCTCTCCCCAGTTCACTATGCGATACAGAAAGGGTATCATCGCATTGTGGAGCTTATGATGAAATAGTCAGTCAGCTCCGATATTCTTCTTCAAGATGAAGGTAATCTACTGGCCTACGCTTGCCACTTTGGCAATTCAGAGATAATTGAAATACTTATTGTCGCTGGAATAAACATCAATTTAACCAACAGTGAAGAGTGGCCGGCATTTTTTTCAGCTATGTCGAGCCAGGCTTTGACTGAAGAATTCCAAATAAAGTTGCTAGCAGATGTCGATAATCTTTACCAAACCCCTAGATCGGGAAGTTTACTTACGATGCTTTGCTCAAGATCCCTTCTTTTTGCGACCAGAGAGTGAGTTGATCTTCTTATTTATTTCGCAACTATGATATAGTATTATAAAGATGTAGTATCTAACTAATATTTGTCGCGATTATCTCTTGAGATACTACTAGAATGCTGACTTGGCATAGATTACTGAGAAGAGTGCCTAAAGATAAAATATACCAATATGTCAACTATATCGGTATATATGGAACAGCTCTATACTGCACAGCAGCAAAGTCTCGAGAGCAAAATCTAAAAATATCAGAGTTGTTCATAGACCATGGAGCTGAGCTTGAAGTCATCAAACCATCACACGGCACACCTCTAATAGGTGCGTGTTACTTTAGTTGTTATGACATGGTTGCGCTGCTTTTCAAAAAAGGGGCAAGAACGAAATGCAATAAACATGATGGGACACAAATGACTGCAGTTGAAGAAGCCAGGCACCATCCTGAAATAGTATCCTTGTTAAAGAACTTTGAGGAGAAAGGGTTTGAAGCCTTGAATGAGCCCAGGCCAGCACTACTTACCAATATGGTGAAGGTTGAGCAGTGTTTGAATAGGATTGTGGAGGAGGAAGAACAAAGAAAAGATCACGAGAAGGACGAAAAGAGAAACGAAGAAGAGAAGGATGGGGAGTGCTGCAAGAAAAGTGGTGAAGATGAAGCATGTGAGAATAATATATTTGAGAAAGACAACGAGTAAAGGTTTTTGGTTTGACAATAGACTAACGGCCTACTATCCTACGTTGAAGTATCTTGAAGTTACTTATTAAGTTAATCATACAATTCTGTATTGGAACGATGTTCCTGAAACCCTGGCGTGCCACTCAATGAAAGTTGTGGAAAGAAAACCCGAATGCTGACCACGTTGCCAATACGACTATAGATTCGTCAACAATCTACCACTCAAGATGAGGATCTCATCTCGCCCATCAAGATTCAGAGATACAATCTAGTCTTGTATTCTTGATTCATTAAGTCCTACTAAACATTACACAGACCAACTAATAATTCATGATACACATCTCTCATAGGTTTGAACTTCGCGAATTCTTCATTCAATATCGTTAGTGGGTGCCATGCAGTTGTGTACAGCTGAGAAAATAAAACGCCACAATATAGTTTCAAAACGCCACCATCGACTTGTGCATAATCATGTCCAATCATAATGATATCTTCCGTTTCTGGCTTCACACATATACGGTATCGAGCGGATACTGGTGGTTCCACGTCTGTAATTATGTGTCTTTCATTATATGAACCGGCAATGAACCCCCTCTTGCTGGGTCGTAGTTTCATTCATTTCGATAGCAGTGAATTTGATAACGTTACTTAAAAGTTTTAATACGATGATGAATAGTAGCTAGCTTTGGTTCAATTATTTTTTCTTACAAGTTCTCCCCTCCTTGATCTTAAGAACCTAAAATTCATGCCACCAAGCTGTTGCACTTTACGAAACTTCCCCGTTTGTGATTTACAACTTCGACAACATGGCTTTCTCTCTTATCTGGATCCTTGCATCCATTCTCGTACTTTGGATCTCTAATGCGTACATTTCGCTGAATCGAAATATTGCGATTGCAAAGACCACTGGACTTCCTTACATTGTATCTCGTGAGCTGATAGTATAACGTTCCTATTACTGTGGACTTATTACTAAATTTTGGTGTAGCGATTAACGGTATAGCTGGATTTCTGTGGACCGGTATTCATGATATTGTTTTCAGTATTCTGAAATGTCTACCATATTCTCAAAATTGGCCATATCCAATGATCATGTAAGGTCGCATTACATTAGCATACATCCAATCAACTGACTCATAGCAGGTATCTTGACCCCCATCGGGGATGGCACTATAGCCAGGAACTGCGTGAACTACATGGCGAAGCATTTCTCATCATTAGTCCTGGTCAGATATATCTTAGCATGGCTAATGCAGACACCATATACCAAATGTCTATCCGGCGGAATCACTTCCAGAAGCTCGTTGAAGTATACGGAATTGTCGATTTGTATGGAAAGAATATTTTCACCACGGAAAAGGACGAATGGAAACGTCATAAGAAAGTTGTCGCGCCTGCATTTTCGGAGAAGAGTTATGCTATATTGTGGAAGGAAACTATGAACCAGACGTATAGAATGCTAAGACATTGGTCAGAAGCAAAAGATTCGAATGAAGAGAACCTGGAAGTTGAAGATACTGCACCGGATACTGCGGTTTTAGGTCTACATGTTATTAGCGGAGCGGCGTATGGCATTAGCCAGAGCTGGGAAGGAGATGATAAGGATTTGGGTGACAATATAGTTCCCGGTTTCAATACTGCTAAGCTTGAGGGTAGTCATCGATTGATGTTTAAGGAAGCTCTGGGTACATTGGTTCATGATATCATTTGGGCAGCGCTTGCTCCGATGTGGGTATACAGTAAGTGGAATTTCTTTCTTGGTGAATCTGAATTAGAGGTGACATCTAACGCGAGTTTAGGTATCTCGCCTTTCCACAAAAAGTGGTATCGGTCATTTGTTGAATGTGGTGACTATTTCAATGAGCTATTTGATCACAATCTGAAGGTTATTGAAAGTGGCCAGAATAAGGATTCTGGAGCAATGGGCATTATAGGTACTTATTTTTCATGACTTCACGGAACAGATACTAATCAAGTATCAGGTTCTTTGATAGAAGCTACTCGATTCGAATCCTCGGATGATTCGAAGAAAATGCTCACAAAGCAAGAAGCCATAGCCGATTCCTTTATATTCCTCTTCGCAGGCCATGAAACCACATCTAACGCAATACACTTCATAATTCTCTTCCTAGCTATTTCCATCACGGCACAAGATCAACTTCAATCAACGCTTGATACAGTACTTGCAAACAGGTCACCAGAATCCTGGAATTATGAAACAGATTTTCCAGCTTTACACGACAGTTTTGTTGGAGCCGTCATGAACGAATCTTTAAGAGTCATGTCCCCTGTTATCGCCATTCCGAAGGTAAGCTTGGAATTGCGACAAATGAATTTGGACGGAAAAATTGTCACGATCCCGGCAAATACCTTTCTACATTTCGATGTCATGGGTGTGCATCGAAACCCGCGTTATTGGCCATGTCAAAAAAGCCGGATTAGTGATAAATCTCACGATTTAGATGATTTTGTACCTGAGAGGTGGCTACCCAGCTATGAGAAAAATTCAAAGAACAAGGCCTCCCCTGACGCTTCGAATGACAATCTACTCTTTGTACCACGTAGAGGAGCATTCATACCTTGGTCAGAAGGCGCTCACGCATGTATGGGAAAAAGATTTTCGCAAGTTGAGATGATGGCTGCATTGGCTGTGATATTCAAAGTCTGGAGCGTTGAGTTGGATGTCAGAAGATGGGCAAGTGATGAGGAGATTGAGAAGATGGGGGTTGAAGATAGGAGAGTAGTTTACGAGAAAGCAGTGGATAGAGCGAGACAACTCATGAAGGAGAGTGAGACTGTTATTACACTAAAGATGTTTGGAGAATCTGTTCCTTTGAGGTTTGTCAAGAGAGGAAAGGAGAGATTCAAGGAGTGCTTTGTTTAAACTGAACTAGCTGTTGTAATGGAGGTATCTAGGTTGCGGGTGGAGAGGTACAGAGATTAACTTTCCAGTTTCTGTCATTTGCTCAGAGACGGGTAAGCGCTTGAGCCATCGAAGTTAGAGTACCTTGAAACTTTCGATTTCAGATACAACAACCAAAATGAATATTTCATGAGGGCTTTTGAGAACTCAAATGAAAGACGCTATGATTCGTGAAGCTAGTGTACATACATAACATCCTAGACTTAACCAACAAACTTCACTTATCACATTGAACAAGTGATAGGCACTCGGCTCATTCCATTTTCTTTTCTTTCATCCTCGCCTCATTCTGCTCCCACATCGAGCACTAAGTATAAAATGTATGTATAAAAATGATAGACTATGAAGTGAAAATTCAAGAGCTCTTACTCCTAGGTCCACCACTGATTTTGCAATTTGTAGTTACAAGGTATACTTAATCTAGGATTTTAGATTCGAGTAAATTGCAATCTATTATTGAGAACAACAAAAAATTCCATAGCACCAACACCACTGGAAACATGATTATAAACAGATAGCAATCATAAGTTTCAAAAAGTAATAGAAATTGTGCTGATTCAACTAAAAGAAGCAGTCCCAAGCTACAGAGATCAAGACACCCAACTCCTCCTTTTATTCGCCTGTCATTCATCACCATCTGGAATCAAAAACTCCTCAAATTTCCACCCCTTCAAATAATCTAATGAACCATTGTCTTGCCAATCTCACTTTTCCATCCCTTGGCCCTTTCGAATCCATTAGATTGGGTTTGGAAGTCCATCATCGCTTGATATACCTCCTCTTCTGAATTAAGGACAAAGGGGCCATATTGGACTACCTTTTGGTCGAGAGGTTGACCTGCTACTAAAACTGTAGAATTCGTTAGTATACATTTTCTCTTATGCTATGAGAGATAACAATAAATTATTGGAGATAAATAGAAGAGTGAAGAAGGGTGACTTGAATGATTAGTGCAGCTGCTATGGATACATTTGATGATAGCACTAAGTCGTCCCTATCAACGCCTGCGAGTTTAGACATTACAGAGTAGTATTTGCTTGAGTAGTTACAAATATGTCAGGAATGTATGCCTCAAACATTGAAGCACTTGCTTTGGAATTGACCCCACCAACAAATGCCCCTGTCTATCTCGGCTGCAGTTTGACCCCACTCGGGTAACATTCGGCCCCTTCTTGCATGTATTGACCCGCTCTTGCAAACTCTGCAACCAATCCTGCAGCACAACAGTCTGGACGGTGATTTCTTCACGCTGTATTATTGACAAACAAGAATTAATCTTCCATCAATTAAGCAATAACCAGCGTTTGTGGTTTAGTGGTAAAATCCATCGTTGCCATCAACCTCTTCCTTCATCAGAAGAGTGTGAAACAACCTCGATGGGCCCCGGGTTCGATTCCCGGCGAACGCATAATCATTTTGCTTTTCAGATTGTCTTGCTATAGATTTTTGAAGTTGTGGTTGATGGTTGTGAGGAGGAGGGTAATAGACGAGGTTGACCTTTTTTCTTTTTTTTCCTGCCAATTTTGGCTGCGGGTTTTGGGAGGTCGTGAATTCAAAATGAGGCGAGAACTAATTAAATGAATAAATAACTTACTGAAATGCCCATTTTCTTTAGCAGACTCTTCGACTTCTGCATTCACCAAATCTCCCTCCTGACGAAATACCACATTGTGGAATTGTGCAATCTTAGTCTTCTCATCTCCACTTCCAAAGACCGTCTCCCCACTCAAAGTATAAGCAAAAGCATTCCACCCAGCTGGTAATGATTGCTCAATCTTTCCACCCGGTTTGATTTCTACGTCGAAAATCCAAACTGGTGTATAAGCTAATTCTTGTACACTATCAACACCATGACTTTGGCCTGAAATAATCTTCACATGTACTTTTCCATCATCGATGTCGATTTGTGGGATTTCCTTGGCTCGTAAATCACGATATCGTGGCTCGCATTTCTTGAGTTTTTCGGGTAAGTCTACCCAGAGTTGCATTCCAACATTTGCGCTGCCATCGAGATTTTGTCGTGGCATTTCCGCGTGCATTATTCCTTTTCCTGCAGTCATGAATTGGAGATCTCCTGCTTCGATAGTGCCTGCGTTTCCTGCGAAATCTTCATGGTCGACAGCACCTTCGAGGAGGTAGGTTATCCTAATGAGGGGGTGTGTCAGTAGCAGTTTGATACGGAGAAACGAAATGGTTCACTTACGTTTCTTGTCCTCTGTGTGGGTGATCTGGGAATCCAGCTCCAGGCTTAATCGTGAAATGGTCAAGCATAAGGAATGGTGAGAAGTTCTTTAGTTGAGGTGTGCCGATTGAACGACGAACTCTCGCTCCCGCACCCTCCGCTTGCTCGCGTGCCAAAAAGGCTTTTTGGATTCCTCTTGGTGTTGTCATATCGACTGCTTTTGATGTGCTAAAATATGAAGCGGATGGAAAATTGGAAAGTTGTTTCAGTGAAGGAATTGTGCTTGTGTCGTTTGTAAACAAGTTACTTATGCCTTCGATATGCTCGATAATTGAATCTCTGAATATAATTGAAAATACTGCAATGATGATTGAAAAAAAGATAAGAAGCAACTTCATCTGGATGGCATGCGAGTTTTATAGGATATTTGAGAACGAATGAGAAACAAAAAGAATGTTCTTTGAGGAAATACTTAAGGATTTGAACGACATTTGACTCTATTGAGCTATTGATGATGAAATGCTTATCGGATTGCTTATGAGTTGCTGATTAAGAGCCTTACACCTTGTTAGACTGAAGGTAGGGCTGGCCAATGGATGGAGGATAAAACTTCAGATGTGGCTGGGGCCATTTGTAATGGATATAATCCATTGGTCAGTCTCGATTGCTCAGCATTTCAATTCACTGAATCAGCATTTAATATCTCAGCCTTGCCCCACATTTGTAATATTGGTGATATATCCTCGATGAGTATCACGTGAGTGTGTTACAATCACCAATGTATATGGATGAGTCTAAAGACAAACCTAATGTATACTACAAGTCTCGCGATAATGGATGATTGACCTTGACTTCTATTGTATGACAGGAGTGTCGAACCTTGTCCTCTGAAATCTATCAGATGCGGTGGTCTATGATTGCAATCGCAGGCGGAACTGCTGGAGTTGGATATGCCATTAACAATGCACTCAAGGAGCATAGTCAACATTAGATCATTCATAAAGCAAACATGTGCTTTAACCAAAAGCTAAATTTCAGTACTTTCTGGTTTGCAGCATATAGGAAGATTTTGCATTTGCTGCCGAGAACAAAGTGGAAGACACTTAAATCGAGCGCGCATCATACGCTCAGGAGATAATCTTGCTAGCTAAATTGCCGAGGTGTGCAAACAAGAAACGGACTTGCTTGGACTTTCATTTTCTGGAAATTTTGTTTCCTCCCAACAATAGCATACACTCCAATAGATGGCGGAAATGATCAAGGAGCCCAGGGTAGCCATTCATACTCCGTGATGAGTTATTCTCACGATCTAATAATCGTGTGAGATTGAGCCTGATGTGGCTTTCTCCAGTACACTGGGTCATGACAAAGTGAGTGTCTGCTGGAAGTTCCAGCTCTGTTCGGAATAGTTGCTGTCAATTATTTCGTTGGAGTGTACTAGATGTAGCGTACTCTGAGACTGATTCGTTAGATGGGATGTATGTTACTGGAAATGATCATCGCACTGGTTTTAATAGGATGAGAAAGACATTGAGTCACAATGTCTACTGAGGATATCACCTTGAAATGGGTTTCACAGCGGGATACTTCAGACTAGCCACACATAATTTGGATAATAGATTTTCCTATCCAGAAAATTCATGCGAATAGATACTAAATACTGGTATCGCAAACTCAGTCCCGCAACTTGTAAACTAGCTTGACCATTCCTGTGATCTTCTGGTGAAAGCAACGCATTGTTAAAACATGGATTTTGGCCCATTCATACCAGATGACAGCGCCATTTTCCTACCAAAGAATTGCTCACTCCTTGCCGTCCCTTTCAGTTGAGTCTCCATAAGAAACGTTTGAAGGGTTTACTCTAAAGCCTTTCTCCGCCAGCCCTTTCAGAATTTCACACAAGCTTTCGATGAACTCTTCATCAAGAACTACCAAATGCTTCTGTTCATAGACTTCCTGGTCGATGTCATACTTGGGGGTGTTTCGTTCCTGTTCTGCAAGAGAGATTTCGTTTATCCAAGGCTTGGTCCATCCGAGTCGTCCATCTACCTTGAATCTCCTTTTGAATTTCTTTCCAGTCAAGCTCATCTTTACCTGGTGGATGACATCTGTAACGCTCATCCCACGCTTCCATACCTTCTCCTTAATCCAATAATTATCATGATCATATTCGAAGGCCTTGTCAGAAGCTTTAACAATTCTGACACCTTCATTGGCCATTTGCTTGAGCAACATCTCTCCCTGCCCCTCAACTCAGTCAGGACACGTGGTCCAGTCTATTGGCCATTTATCTGGGTGCCAGTTGGGCAGCCGAACTGTGGATTTGTAACATCTGGCAGCTCGATGTAATACTTCGATGTGCAGGAACTTGTGAGTGTCAGTGAGTTCAGAAAGAGGGATCCCTGCCTTTCTATTAGATGGACAGAACCGCGCCAAATATGTAAGTCCATTGGAATCAGGACAAACGCCACAATAGAAAAGCCTCAAAATGCACATCTTGTTTCTTTGGATATGGGTGACGTTGGCTGACAAGTATCGTCTTCTCGATGGTCTAGCAATCAGTGTACTAATGCCATTAGTCCTTTGCTATCCTCGATTGCGTGATACGTACGGTGTTGTTATCAGGACAGCTTACTTGTCCCTACCCCAGAGTTTCCGTGTTCTGAATCTGTATATCGAGCACGACCGACTTGTTAGTTACCCAAAGGCATTTCCACGCAGATCAAAATAATATATAACAATTCTTCTCGTAGTTAGGTATGAAAACTTTTGACTTCCTGTGTGTCGAACGATGTTAGTGAATTTCGAGAATCACACCATAATGATTATTATGACTTTGACTGAGCTGGGATGAAAACTGATGTTTCGATGTACGTGCTCGAGTCAAATGCCATTGGAACCACTCGTGAAGTTTCTATCTTTAAGTTTCGGCTGAGACATGTTGTGTGTTGAGAACGTAGTCATATGGGAAGCATGTTTTTTTATACCAGAATGATTGTTAGAATTATGCATCATAATGATAAGCGTATGAAAACGCCGATTTCAGAATTTGGCTTGTTCTAGATACTGAAGTCTACGCTCCGCTCAGCAACTACTCTCTTCAGCAATCTTGAATCTGATATCATTTGTAGACCTAGCAATCATTGTCACCAAATCTCTACCAACAAAAATTCAACTTTTGATGTTCCATAATATTGCAGATATTATTACGTGTTGGGAAATTCAGTGACCAGTCAAACCTGAAGTGGCGAGTGGATACCAAACGGTCAAATTAGTATTGCTGAGACAGTATTTAGGAATACTTGTAGTTCATTATGCGAAATAAAATAGAATGTGGTGCTTCCATCTTTCTCATAGCCTAGATTAACTTTATGCCAATCCATGTAAAGTTCAAATTTCAATTACCCCAAATTGGACCGAAATATCTTCGATCCCGCACCCAATCATGCCCATCAAGTCCCCTTCATATCTGCGTATGTAATATCACCTATAAAGAAGAGACCTCGTGATGGCTCTATCACATGTCTTTTGATGGATCTTTTCACTCTCTGCTGCACCCTATATTTTAGCAGGGCGCTATGAATCTTTCCTGTGCTCTCTCTTGCGCTTTTTTCCGCCACTATCTCTTCTAATACCCTTCTTTCCGCTTTGTCTCCCATCGATTTCCCCCTCTCTCTCATCCTCTAATGTCTCCCTGTCCTCCTTCAAACTACTCTTCTCCCCTCGATCTTCTTTCACTCTCCCTTTATCCTGCAATGCTACCTCACCACCGCTTCCACTGCCATCTCCCTTACCCAGGTTTCTTATCTCTTTCTTTCGATCAGAATCCTTATTCCCGACCCTTCGCTTCTTCTTCGCTGGGCCCTGCTCGCTGCCTTTCGACAGCTGTAATGTAGATCCCGTGATCTTAGCAACTTTATTGATCATTGGAGGAGGAATCATCCTCAACCCAAGTTGTGGGCATGACTTCGACAGCGAAGTGGAGTTCAAGCTATGCGCAAATGAACTTGTCATCAAGCGGGGAGCCATAACTAACGGAATTTGAGGACCAGTTGGATGAGCTCTGGCTAAACCCAAGGACCTTTGAATCTCTGCACGATGTAAAGCCGCACTTTGTGCAGCGGCTTGTTGTGCATTAAGTTGCTTTTGGACGAAAGCCTGTTGATCACGTAGAATTTTGGGTACTTGATCTTGAACAGCTGGATGCTGGGTTCGAGCTTCCTTCGAAAATTTAGCACTCCGCCCTGTTACTTGAACTGAGAGTTTTAATTGAGCTTTCTTTTCTTGAACCACGCGTTGTGCTTGGATTTCCCGAGCTTGTAATAATTTTCGTTGCAGTGTAGAAGATTTGAGTGAGCCAGTCGATAATTGGGCATTTTGATTAGTAAATTTATTTTGAAGTGGGACTTTACTAATGGAAAAGGCTTGAGATATTAATTTGGGAATACGGTCAGTGATAGTAGCGGGATTTACTTGAACACGATCGACCTTTTCAGTGGATATAATAGCCACTGAGTAATCTGTCTCTGCATCTTGTTCCACTCTAGTTATCATATCAGAAGCACTAGCTCCATCATCCAAAACACCCCCCATAAAGGCAGCACTCGTCTCTGCGGATAGTCTTCGAAAGGAATTACCTGTAGTCGCTGGCTGCGAACTAACACTCTTGCCACAACGCTCCATTTCCTCTGATACTAGAACCTGTGAGTTGTGGACTCTTTCGAGCTCTTTGAAATCATGCTCCTTTTGCAAATATTCGTATAACTTATGGCTGTAATTGTGCTCGTTGTACTTCTTATGAAGTTTCTCTTCCTTCAGTATCATGTAAGAGATTAGCTTCTGGTTCCATTCGAAGCGCACCTTGTCCATAGCCTTCTGATTTTTGGCCTGTCTGAGATTGCGGATGTACTCATGACCTAGAAACCGCTTAGTACCTTATCGTCTGGAAAAGAGTGATGGCTATCTTCTCACCCGTGTTTCGCAAAAGACTCCCGAAATGATCTTTACTGATGACTCCTTTCCACGATGAGCTCTTCTTTGTGTCATTAGCACCCAGATCATGATAATAGTTTTTATCATAGTTTATGTGTTTCTCCTCGACAACAATACCTTTGGTGTCAATTTTGAAGAAATCTTCGTTATATGGCTCGGGGGGGTCGTCAGGATGAGGCACTCCTATCGAACGAACTACTTCCTCGCGAAAGGCAGCGAACTGGACTTGTGCTGTAGACACGTCCGGTGTTTGGTCCTTTCGCTCAAAGCCTTTCAGGCGCATCTCTCTATCATTATCGTAGCTCCACTTCCTATCGTGATCCGATAGTATGATGAATGCACGCTGGATTTTGTTCCATTTTTGTTTCATATCTTGTGGAATTGTCGGTTCTTTTCCGTGCCGTTTCATTTTCCCTTCATCGGACTTTGGATTATGGGTCCATCCTTGCAATTGTCAGCAGAATTCGAATAAATATAATACTATATTGACATACCCAATTCAGAGTAGGCCTTGTTTATGTCCTCAATGGAGGCAGATGAATCCAACGATAACACCTCATAATAGTCCATGTCTGGATCATGAATATATCGAGCTCCACGCAGATCCTCTGCATCCAGTGTAGTCTGTTCAGCGTATCCTTTCTTTCTCGTCTTTTTGCCTGCTTTTTGCACGGAGTTCAATTCTTTTGTAGTTTCGAGCTCTTCAAAGACAATCTTTTTAGGTTCAAAACCCACCTCCTTAAAAGCTTCCGCGCCCTGGAATGAACAATTAATATTAGCATGTATTTTACATGTCTTGTATGTGACCAGTACTCACCGTCATGTGCGCTTCAGGGTCAGGCTGAGAAAAAACGCCAAATCGAGGATGAGTACCAGAGCACACAGCTTCAGCAAATCGAAAGATCTTGACATATTATTCAAACTCGAATAACTCCTGTACTTCGTACTGTTCGACTTGGTAAAGCTCATAGATAGTCAAGCAGGAAGAGCCTTTTTTTGGTTCAGAATAATTAGTGTTGAGTCCGCTAAGCTCTTCACTCGATGCCATGGTAGAAAACAATAAAGTACAAAATTGAAGTGCTGGTAGTATTTCTTGCAAAGCATGAAGCAAAAATAGAAGGGATGCGACAACAAAGTCGTACTAGTGTTTTTACAGTTGACTGCTGCTAAAGAAAGAAGTTTATTTCAAATGTTGAGGCTATTCAAGCTTTTCACTTTGTTTACTTAAACGGTATTATATTGTCCTATCGGCTGATCCATGTCCGAACCTCCGAAGTGATGTCTTTCGGATGAGAATAATCATGATCGAAGGAAGGCACGATGAGAGTCTTTTTCGTTTGTTGTTTAGGAAGGAAGTGTTCACGAATTCCTTGAATGGCACATGATTTTTGCCAAGGAGGATGGCTGCATAATAGAAGGGTCGAAAGAAATCCAATCACATCCATCGTGATTCACCACCATGTTCTTGATTCAGTTGGAAACATTGGTATGATACATATTATCTTTACAAATTAATTGCATGACAGGCAATTCAACTATGCTATTGCTCATTCGTCAACGTCGCAACTATTAGAGATATCCTCGTACTTCTTATAATTCTCCCCATACGCCTCGATCTTCGCCATGATCACCTTATAAGCATCGCTCCCAATCACTACTCGCAAAGGTGGATCTGATAGTGTAGCAAGTTGGTACATTGCCTTCGCACCTTTCTCTGGATCTCCAGCTTGAGTACCGTTCGTCTTTTCCATTGCTTCCTTGACATTCAGATGATCATACGCAGGGTTTCGTTTCTCGGGAAATTGCATTGATCTTCCAGCCCAATCAGTTCGGAATCCACCTGGCTCAACACAAGTGAACTTGATGTTCCATTCTGGCTTCACTTCTTGACTAATGCTTTCAGTAAAGCCCTCAACTGCCCATTTACTTGCACAGTAAATGCTGAAAAAAGGCCCGCCTCTTTGACCTCCAATACTAGTGACTTGTTGAATGAGGCCGCCACATGGCTTTTGGTTTCGCATTACCTCCATTGCCTTTTTGGTTACAGCAAGAAGACCGAAAAAGTTTACCTCCATCTGAGTACGAGCTTGTTGCTCACTGACTTCTTCAAAGACACCGGCAAGGCCGTATCCTGCATTGTTGACGACTACATCGACGCGGCCAAATTTATCGATTGCGGATTTGAAAGAGTTTTCAACGTCAGATTGACTAGTTACATCAAGTTTGACGGCTAGAAAGTTCTGTTGCTATTAGAGAGCTCCATCGTATGTGGCAGAGATAGTACCTTTTCACTTGTCCCCTTGAACTTTAAAGTCTCAGGCTTACGAGCAGTTGCGACGGCAATATCCCCTCTAGGTTGAGATCAGTTAAGCTTTATTTTACAACATTTTTCAAAGAGAGCTTACTTATCGAGAACCTCTTGGACGAGATGGTTTCCGAACCCGGTGGAAGTACCAGTGATAAAAAAGACTCTGGGCATAATTGTTGCAATTGAAAGAAGAGGTGTAGCTGGCTGAATATAGAGTGTTTCGTCTAGATTTTTTACATGAGAATGATTTCAACAATGACACTCACCAAGTATGTCAAGTAGCTATGCATATATACGTCAGGATTGATATTAGGGCCGGATTTAGGGGGGGCAAACTCCAGCAGAAGCATAAGTGGGAACTGGACGACGTCATGATTACTTCATCAGTCGTTGCCCAGATTCCATGCGTCACTATTCCTTCTATGACTTAGTTGAATAGTTTATGGAACTAACCTAGGTATTTGGTATTGACTTTGTTCCATCACAACTATTTGTAATGATAAGAGAGGATTGAGGACTGGAGCATGTGGGGTGTAAGTAAAAGCGGTGAGAGGGAAGGCAAAAATCCAATTCCGGCTCAACGTCATATTACAATTGATTCATTACAGACGAAAAGAAAATGACTTCAAATTGGAGGGGGGGAGGGGGTTGATGCGTCTTATCACGACTCTGAAGCTATACACAAGCAGATGTACCGGATCGGTAATGAACTCAGTGTTGATTCGTCAGATTTTAAGATGGCGCTACCATCCACATCTCTTGTGTTCACGGAGAAGGCCAATTGTGACTACTATCCCTTCTTCTGATTGTCCGTGAGTTTCCATGAATACATAACACTTTTTAACCATAAACCGTACCCCTCAGGTCCACTTGTGAACTTGCGTGGGTTTTTACCGTAGCCCAAGGAGTTTAGATGGTTCGTTGTCCAATCCAGCCCCGCATTGTGATACCATACTCCCAGGGACTTAACATCTACGAATTGAAGATATATTAGTATTGAAGATAGAGATTACTGAAATCTCAATACGTTGCATAGTCCCAGTATTCTTTAATGCTTAGAATGAGCATTATGCTCTCGATCCCCTCTTATTGGCAATCATACTCTGTATTTAGGTCAATACAATAGAAAGTATTAATAAACATAATACATGTATCGCTTTCGGTCACTTGCATTCGCCTCGGAAAGATACCTGTCACTTTGCAGCCGTTGTGGTATATCCATACAAGTACATATTGAACCATGTCCTCTCCAAGAGCCCAACTCCCCATCCATCTCGTTCCCAAATCAGTCTCTCCAAGCAACCCCAAAAATGCACGCTCAAGATCTCCCCTCCTTTAAAGATATACCTACAGTCCCAGGAATGCCTCAAGGAACGGCATGGGGTCTCTTTGACAAAAACGGCGAGCGAGACAACTGTGGCACTCTCAATTTACTCACGCCCGAAAATACACTCGAAGCAAGTAAGGAGATTAAGCCTGGTAAAAGTGTTGCATTGAAGTGTGTCTTATTCTCATTCTTTCGCATTCCTATCTATCCTGTAACTTGCTTTTCTATTCCACGATCACCAGGGGATGGGAAGTGACAATACACATACACCAACATCTGCTTGCTCTCAAAAGCTGGTCTCAAGACCGCATCCACGAACCTGTATTCGGTCGTGAGGTTCCAAAACATACTTGTCAGAAATAGACAGCAAGTTGCACATATATATTATCTTATTGATCTATATGTGGTATCATCAGAAGAGAAAACTCTTCTGGTGGTGCTGAAGCACAGACCACATCACGTGTTTTCCAACAATACTATTCGAGATCTAGCTCCATCTGGTTTCAAAGCATATGATGATGTGATATCCATCAATACGCAAAGTGGTTCTCAATGGGACGGATTTCGTTCGTCCTCCCCATACCCTTTTTTCATTCAACATATCTCATACATCGCATGCACTTCTCTTCATCTCCCCTCCACAGTCCAACCCTCCAACCCAAATTAACAAGAATAGTAAAGGTCACTGGGCCCACCAAGCCACATCCCTCTACAATAACAGCCTCCCCAACACCGAAATCAGCTCTCCCCTCCCGGGAATCCCCATGCAAAAACGGAATCGAAGCCTGGACCACTCGCGGCGGCATCGTCGGACGCGCCGTCCTAATCAACTATGTAGCCTACGCTCAGCGCCACAACATTTCCTATTCCCCAGTCACGCGTCACGAAATTAGTGTAGAGATAATCAAGGAAATTGCAAGGGAACAAGGAGTTGTGTTCAAAGAGGCGGATGTTTTGATTGCGAGGAGTGGATTTGTAAAGTGGTATGAGGAAGCGAATGCTGAAGAACGCATTCGAGGCGCGAAAAACGCCCATGAATTCGTGGGCGTGAAATCAGGTGAAGAAACAGGGGAATGGATATGGAATCAACAATTTTCTGCCGTGGCGTGTGATACGATTGGATTTGAGTGTTGGCCACCAGAAGCAAATTCGGAGTGGATTCTGCATGATTGGTTGTTGGCTTTCTTGTGAGTTTATGTTATTTCCTTCCCTCTTTCTCCCCTTTCTCTTCCTTCTCTTATCAAACAGCTCTCCCCTCTCCTCTACCTAGCTCCAAACGAATACCAGAATTTACACTATATTTTCATTCATCTGCCCACATAAGCACAAATCTGACTTCTCTACCAAGCGGCTGTCCAATAGGCAAACTATGGAATCCAGAAGGATTGGCAATGGTATGCGCTGAGCAGAATCGATACTCTTTCTTCGTTACTAGTGCGCCGTTGAATTTTCCTGGTGGGGTAGCGAGCCCACCGAATGCTGTTGCTATCTTTTAGGTATGAAGTTATGAGAGCGAGAGAAATGAAATGGTTGAAGATAACGAAAGGTGGAAAAGAGGACAGAGTGGTAATTGTAGTTGGATTTCCTTCGAATCTGCTCCCAGTTCATCCTATTCAATGAACCTTTGCATGATACACGCCTTATTCTATTTCCCCCCATGAAGCTGTATCTATACCTCCCTCTTACCCACCGCTCCTAAATTAACCACATTCCTCAAATTGCCAAATGGCAAAACATCACTGATCCTCTTTGAACCACTCAACCACATAACCAATCTATCGACTCCGCATCCCCATCCACCAGTCGGTGGTAATCCGACTTCCAACGCTTGAATATATCCTTCATCCACCTTATCCATCGGATTCTCTATATCTTTAAACTTCAACTGTTCTCTGAACTTATATCTTTGTTCGAATGGTGAGTTTTCCTCCTCGTACATATTCGCTATCTCTTGATGTTGAATGAAGAGCTCCACGCGCGCGGAGACAAGCTGGTTGGTTTTGGGATCGAGAAATGATTTGGAAAGGGGTGCCATGGAGGAAGGATGGTGCATGATGAATGTTGGTTCCGAGCATTGGGGTTCGATGTAGAGGGATGCAAGCTTATCCAGGAGACGAGGAAGGGTTGGGTTTTCGGGGACTTCGAGACTATGCTTTGTAAAGAGTTCGAGAAGGTCTTTTCTGGCGTCATCTTTCTGGAGATCTGGTAGCTTTTCCTCAAGTGCAGCTTCGATTGCGGGTATGAATTCGATTCGTTTAAAGGGTTTTGTGTATAAATCCTCTTCGAAGGGTGGAAGATCGGCAAAAGGCATGTATTTGACTTGTTGAGGATCATCACGCAACCCATTAACAAGACTAACCAGGCCTGAAATCAACTTCTCGGTCATGGAAATAAGATCCTCGATGTCGGCATATGCTTTGTAAAATTCACAAGTTGTAAATTCCGGATTATGTATCGCATCAAGACCTTCATTTCTGAATGCAGGACCAATCTCGAAGACTCGATCTAAACCACCAATAACCAAACGTTTCAACCATAACTCAGGAGCTATTCTCAGAGCCAACTGTTTTTCGGGGAACTCCGTTGCATTCGTTTTGAATGGTTGAGCCATGGCACCTGAAGCCTTGTCGGCAAGAATTGGTGTTTGAAATTCGAGGAAATTATCTTGAACTAGAAAATCACGGATATGTTGTGTGATTTTGGATCGAAGTCGTAAAGTAGCAGCAACATCATTGTTGACAAGAAGATCAAGATGTCGATTTCGAATACGACTTTCTGGATCCTCCAACTTTTGAGGTACTGGTGCCAGACTTGGAGTCAATACTTTAGGTATTTCGATCAATCTGAGAGTGGAAAACCCATTTTCTTTTCGAATTGGGTAACCAGTTGCAGCTGTTATATGTTAGATTCACAAACAGCATGAACACATAAAATCTTCACTCACAAATCATATCTCCACGTTGCATCAGATAGGTTAAGTTTTCGAAGGAAATCGGTGATTGCACATTGACATCTTGCTTTTTGGATATCATCCCAGATTCAGCTTCTAATTGAATTGAATAACCATCTTCTATTACATTCATAAAGACAAGCTTTGAGCCGAGCTTCCGTATACTTCCAATTCTACCTACAAAAAATCAACTCCTATTCATTCTCTGCTTCGAAGATGGTTCCTTACCATGCAACGTAAGAGCAATGGCTTCATCACTATCCACACCTGGTAACATTTCCGCACATTTCTCAAGACAACTTTTCACCGATGCGATTTTACCAACCTTTTTAATTCTAGGATAATGAAGAGCGCCGGCTAACTGAAGTTTTTTTATCCTAGTTTCGGTGGGATCTAAACCTTCCTTCAACTTTACCCTACGAATCTTAATGTTCTCTTCTGTCTCGCAGTAGGGTCTCTTCGACCTCTCGCTGCGTAAAGAGTAATGTGTAGAAAAGAGTCGAGCATATGCAGCTGGTTTTGCCGGAAGAATATCATGATAGAGGTAGGGTCTAAGAAACCGAAGACCAGTAAGAGAACTCATTCTATATTCTTTAAAACGACTCAATTAGCTTAAATTCAACGGAAAACAATGTGAAATCAAATAAAGATATGAATATTGAGTTTTTTCAGACAACGGATCGATGTGAGATCAACCACTCTCCCGAAGAAGGGTGTCAGTCGCAACGGTTCTAATGTTATATGGAAATCATCATATAAACTCATAGTGAGATTGAGCAATACAGCAAAGAAGAAATACTATACATACCAATTAAATTATTACACTCCCTCGAACCAATCGTTGGAAAATAAGAGAGTGTTATTGTTGACGAAGAAATTAATTGAATTATTCGAAGCTCAACTTCGAGTTTTATCTTCCAAAAAATGTGTATCTCCGGAACAATGATTTACCGACGCTAGTCGAGCTTTCCCTTCAAAGTTTATCCACTTAGGATTGAATCGAAGGTATCAAACCAAAGAAGCCCAAATCTATTTGATATTGATACATCCCTCTCGTATACGAATCATATATCTCCCAACTTCACACACATAAAATACCGCAATCATGTCGATGTTCGGAATGGGTCGTCCTCAACCATCCTCGCAGGAGAAAATCGCTGCTGCTGAACAAGAGATGGATTTGATTACTGATATGTTCAACAAGTACGTTGTCAATGAATTCATTTGTCATTGGGGGCAGGCCCCCAAAATTCCACAGCTCGTTGCACTCGGCTCTTTATAGCTATATTCCATACTCAAACAATCTACCTTCACGGCAGTGGCTCATGGAGGGGTAGCGGAGCGTCATTGCCCCAGAAGCTAGGAATGGCTTCGTTTTTACCTGGAATACCTTCATGATTTTAACCCATGCTAATAATTTCGCCTCTAGACTCAGTCAATCCTGCATCAAAAAGTGCATTCCCAAAGATTACCGCGAGGGAGAACTCAACAAAGGCGAAGGCGTCTGTATCGACCGCTGCGCATCCAAATTTTTCGACGTCCAAATGAAGATTTCCGAGTTATTACAAGCTGAGGCCGCAGCCAAGGGAGCTGGTGGTGGTGGATTCGGAGGTGGTGGATTTGGAATGTAAAGTTAAAGATATCTATGAAGAGAAGTTGGAGGAAATTGTGTATTATTGAGCGGGTCCATTTGGGTAAACAAATGATGCAAAGATGACATGATGATGAAAACGCAGGCACAAAAAGGACTCCACCAGAATACGTCGAGGCTATGAAGAATATTTATGGGTGATGATAAGCTCATTGATGTTAATATTGTACAATAGAATGTGGTATAAGGATCACACAAGGTGGCTTTTTAAGTCCACTGCCCCCATCTCTAAAACTCCAATCCATACTACCATGCTCAGATAAATATAAATGCTTGATGGGTATTCCCAAAACGCCTGCTAAATTAATCTCCTCGGATCAACAAGGTTGATATAAAATTCAAGGATTCCTTGGTGCCACAATATTTGGACCAGTACCAATTCCCGTAATAGAGCGAACAAGCCAATGAGCCCAACTTTCCTTTCTAAAAATGTTTTCCAGTTCATCTGCTCGTGCCTCGAGATCATCTACCTGTCTTTCGAATTGAGATACTCCATCCTCTACATCCTGTACTTTTGACATAAGAGAATTGAGCTCGTACTCAAGTTTGGCTCCAAGGACTTCAATATCCTTGAGAGTTTCTGTAACATGTGATCGTTCTTCGCCAAGGAAATCCTGTGTATTGTTCCTTAAATCTTGATATTCTTCGCTCAACTGCATGTGTAATTCCTGGAACCTTTCCTGGTCCAGAGCAGCTTGATCGTCTAAATGGTTGATCCCGTCGATTTTCCTTTGTACCCATGGGCATAGATTGTTTTGGAGGTCCAATATCTTCTCATATATTCGTTTATAATCCTCGTTGAGTAATTGGTGATTTTGTAAAGCGAGCCAGTCATCTGATTCGTCAAACTCGTCAGTAATACCAACAGGTTCCCAAGTTAGAACAGCGTCTTCGGCATCACTGAAAGACACATGACGCTGTAATTGATCTTCGCAACGATGTCTCCTAGAATGGGATGCATCGGAAACACTATGCCGACGATGAAGTATCGCCACAAAATTATGATTATCACTACGTTCTGCTTCTAGAACTGGGCCTTCAAGGTCACCCTCACCACAAATGGACCCTGAAATAGAAGGCTCATTTGTGACAAGTTCACGACGAATCTCTTGCGCCTGTGCCTGCCATTGCTCTTCGGCTTCCGCGGCTTTCCTTTCCTCCAATTGTGAAGCAGTTAAAATTTGGGTGACACCTGGTAAGCTTGTCTTGGAATTGCCAGGAGGTGATTCGCTATCACTTTCGCGTAGCCCAGCTTGCGCTAATCCATTTACGAAGTCTTTAGTTTTTGGAAACCCATTTTCATATTCTCCTGGTTTCGTTTTCCAACTAAATGCTTTATTGATTGTCGGGCTAGATGGTGTGCCCATTCCATGAGGTGTTGCAGTCAGATGTCCTGAGCTAAAATAACCACCGTTCTCATCAAATTCACGAATTTCGTCTTTCGATTGTTTACTGGTATGACCGCGTAGGCCAACAGCATCCTTAATTCGTCCGAAGCCTTGCTTGGCCTCACTCATTTTGCCGGTGGCTTTCTTAAAAACAGCTTTGTGGAGCTGGAGTTCTCGATCGTTTGGTGTTTCCAACATGCTCGTGGCCGATCCTGGCGGCTGTGCGGAGTATATTTCATCAGAGACTTCTTTCTTGCGGATATCCACATCATCCTCTGGTGGCATTGAATCAGCTCTGCTATGAGACCACATGTACCCGCCATGGTCATCCTTTGTGAATGACATGTGAGCCGCGGCGGGCTCTGATTTTCCATGATCATCGGCACCTGTCCGTCTTGATTTTCCATACCATAGCCATTTGGATCTTGCTCCATGTATCAAACTTATGAAGCGCTCTAAATCCCAGGTCTCAATGTCAGCAATACCAGATTTATCACGACCAACCATTCCCATAACCATTTCACCACTCTTCCCACTAACTTCTGCAAGGGTCGATTTAACTGCTTTTGGAACTGCCCAACCTTCTCCTGCAGCACCTTTCGCAGTACTTTGATGCAATCGCTGTAAAGTGTGCCTATCCAATCTCCTAGTACGCTCCATCTTCTGGGACTTTTGAAAATAAGCAATACCACGCTTGAGGCTAACAACATCAAATGCGTCCTTCGCCACCGGGGCTCCATAGTAATTGAGTCGATTTCTAGCACCCATGAGTAACCCAAGGAGTGCGGCCACAGTAGTCGGACCCAAGATTCCATCGGAGGGTTCAATATTATAGTATTCGGATCCAATCTCGGTCCACCAATCATTTATCGCTCTCTCCGTAACGTCGCAGAGACAGCCGTCCGCATATTCCTGTTCTAATTTTCCAAATATCATTAGGGCGACTTGACAAAGTTTCACTAATTCGATAACAGCGCCATAGAGAGGTATTCGATCGCTCGTCCGGTATAATTGGAAAAATTTGGCTTGTGTAGCAGCGGCTGGGGCTTGAAGACTCATGCCGGATCGTCCAGAACATCCTAACCTCTTCAAATTCTCGTTGACAATGAAATCTTCCCTATGCTTCCTTACATCCCCATTCGGTACCGGAATGACATTTAGGCCAGAAGGAAAGCTGCTCAAATTTGTTACCATCAATGTTCCCAAAGGCGTGTCCTTAGGTCTGGCGTGATATTGGGAAATGGCGTTGAAGTAAACTCGAAGTCTTGGGTTCCATGTCTCCTTATCTGCAGGTATCCCCAGCACGCCTACTTGAATCCTATGTCTGTCATCTCCTGTATAGGTCGTGATAACGAAAGTAGGATGGACCCTCGAACATGCCCATTGCTCAACAAGATAGATTTCGTAGCCTCTAAGTTCTCCGTGACGTTCTATCACTCCCGTTGCGCTGTCCTCTTCGAGATATCTGTTAGAATTTATGCATTAGTAACTAATCCTGTAATTGATGGTGAGATTTTCTCATGCCTGAAAGCAACTGGATCAGCGAATACATAAGGATGCTTCGCACGTTCTAGTTTGTTGCCATTTGATGTGTTTGTTGCGCCATTGGCATTACCATTCTGTTTTGCTTGAGAGGTTGAACCACTTTTATAAGAATGAGAAGTCGTTCTTGAAAGGGTCAAAAGATCCTCTCTATTCATATTTGAATCATATGCATGAGGAATAGAGAAACGAAAAGACATATTATTCCCCTTTATGCCTTTATCACCCTTCTGTCCTTTAGGTCCCTCAATTCACTAACTAGTAGGCTCTGCGCTGTGCTGCGGTAACCGTTACTGGGGTCCTTTGATGTGACGTCGATGCGATGTTGGAAGGGAAAACCTTCATTGCATTTATCTCTTTCTCCCCAGTAGACGGACGGTAAATGATATATGTAAGGAATTTCTCTCAATATACCTACCTACCTAGTATGTTTCATATGATCAAGAATAGAGGTCCATCTTTTTTTGTTTTTTTGTTCTGAAGTCATAACTTTGAGTTGCATTAATCATCTAAAGAATTCGGGATTTTTGTGCTTTTGCCATTCATTCCAGGCCAGGTTCATTCAAAGACTTGGGCATGTGATTTGTGATTTGTGATTTGTGATTTGTGATTCAACGGTACAAGGGAGAAAGCGAAACAAGGTCATTAATGATTAAGGTCATCCTAGGTCTCTAAGTGTTCATCATCCCTGAACAGTGAACACCCTCTATGAGTGGGTAAAATTTACCTGTAGCTACCCTAACAAATCATCATTCTCCAGGGTTCACCTGTAACTAGAAAAGGTATCAAATCCGATCAAGACCCGCCAAAGTTAACTGTCAATCATATCGTACATATCGTACAGACGACGAACTGTTTCCAAATCAATAACATTTACCATATTACGACACTGACACCGCTGAATCTACATATACCCTTCCCACTATCATATACAATAAATACACTACGGACTTCTCACACTCAACTTCCATCTAGTATTTCAAGCGGCACCGACAAAATTACATACCTATATTCAAAAGACTAAGGCGGGGTGAATAGCTATGGATGTTCTTGAGAAGGAGATCATTAAGCTACAGAGGGATTCCAGCTTTGATCAAAGTATCGAGGATGTGGATAAGATTATACAGCAACTGGAAAAAGCAAGAGATGCTATTGAATCAGGTATATATATCCTGAGTCCCCGAAGAAGCAAGTCGGCGGCGGAATCTAGGGACATGAAGACCTGGAAACATTGAATGTCCCCATTTCCACTCCGATTTGCTTTTTGACTACAATGTATGATTACTGAACAGTTCCTTTACCTAGGACCTCAATTCGCTTCTATAACTTTAACCAAGCTCCAGCATCCATTGAAGAATGGTTTTGAGAAAGTTAATGATGATATAAAAAAGATCCACAAAGCACATGGTACCTATGGCAAAGCAGTGAACTCGGTGAGTGATGCATGCTTATGGTCTTACATCTAAACCTTGAGCTGACCATTATCTCCCTAGAATCTCCCAAAACAAACATTACTCAACGAAATCGATGCTCTTGCAAATCATACCGAACTTGTAAATCGAGCTATTACCATGCACCTTTTACGCGAAGGACAGTTCGGAGTAGCATCAACATTCTACGAAGAGTTACAAAATATGAAAAAGAATGGCTCGGGTCCAGGAGCAGATCCAAACTTGCTTGCGCCAGAGAACGAGACTGTGGACGAAGGACTCCAAGGCGAATTCGAAACCATGTATAATATATTACACCAGCTCAAAGAGCGAAACCTTCGTCCAGCAATAGAATGGGCACAAAAGAACAGCAGAGAACTCGAAACTCGAGGTAGTAATCTTGAATTCGAACTCAGCAAACTTCAATTTGTTTGGTTGTTTTTGGGTCCTGAGACAAACGGTCTCCCAGATGATGAAAACAATGGTCTATCAGGTGCACTTCAATATGCTCGTGATTACTTTCCTCGATTCCAAAGCCGGTTCCTCAAAGAAATTCAGCAACTTGTCACAGCCATGGTCTTCGAATCTAATCTTCAAAGATCCCCTTATCGACAAACCTTCGACACCTCCAGCTCCTGGTCTGACGTTTGCACCTCCTTCACCCGCGAATTCTGTTCCCTTCTTGGCCTATCTGCCGAATCTCCGCTGTATCTCGCCGCAACAGCCGGGGCCATCGCTCTCCCTACCCTCATAAAACTCGCTACAATCCAAAAAACAAAACGTACGAATTGGACAACGGATACAGAACTTGCGGTAGAGATACCGTTACCGAGAAGCATGATATTCCATCCAATTTTCGTATGTCCGGTGAGCAAGGAGCAAACGAATGAATCCAATCCGCCAATGATGTTACCTTGTGGTCATGTGGTTGCGAAGGAGAGTTTACAGAAATTGAGTAAGGGTGGGAGATTCAAGTGTCCATATTGTCCAGTTGAGAGTCAGATGAAGGAGGCAAGGCAGATCTACTTGTAGGGCAAGGGGTGGAAGTGGGACTGGGGACGGGGTTCTGATGAAGAGAAGTAATGTTTATGTTTATGGCAGGCGTTGGTTTTGGGTTATATATGGACGGCTGAATGGTTAGGTGGGTTGGCATGTGTTAGGATATGGCATTAAAGAACGGAATGGGATGGGGCGGAACAGGGCGTTTATGGGATATGGGTTACGGGACAAACACATACATATTACGATTGTTGAAATGTATTTTTCAGATTGTGCAAGCAATGGAATAGCGATGAACCGCGGAGAGGGATCTCCACACATCAGCATAAACTATCTACTCTACTTTGGAATAGAAGAATGAATGAATAATATCACTTTCTGTATCCTTGATCTGAAATCAAGAGTCGAGTCACAACAGTGTCAGAAATGGGAAAGAGGTCTGAAATATCGAGACAATCGTGAATGGCAAAACTTAATGAAGTACAATAAATACGTAGCGAAAGGTAGAACATGTTGTCGCAAAAACAGCAGTAGAGAAAGTCGCAAAGTGACTGAATATTGAAAAAAAGTTACGATAGCTGATTATTCAGATGTGCAACAAAAGTAAGTTATCCTTACTGTCTTGTGATGGTGAGGATGAAGATGGAGATGAAAGTATCACGAGGGGAGAGGGTGGGGGTGTGAGGTGTGAAGTCTGAAGTGTGAGATGTGAGGTAAAAGCGGATGGAAAATGGTGAAGAGCAGACCGAGAGGGAAATTTGGAAAGACTGTGAAGTGAGGTCTAAGTTTGATGCGAGGCGATTAGCGAGGAATGACGAGGAGGGAGATCAGGTTCATCACTAATACCAATACATATACGTTTCATTCCCGCACTTTCTAATATGCCATTTCATCCTCAACCCATTATGTTCATCCTTCTCATCGTGATAGCTAGCTACAGTATCATCAATTTGGAATTCCACACTACTTTGTTCAAATCTGCCCACTCTCTTCACTCTCTGGTATCCTTTGGGTTGGTTGTAGCCTCGTCACCACATCTCTTAAGTCTCCCCTTCGGCAAGGTCTGCCTTTGCATTTCCTTCTACATGCTCCGTCTTCGCTTCGGTCTCTGAGTCGGTTTCCATCTTGGTATCTTTCTCTCCTTTCACTACGTTTTCCTTGGCATCGTCTGGTTTGATCTCAGAAGCTGCTTGTGGTTCAATATTCATCTCCTCTTTAACCCTCTTTTCCCCAGCTTCACTTCCAATATCGTCTTCTGCTGCTCTTTTCGATGTAGTTGATTGTTCATCGTCATCTTTAGCCTCAATTTTCATGTTCGGGTCCCCATCTGCATCTTCACCTGCCTTTGCACTCGGTTCCCCATCCTCTCCTTCCTTTTCTTTCTCCTCCGTGAAATCCGGCCTCCTTCCTACAGCAGCCTCGACATCAATTCCGCCTCCAGTCATTGGCACTTTTCCCGGTTCTTGAGGCCCCATATCTTCCATTCCGATTTCCTCTGGACCCCGCGCATGTGGCATCTCATCATCTTCTCCCATTCCACTTTCATCCCCTTTCCCCGTCCGTTCTTCTCTCTCGGGTTCTCTCTGTATTCTTAATTGCGATGCTGGAACCACTCCAGCTTTCTGTTCCTGACGTAATAATTCTCCCTGTGTAACTCCACCTTCTGCTCTCAAACCTTGTTCTCCAGAACTAGATGGCGATGAAGAAAGTAGCGACATCATTGCATGAGAACCAACTGATGAAATACCATTTACGGATACAGAAACTGTCTCAACACCACCCGGTCCATTTGGCCCATCAATCGTTTCGGTACTCTCTGTTCGTACTTCCCCACGAGGTGAGCCGCCTCCGGAATTTGTGCCATTTGAACCTGTGTGTGAGAGGCTTGATTCGCGCTTATTTAACCAACTTATGGGAGTTAATAGTGCACCTCCTAGTGCTTCATCACTACCTAGTCCTCCATTCACCGGAGCAGTTCCAGTTGTCGGGTTACTCCAGGTAATGCTAAGAGGGTCAACGGATGGAGGGGTTCCATTACTGAGGACAGAGGAAGAAACTCTTGGGTCCGGAATGGCAGGTGGAAGAGGGAATGAAGTTATGGGCGATGTGACGTGAACGACGCGATCGAGGGCGTGAAGGTAAGAGGGAAGAGAGCGGTGGTGTTGAGTGGGATTTAGGAGGAGTTCGGATAGACGTTGAATTGTATGAGGTGGGTGAGTTGGGAATTGCTTGTTCAATGTATTTTGGATATCAAGAAGTTGCTTGTAGCAGATTGATGGAAGAGATTCTAACGACGGCTGGGAGGCAGTAAAGGGGTCTTCGGTATTGGTATCGCGTTTGGGGGAGAGTGAAGGCGAGGAGGGGCGAGGGTGTGTTGGAGGTTTGGGAATTTGGAAATCGGTGATGACAATCTGAAATCATGAATTAGCTATCGGCGCATAACATAGAATTGTTAGAAAGCAATTCAAATCAAAGCATACCTTCTCCAACCTGGTCATCAACCTCTCAAGTAAACTCGGCCATGTCGAGCTATAACCCAAATGTCAGTATAGAATCCATGATACTCCGCATTCCTGGCGATCGTAAGTATGCGCAAAACATACTAATCAATAGATTGACCATGTGCGAGTGTCCTCAATATCTCATCATCATTATCGATATCCATTTTAAGTGTTTGCGACAAGATTGAATGTTTTGTAGGTTGATTTGATTTGTTAGATACTGAGATTAGTAGGCGCGTTTGATAGTGATAAGTGGTCGGTTAGCGTTGAGGTGACGCGATTAGGATTGGGAGTGATAAAGTCGAGAAATTTTGGTGGGAAGGAGCTTGGGCCGTTGATAGAATGGAGGGGAGATGGGGGATAGAGTGAAAGCTGATCAGGTTGAATTGGAAGGAATTATTTTACGGATTCAATGTCAACAGTCAAATTGGTTATGATAACCAATTTTGTATAATATTGACTTTTGCTCATACACAATTAGAGGTATGGAATGATACATGTTTCTCTATAACTATCTCCTCCATACCTTTGACACCTCCCCTACAAATAAACAGTTACGAACGCTCTAAGAGAAGGACTTATCTTCCCCCTTTTCGCGAACCGATGGTGTTCTAATGGGGCGTTACCGACCTGTTTTCATGTTGCTTTTCCAATGTGAGACTCCAATATTTAAATTGGACTTGAAGGTGTTATATGGTATTTAAGGGTTCATGGCGAGATACTATTCAATTCAATGCTTCGGTTTGAACTGTACAAGAGACTATACGAAAGAAGTTGAATGGGACATCGAGGAGTGCTCTGAGAGCCGTTGCCCAATGTACGAAAGATTAGTATCCTTTCGATCTGTCTAATCGGTAACCCATCAAAGTCATCTCGCCTGGCTCAAATTCAATGATCAAATGGTCCTTCAAGTTCTAACTATGGTAAATGAATCATGATTCAAACCCAAATAAGAAGTCAATGTAGCGACAGTCCTCAAATTTATAGTGCAGACTTGATAATCAAATGGCTTTGGTATCAAGACGGGTGTGAATAATTTCATCCATCGCGGGGTATAGGAGGTGACTGCAGTAACGTGGGCTTGTGAAACGATGACCCTCCCTATAGCCCGAGTAGCCATGAAACTGAGGGTCGCTTGCTTTACTAAGGAATGACGAACATTCAAACGGCCTTATGAAATCATTCGACATATCAAAAACCGGTGGCATTGGAGTGGTTGGTGGGGTTCTTTCAGCTTTCTTCAAAAATTGAAGTATGCCTTGAGCCTGCTCTAGCATAACTTCTAGATCAACGTCGATACAATACATGGGGCAAACCTGGGAAGGCAGAATTCTTTCATGTGGAGAATGAGGGCATAAATAGCATATGCATGCATTAGACAACATCAGAACCTTGGTTATCAACCTCTCTCGAGCCTCTCCATCTTGATCGACCGTTGATATCAATCAGCCTTAGAACACTGCCTCACTGATCCCACCACGTGCCCACCTGGAAAATAACCTTATAAGTTATCGTTGGTCAAGTTAGACAAAAGGTCTAGAATCCACGGTTGCATGGCAATCTTGGTACCCTCCCGCCCGCGGAATACACTTAACTTTATCCAGCTCATCTGAATCACATTCGTAATAGAATTTCTATGAACGGGACCAAAAGATTCTCAAGTACTATACCTAATACGTATGTATCCACTTTAAGATAAATTGGTTGGTGGAACGATACACGTATGCCTGGATTTTCGCCTAGCTCCAGCAATCCTCGTTCAACGAATATATAACGCCAACCTCCCTCAATTCTCTTGCTCTCTTCTTCCCTTTCTCTTCATACTTACCTTGTTGAAATTGCCGTTGATCAAGCATAACGGCGTTGCGATACGAGTCCTCCATTGCACATCGGGGCGACGAGAATCGTTCAGTTACCTTCGGGTACCTGATCGGCGGAATTTTTGATTGCACAAACCTTCGTGGATACTTTCTTTTCATTGAGATCTTGGCTTAATGCTGGGACTTGAAGAAGAAGAAAAAGAGTTTTGAAGAGTAGTAGTGAGTGAGTGAGTGTTGTGGTCATGTTTTAAAGAGGTCAACAGAAGATCTGATTCAACAACGAATAACCTGGACCAATGAATTTGTTGAAGTGTAGTCATATTGAGTCGTCTGTCTCCGTGTTGTGGAAGTGTGATGTCTTGAAACAAATGTATACCATCGCCAAGATGAAAAATGGTTTCACTCAAGAATGAGAATGATTAGATGGTATCCTGTCACCTGAGCTCTTCCACACATTCCAACCCAAACTCAGTCTTGGAGTATCGTCACTCCGACATTTATTGATGTATCAGATTAATTGTAAAGTTCATCTCTTGATTAAACCGAGATCCATATAATAAAGTTCATTACAAGAAGAACAAAACTAGATATGCAGTTTTCAAGTTCGTATTGGCTTTGTTGTCATGCACATATGCACATTCAATCCTTCTCATATGCATTATGCTGCGAAACATAGATCAGATGTAAACAATGATTCGTAGAAATCGAGATGGAAATAGAAAACAACATGAACACAAGCATTAATACTGTAATGATCACGTTCATAATTCCACTCTTGAGCTCTAGCTAGGTAAGGTATGCTATGCATGCTATGCCACCATTTTCTTACATACATACATACATACATACATACCTAGGGACATACATTCATTAATTATGCCGCAGTTTCCGAGAGTAGCCAGCCATATTTTTCATCTATCGCATATCGCTGAGCCTCACTCTATCCAACGACTGCGCCCAGTTCTCCAGGATTGAACAGTACACCAGCCATTCTATACAAGCAATATTGTATGAATTGATGATGATGATGATGATGATGATGATGATGATGACTTCATTGGTGAATGTTTTGGGGCTGGTGAAGAATAGATGGATAGATTGTCCAAAGTCCTGATATGATAGATGGATAAATGAGTCGATAGAAATCTGAAATCAGTTATATAGATGTGAATAAAGTAATTTCCCTAAGAATGATTTTACAATTACTAGTACGACACACACACTCTCTCTTCCTTACATACACAGTACATAATAACATACAACAGACACCAACAACAAATACAACAACAAATACAACCCAAAATTAATACGAAATCATTCATTCAGGGTTCAACGTTGCCCAGCCTTATGAAAGATTTACCACTTTGTACTCCGTATTGATGATATTGACCTGAGTACGGGGGGATTGTGGGTTTGTATGCAACGTTTTGATAACTAGGTTGGAAAGAATATAACGCCAAGTCCCTGAAAGTTTCAGCGTTATTCGTGGTTAGTAGTTGACCCAAAGCCAGGTTAGGGCCAGGTTAAGCCCATTTTATACTGTAAATGCCCCAGCTGATACCCAGTTCAGGATGTAATAGATAAATTGACATTGTTCATCTTCCATGCCTCCTCTCCTGGACTTTTACTGGTACCAAGAAGTTAATCAACAAATAAGAAAAAATGAGAAATAAGAAATAAGGAATCGGAAGTCGGAAATCAGAAATCAGAAATATCCCAATTCAACCGTTTGAGGAATTTCCATACGGATACGATACTATCCATACTACTCTACCGGTACTCTACTCTACTCTACTCTACTCTACTCTACTCTGCCCTACCTCCTACCTCCTGCCTCCTACCCAGCTAGTGTTCTCATCCCTTCATCTCTAAACACAACAATACTCGGGGGGGGGGGAAAATCACGCCCATTCACTCAGACCTCCTCCCTTCTATACGACGTATCCTATCCTATCACGTCCTATCTCTCTCTCTCTCTTTCTATCTATCTATCTATCTATCTACCGAAATCTATCCCTCTCTCTCTCTCTCCCTCTCCCTCTAATCCCTCCATCATTTTATACGTTCTTCCTCATCCCTCCCATCCACACCCACATCCACATCCACATCCACATCCACATCCACCTCTCCACCCTCCAACAAATCCATCCGTCCTTCCGCAAACCCTAAATTCATATTCAAGAGAAGAAAAAAAGGGAATCGTTCATTATTCGACCTCCTATCGATCCCTCTGCCAATAAACTCCTACAATTCACACTCGTTCACTCGTTCGCCCTTCCTTCGATTGATCGGCTTCCTTATACGACCTTCACTTTCTTATCACCCGCGATCGTTTCTAGAATCCCTACAGACTTCCAAACCCACCTCTGAAAGATCTCAACGCCACACTCTTAACGTTTCACCATTGGGTCACACCTTATTCATACACATAACGAACCAAACACAACAGACGGCCGGTGATTCATTTTTGCCCTATCCATCCATTTGATAGACTAGCATATCCCCAGTCTCCATCGACATCCAATATTCTCTTCTGCTGAGACCCCCGCTCTCAGTGCATGAATTGATTCAACCTTTTCGCAAACTATCCGTCCTTTTTCTTTCATTCCACGACAGATTTAAGTCATTCGCTCCTTGGCTCCTGTTAAGGAGCCTTAAACACCGCCGAAGTGGCTTTCAGCAAAGACTCTCGAAAGTCCCTGCTTTCTCTTGGTCAGGGACCATATGAGCAGGACGCTGGAGGTTATTTTCATCGTGAAGGACTCGCATCAGGACCCAACGCGATATCATCAGCAAGAAAAGAGAAGATGTATCTCCCAAATACCACATGGACATGGGCGTTCATGATTGCCGCAACCGTACAAGCCGCTGCAGTTCTAGCGATTGAATCGTAAGTCTTCCAACAACTGGGAAAGAATTCGACGTCGCTGTTTCGGTTTCATTTACTAATATGTATCCCTAGATATGTGTTCGCAAAATTCCAAACCAGTCTGGTCAAAGGCAAAGCACAAATAGCTCTCGATCGAACAATTCCAACCTACCTTACCCTATTCATTTTCGGTTTTCTTTATCAAGTTGTTCTAGTATACGATTCTTTACGACTCAAAAATACAATTCAGGTTATCGGTCTTTGCATGTACAATGGCGGAATGCTGATATATGCCTCCATTCAATACGATCAAATTCAAACAGCGATTGAATCATTGGGTGACCTTGGTTATGTGGATGCGCACGCAAATGTCTGGCCGGATGTGCAAGGACTTTTGGTCGCAGTTCCATGTATTATCGCTTTCTTCTCCATATTGATGTCATTCATAGCCTGGAAACTTTATGACGAATTTGCCTGGACGATTTACAAACACATTAGCGCTGATTTGCGTATGAAACGCAGGTTCTTGACTTACCAAGTAAGTTGAACGATTTTGCTACTTCAACCTCACAAATACTAACAAATTCAGATTTACATTGCCTTGTTGAAATTCGATTTCTTCTTCTTCTTGGGATTCACGGTTCAATTTCTAGTTATCGTTACTGGTGTACAAGATTTCGAATTCGGTTTGACAATAGCCGCCATTCCCGTTACCATCTTCATTTTATTCATGGCCGCCTTCTGGACTCGACGTGAAAATAAACCCGGAATGCTCTCAGCCATCTTCATCTTCCATTGTGGTCTGGCCTACTTTATCTTCAAACTTGCTCGAATGTACCAACCGGCCAAAGCTGCAGACTATATGCCAGTTCGCAAAAATTTGACAAGTTTCGCCGTCATCACAATCATTTTGATCATCCTAACTATCGCGAACGCTTCGTTATGTACGGCAAATTTCAACAAAGGTCTTAAGCCGCATTTGAGGAGACGAAAGATCGGTGGTGAAGAGGAGAAGATTGATCACATGACTGAATTGCCGGATCTCAATAATTCTCACAAACAAACGAATCGGATGACGATAGATTAAACCAACAAAAAAACTTGTGGATAAAAAAGCGGCATATAAATTCAAGATATCTGGTTACATATTTTGGAATTGGATCAAGGTTGTTTTGGACGGAATGTACACTGGGACGACTATGACATTGGGTTTTCTATTTCTTTCTTGTCACTTTTTCTTTATTCCTTTTTTCTTTTTTTTTATGCAACTTTTATTGAGATAGTCCTTTTTGAGCGAAGATATTTAAGCTTGCCTTGCCTTGGTCAATATGGCTGGTAGGCAGGTGATGGCATTCGAGGAAACGAAACCTCACTTCATACCCGGGATCGATGGATATTGGTTGGTCGGCGTTTGAAGGGCGTACTATGTGAATTTTTGTGTTAGGATTGGCGCAAGTGTTTGCAAGGCAAGATTCAGATCGAATCGTGTGATGGTTGGATGATTGGTCTTTAGGACTATTATTCTGAATTGGATCGACTTGCTGAGCAGGAAAATCCTTTTTGACGGAGATAGAAAGAGGCAGAGAGCACAGTAGCATAGCATTCAGTAGCTTGCGATGTGATGTTTGCATATGAAAGCGCTAGCAAAGCGAAAGAGATCTTTTATGGATGTAAAAGAGGAAGGAAGTAGGGAGGTGGGCGAAGTGAATGAAAATTATGGTCTTCAATATACGTCTAATGATCTTTTGTGCTTTTTATTCTACGTGATTGTTGACCCGGTTTCGAAAGAATGGCCTGCAAATGATAGAGGAGAGTATATTATCATATTTTGCCTTTCGTCTACTTGTCCCCTGATGACAAGAAGGGGGGGTTGATCCACGTTGATCAAGAATGAGATGATCCTCTATACTACGTTGAGCGTGTTAATTAAGTATACTACTCAGCACTTCGATTCACGGTTTCTTACTCATTGGATGGTATGTTTGCTAGATCACTTCCATTGATTGAGAGGAAGATTCCTTCGGAGTGGAGATCATGAATTTGAGTGAAGGAGTGATGGTTGTTCTGCGCAGTGTGAGTGTTGGTCGAGGGGAGGGGGTTCCGGTGATTTTGTGGGAGATACATAGCCTAGCCTAGCCTAGCATGGATTTGGACTTGGATTTGGGGAGTTTGCTGGGTGCTTCTGGGGGGTGAAATGGGATGAGATGAATTAGTCATGGTCAAGTTTTTGGTTGTCAATTTTTGGTGTTCATATGTGTGCTGTGCTGTGCTGTTGTCGAGATGGTATGGTAGGTATGTAATCGTGGTCACATCTTTGTCGTTGTTTTCTTCGGGTTTTGGCGTGTGAGATGTGGAATTTCGTGGGGAACTTAGGGTTGGATATGCGGTGAGTACATTATGAGCGTGTTGACTCTATCTCCAAATTTATTTCCTGTGCGAATTCCACTCTTTTAAGCGGTATAGTTTTTGATTGTGGTTTTGGAAGAGGGTGTGTGTACATGTGCATGTGCATGCGCTACATTCGCCTGTAACAAATTTTCGAGGATGATTTGCAGTTGGCTTAGATGTAGTCGGTGAGTAATTTAATGTCTTGCTAATGGTATTCATCTGTAGTTGTACATGGATCGGGATCGAAGATAGAGTGATGAAGAGTTGTCTAATTGTGCTTTGTTTCTCTTTGATCTCCTCGCTTCGTGTGTTTATCGTCACCTTCTTTCCTTCTCCCCCCCCCCCTTATTTCTCACTTTTCGGGGAAGTACTTGGGGATCTGCACTCGATTCACTCTTTGGTAGCGGAGCAATTGTGAAGTATAAAAGATCTAGAATCATCCTCTATTTCGTACCGGAAGAAGAGGCTGTTACACGAACTACAACACTACTAGGGCGATTGGGAATTTTTGGGTGTCACCGGCAACCCTGGCTTGATAATCTTAGGGGTCGTCGTCAGTTCTGTGTGCGGATTGAATTCAATTGGAACGGAATTCGATGTAATGACAATAATCAAATAGTGACTAGTGAAGTATTTATGTTTTGACTGTCGTCGAATGTGCAAATGGTCGTTGTCAACGACCTTGCTCATCTCTTCCATTTTCGAGAATTGAATAATACTCAAGTACATCAAGCTTGTACACAAGGGCTTGTACATAGTGTCATGTATCTCAACTCAATAGATCTCTATGCTCCATTGCTTGGCCAGCGAATACAGTTCCATTTCGAGATATACAGTTCCGCCCATGAGTTGTTTGCTTGGTATCTGTGATTGATAGAGGTGCTTTATATTGGTGAGAAGTTTCTCAAAAGAAACTGTGGAGGAGGTTGGTGAGTCAATATATAAGCGCGTGGCATTTACTCTTGGTGTTGTGAAGGAACGTTTAAGTTGGCATCTAACCCCCCCCTCCTCTGCATTTCGGCGTAAGTAGGATTTTATATGGTACAAGAATGATGTATTAGCTTTAATTATCTTCCTCATATTATTCCCGGCTCAAACGTAACCAAGTTCGATACGTCCAATCACACTAAGAATTTCTCATCAATTCTCATGACACAGAGTTCGGAAATCTTCCTTTCCTGACTCAAGAGAGACTTTACAGTAGAGAAGATTAATCTTGTGTGCTGTCAAGTTCCAAGGATCAGATGTATAAATACCAACACCAACTGCTCCTTGATCCATCAATACAATTGATGATTTCTGCCATCGAAGAGCTAAGGGTATGGTACGCAGTATTCACGGAAACATTTCTACGACTTGAATATCTAAGTCGGATAACAATAAATACAGTTTGTTCCTGGCCTGAATGATTTTTACTGTCGGCAGTTCATCTCTTTCGTTATATTCTGCTATCACTGTTACCCCCTCGCTTAGATTTTTTGTTGTCGCTAAGATGGATCCAAGAGCACACGGATAGTGTGGAGGTATCGCAAAGTAGATGGACATGGAGCATACTATCCATATTCATAGGAATATATCAGTATTCTATTAGGTGCTATCTTCCCTTAACTCTCTCCCTTGCTCTCTATCTTCTTCAGTTTGATAATTTAGTCGTATTGACACAAGAAGGATAATATCTACATGTTGTGCTGAAAAAATGTAGGGGACATGGATAGGAATGTTATATGATGGTGGCAGAACTGATCTGCGATATTCATTCCTGGAGTAGTCTGTGACTTATGTTCAAATGAAGGTCAACGAGACATTGTCGAGATTGGCTGGACCGTAACAAGCATTTTCACATTGCTATGTCTATGTCTCTTCTGTGAGTGTGCAAACATACAGACCGTCATGCAAAATCCGATCCTACCGACTTGGATACTTAAGTAAGGGGGAAGTTTCTATTTACTCGTGCATATCGTACCATAATGGCAAACCTCCCATGACCATGATTGGAGAAAGAAGACGGTTTGTGCCCACAGTTCTAAGAGTACAAATCCATGGTGTGTGAGATGAAACAGGCAAATTAGTTATATGTTGATGTCGAATTAGTCAAAGGGAAGCTACGGAGAGAAGCACAGAGTAGAAAAACTGCGATGTGCTCATTGATTGTTTCACTTCAATCACTTGTCCATTCTTTTTGGATTTTGTTTGACGGAAATTGTCACTGTCACTATGATTCCACAATTCTTGGTGTCATCTTTCCTTGCATATTCTCCGCTCTACTGAAAATGAGAGTTACTGTGTTGGGAGATGTTTTTATATTGGCTGGCATTATTTTTAGCGACGCAAGAGAGGTCGAGAGGTCGAGAGTCAGTGGATGGGTGCATTGGTGCATAGATTCTTCGAATTCACTCACAAGGTTCCTCGAATCTAATTTTGAAGATAATTTTGCTTGACAGTATTGTAATCAGTATACAGTAGTATTACTGTAGCTGATATAGGGAGTGTAATACACACACTAGTACATATAACAGCCAATGATATTCACGTCCGTATGTATTATACAAAAGGGGCCATACTAAAGATATACTGAAATACAAGGATTTACATATTTCTAGTTGAATATTACATATTTTGAATGATTTCAAGCCTAATAAGGAAAGAGACTATTCAAAATGTATAAATTCTAAGTACAAATATGTAAAATTCCCGTATTTCGGCATATTGCTAGTAATATTTGATATTACTAAAATATGGAATACTTTCAGTGATATGTAATTCAACAATAATTACTGAAATATCTTCATAAATATCAATATATACCACTAAAGTGGGGCGTAATTGAAATACGGAAAATACTAATTACAACACTGGTGCTTGATATCTGAGTCGAGGCGAATTAAATTTGATTTGACTACTTTCCTCGCAGTTCCATACCACTGACGTGGTTCCAACGCACACATAGTTCTCTCCAATATAACACTATTTTAATCGTGACGAGCTATCTATCATGTAGTGAGAAGGGCCAGGTGTTTGGAGCTTTGAGTTTTAGATTTGATATTGTTAGACGACAGCGAAAATTGACGCCATTTGTTTCATTTTATATTTGTTGTTTCTCACGTCTCATTTTCTCCTATCTTGAGACCATGTCACCAGATGAAATGATATAATACTAATGAATTATTCGCCCGACTACGGTCTGACATTGGCAAGTCTAATAGGCATTGCTCCTGTTGAAGAAATCCCAATATGACGGTATTAACTTGATCTTGGGTTCAATATGAAGACCTAGATCAATGGGTATCATATTGAACTTGAGCTTCGTAGAAATAGGGGGTAGTTCTATAATGAATAGATGCGATTGTTCTAATTGGTTGTAGATGTAGGACTGCGAAATATGAGCATTAGTGGATAGGTAATCTTGTGTTTTGCTGAAAGCGTTGAATTTCAATGGGGATTGTTAAGTGTTTGAGATATGATGCTCAGTTCTTTCGCCACTGATGCTTCGCATACGTAAGAAGCAATGCTACAACGGCCAGATCAGAATATGCCATTTTCTACTGCAGAGTAATCAATATGAGTCATGTTGAGTTAAGCTAGTCAGCCGCAAGCGAGAGATGAGTCGGAAGTCTTTAGTCTTAAGAATTTCAGCTGAATATCAAGAGTCAAAGGGTTGTTCAATCGAAGAAATATATTGTCAGGGAATCATCATTCGTTGATTGAATTTTCCCTTTTCGTTATCACGTTATTGTTGTCACTACACCCTGTTCCGTGGAATGTTGTGTACCAATTATTGTTGCCATCTACCTCTACTTCCATCTTGTCTTATTCAATACTATACTCCGACAATCAAGACATCCATTTCATTCCAGATCACCACTTTCCACTTATTCAAGCTTTCACTATGACACAAAATCGTGTCAATAAGCTTCGGTCTCCCGCGGAGCAGACGCAACGCGACGGGGTGTTCCGAAACAATGTCTCTGAAACTTGTATGAGCTAAAGATCTATATGAGAGAGGCTTCTTTTGCAAAATTGTCTCTGACAGAGACCCTATGTTAAGTGAATTATGTCGAGGAGAGCCAAGCTATAAGTTCGTCCGCAGCGCTTCTGCGACGAAGTATCTAGCTGATATCAATACTCGATTTTCAGCATCCGTTCTACTAGTCTTGTTTGGCTCGGTGTTTTAGAAACTTGTGTATCATTACACTCCATTATGATGATACGACTATACCTCCCACGGGTGCTCGCAATGAATCCATCAACAGTGTGGCTTTGGTGTTGATAAAAGCTTTTAGCTTTCTGCTCGACTTTAGATAGCTCTCTTGGTGATGTGGTCTATTGCTCGTGAGAGGACCAAAGATATATGATGCTAGACTGATGTGCACACCAGGTTGTGAGACCCATGTAGCAGGATCAATGTCGATGAATTTAATCACTTTAGCTTTAAAAGCGAACTAACCTAATGAAACTATACTTCGGAGTCCGCAGTAGGTGACAGAAAACGGGTGAACAGGAGGGCTTGTAATAAGTCCCCCCTCCCCCAAATAAGCCATAGAATCACTAAGCTCGTTATGGATTTTTTTTCATAAGTTAAAATCTCCACGAAGGATCCAGAACCTAACCCCTAGCATATCCCATCTCCCCATCACAGAAGTGTATGTTATGATAAACCGCAACAAATAGATCTCAAGTTGCTATCATTCTTCCATATGCTGACTTGCAGTGATCTTGAATGGATTACAGCAGCTTGAGGAGAGTGACGAAGAAATCTAATGCTCGCGTCACCTGCTTTGTGAATTCATTCAGTGGACCAATCCACATGGTAAAAGCCACAAATCGCTGATTCTTCTTCTTCTTCTTCTGAAAATATAGATACTTATGACAATTGGTTAAATAACTTTATTCACCGTGCGGTCATGGTTATACAGGAGTGTTTGAAGATATAACATATTCCTTATCACTTAGGTTTGAGATATCGATGTGGTGAAAGGGGGGCAATGACCCGAGACTGTTCAAAGAGGCATATTAACTTCACAATGAACAAATATATGTGATTGTTTCACGTTGACAGGATAGCACGTAAGTATATGTGTGAAAGCCTCGCATTTGTCTAAAATATTTTACAGTCCGTTCCCATTCGCTCGCGTTAAACCCAAATTCCATTTCGCCTCTCAATCTTTCCCCAAAATACTAAACTTAAGCACTCTTGCCCTCCTTTCTCAACTGCGCCAAGATAGCCTCTCCGACTCCGCTAGCACTCGCTGGATTTTGTCCTGTGATAAGCTTTCCTCCATTTGCTACTGTTATATGTGCAGCCCAGTCCTCTGAAGCCTTTTCGAATTTGCCATTGCTAGCTTCACCTAAAGCTGTTTCTAGCTCAAAAGGCATTTTTGAAAGACCTATGTATGCTTCCTCCTCAGTATTTGAGAATCCCGTCACCGGAGCGTTTTCGAGCAAAAATTTGCCGGAAGGGAGTTTGGCATATGCAAGGGCAGCAGGGCCGTGACAGACAGCGGCGATAATGCGATCCTTGGAGTGGAATTCCGAAATGATTTTGTGAGATGTTTCGTTGTGTGCAAGATCCCACATTGCTGTATATAGTTTAGTAAATTGTCTTCATATTTTATGACGTCATTCCATTAATGATAGAGTAAAGGGCGGGGGAATACTTACGACCATGACCACCAGCATAGAAAAGAGCGTCAAATTCCGAGGCTTTGCCTACGAAGTCCGAAAGAGGTGCGGTATTCTTCCATAGAGATTCTTCGTTCTTGAGGAAATTGACAGAGACATCATCTTTAGAAGCTTCAACAGATGCTGGGTCTAAAGGAGCAGCACCACCACTAACGGAGGCGATGGTTATTTGAGCATGAGGAGAAAGGATGTCATATGGGTGAGCAAGCTCGGGCTAGAGAAGAGGAGAAATGTTAGCTATGTAGTTGTAGAGAGAAGAAAAGATGTGGTGGCAGATGATATTATGTGGAAGGTGAAGGGAAACGAACCAAATACCAGCCAGTAGGCTTTCCAGTGTCACCCATTTTATCATGGGAAGTGAGGACGAAGAGAACCTTTGGCTGTTGAGTTTGAGAAGACATTTTGCTGTGTATGGTAGATTGAAGTTGGATGCTAAGTTTAGAAAGAGGTGTTGGTTGCTAAGTTGTTTGTTCTTGTGTGAGAAGAGTCAAGATATGATTGCAATGAAGATGATGTTGTTTGAGTATGAGGATTTCCCGGTTTCGAAGATATTCACTCCTCTTTATACAACTTCCCCTCACGAATTCTATTGATTCACTTGTACAAAGTTGTGTGACATGACGTGCCAAAGTTTCGGCGATAAAGATCACCCGCAGTACCTACAGCAAAACCAAACAAGTTGGGCTCCTGATTCAATACATCAAGCTGCACACAATTGCATCCCAAAACGCACGTCGTAAAGGACAATCAACCAAACTGTTGGAAATGTCGTGAAACTCTTATCCATTCTTGGCACCCATAACTGATAATTTGGTTAGAAGCTCTATCAAACAGGCTCAATTACCCCTCATTGGCATCAGTGAGAGCCAATCAAATCATCTCCTGGACTCCGGAGATGGCGCTAGACCCACATGATTTATCATATCAATCTAAGCAGCTCGAACCTTAAAATCCGACATGCAAGTCTGGGAAGTGTTGCTTGCTTACTTAACCATTTAAAGTCCGAATAGTGGATGGCAGAGCGGTGATAATACCTATGCTTAGGACTTGTGAGGCTTCGAGACTTCGAGAATTCGAATGAACGAGACAGTTGGATTGGTAAACTATGACATCTTTCTTAGGGAGCTTCTGGATGCTTCCGACAATTCTGTCTCGAAATAGAATGCACCCAGTATCTAATCCATACCATACATATCATACATATATCTTGGGATCGTCCATTCTCGGCAGATCTATGCTGTCATTCAAACTACGATGCACGCAGATAACCCCGAACGTCATGGACTATAACGTCTTATTACCCGGCAGATAAACGTATCATGATACCGAATTTTGCACGTTGTGGTCGGTCTCACGGCGAGGAAAGTATAATGGGTTAAGTCTGTATGGAGTGTAAACATTCCACCTGGGAGCACAAAATGTAATCATCGCTCTCGCTATTCCCTAGAGACAATTATGTACGAAGTATATCCATATTCTCATTCAAATAAAACCTGAAAGAGCATTTTTGATTTGTAGGTGGAGAATCCAGAATGTAACCTTATTAATGTACGACGGTTATGGAGCTTCATTTCCCTTCATTCCATCATTCCATCATTCATTTTCCACATTCCAATCCATTCAAAAGAAATGCCATCGCCTTATTTACCATTCCACCGACAATCGCGTCTCATTACTTCCTATTCTCATCCTTCTATGTTTCCTAGTTGTTTATCTTCTCGTTGGTTACTTCCTTGGCCTCTGCCTTCTTGGCTGATAGAAATTGGCTCAGCCATTGAAAGGCCTCACTTGATACGATCAATCCTGTGCTGACGACTGCCTTTCCGTAGCCGAAATAACCCTGATCTTCCGTCTTCTTGACCTCGTTATTGTATTTTCCCAACACATACTCCTTTCCCTCGTTACTTTTTGTTATCGGATAGAACACAAAGTATTTTCCATCACTATAGAGTTCGCCTGTAGGTTTCTTGACGGCAGGGAATTTCGATTCAATGGTGGATAGAGTAGAGTCGCCAAGCTCATCGGCTTTCGCGACGTAAGGAGAGACATATTGGTAGGGTTTTTGGAGGTATGGAATGATTGGTTTGCCAAACTTCTCGTAAGAGGTTGCAGTCAGGTCGATGGATCTTTGGCCATAGGGGTTAGACTTGAAGGTAGAGATGGAGTCGTGGATGAGAGGGTAAGATGTGAGATGCTAGATTTCATAAACGTCAGTATCATGGCTTGAAAGGAATTCATGACCTGGTGGGATAACTCACATCGAGGAAGACGGATGAGGGAGTCTCGCCGTTTACTTGAGGTGCCATTCTTTCTCAGTCGTGTAGGACAAACGTGGTATTATATGTGACTCTTGATGGGTACGATGTTAGCTGGGTCCTGGATTCTATGCCACCATGATATAGCTTGTTCTAGATCAGAGCTTTATGGTCGTGCCTTGCAGAAGGCGGCAATGGCAAGCAGGAGTATACATACTAGTTGCTTGGTATCTGACAATTCGTTCCTGGATGGAAATATGACTAGTATAAAGCTTTGAGTGAGAGGGGTGAGAGATGGTGGTCAGAAGATTGAAAGTAAGTTGTTGGTCAATGAAAGATGTGTGGTGTCTAAGGTTAATAAGTGATGGAAGAGCAAGAACTATGGGTAAAGTTTAATGCGCCACAAGTCTGGATTTCTTCCAAGAGAAGTTGATATATAATAATAAGATGAGATATGTGAATTTGCATGTGCTCAACGCATTCCCTGATCTGATTGCAAACGGGTTTTAACCCGGTCCACTTGAGGGTTGATTGGATACATTCAGCCCAGGGGCTAAATAAGCTACTGGGATTGGCATATGATAGAGTTTTTTTTTCCTTCTCTTCTCTTTTCTTTTCTTTTCTTTTCTTTCTTTGTTTCTCTTTTGGGAGAGGGTGGATGACGGTGCAGAAGATGTTGTCAAGTGGATTGAACTGGATTGGACTGAATTGTATTGGATTGATTGATAGAAAGTCAGAAAGCGATAGTGGAATGATGAATGGTGTGGCTCGGGTGGCCCGTGTGGATTAAACTTGTTTAATTGAATGCCAAGGAGCATGTGAAAGTGTAATTCCATCAGTACGTACCTGGACTCCTCGAGCGTACCCGTACATAGTAGATCAAAGGTTATGTAATCTCTGACCTACCTACTCGTAGTACAACACTCCTCAATTTGATATTATAAAGAGGGAGGAGACTACGAGAGAGGTCTTCTTCATTACCTAGGTACTAACGGCTTGATGTTGTGTATTTTGCTTTAAACATGCTTACCTTTCTTTACCTGAGAGGCAGCCATGTGAAAGAGAAGAAAGAAAGAAGTCATTCTCAAATGTCTTATCTCTTATCGCCCGCTAAAAGTTACCTATCGAGCCTATCTTTTCTTTTCACCGATACGGCACATATGTAGGATGATCTGGAGTGTGTGAATCTCTCTCTTCCTTTCTTATGAATACCAGATACCAATGACGAAACCCGCTTTACCATATATCATATATCGTATATCAATTATCATATGTCATATATCAGGAACTCTTTCAAGATACGCTCATGAGATTCGACCTAGATGGAGCTTCTTCTTTATCAAACTTCCATCTCTCTCTTGGAGGACACCAGGTACATCTGCGAGACCTTTGATGTCTTAGGACCAACATGAAATCTAAACCCTACGCGGATTATCGTTAAGACCCAAGGATTATTTGTGATTTTTACTCCGTAGTAAATGCCATGTACATTGAACCCTTGATCTCCTGCCTATCTGTATCATACGATATACATCAGTGCCAACTAGATATGGCTGGGTATACATGATGATACACCACCCCTTTGTATTTTGTTTCAATATTGTGCATCCTATACCAATTGAAGCCGAGCTTCGTATCGTTGGATGGAAGGATCCGTCTTACGCATGGCGAAAGTTCACTTGGACCAACTACGCCCTCAAGTTTTGACATGTGAAGGTGTGCTTACACTATGGGAGAAATATAGATAACTTGAGTCTAGACTGCAGGAATGACTACACACATGCATCACTAGGGAATTCTTGTATATTTAGTAACCAATAGTACGACCTTTTCTGCGTTGATTAGATCCAGAATGAATCAGGTCACCGGCTTTAGACATTCTCTTTAGCCTCTAATGAAATATTCGACGTCGAATCATGTAGCTCTTCCGGGTACATATATATTTGTATAGAACAACTAAAAGTCTTAGAAAGAGAGTTAAAGATTCAGCTGGGCCAGCTCTGCATTTGAAAAAGAACTTGTATCTTTGCATCGATACATAGCACTCGCTTTTCCTAACAAAGAGACAGGTTGAACTTTCTGAACACCTCTTTTCCACAGTCTCTTACGTACTCTCAATCACATCATACCGCCGAGACCGAATGATTCAACCAATGCATTGCCACGTCTGATATGACTGACACTACAGGTCTCAATTAGCGATTTCGGAAAGCTCTGTTCTCTTATGGTCACCGCCGTGGTGCCGAATTCCTCCAAATTCAGCAACATTATCATCTTGCGATTTTGTGAAATAGACATGTCCTGCTATAACCGGAGTGCTTCATTGCTCTAATATTCTTGCAAGAGTTGCAAACAACTAATCGTATCAATATTCCACCTCGCCTTCAAACTCAACGCGCTCGCTACAATTTACGTATCCTTCTTCGTTTTAATTTTTTTCGTGCTTCCTCATTAGCTGGCATGGATCGTTTTCTTGGAATATCGTCATTTGCAGCTAGTGTCGGCTCGGCATCCATTTCAGATCCATCTTTGACAACCGGCTCGGTATCCCACTGCTGAGCTGCTACAGAAACGGAATCTCCTACACGGCCGGCAACTTGTGCTCTTTTGCTCATGGCTCGGAATAAGTATACCGCATGTCTATTTAGCGCCGTATAGTATTCTGACTCTTCTTCTGTGTGGTTTGACAAGCGCCAAGGTCGAGGTTCTTCAGGGACTGCATCTTGATCAGTATCAAAGTGAATGATGAATCCAAGACGCTACATACATAAATGTATCCAAGCCCAACTTTCGACCAACCAGGGTTGATTGGGGCATGCGATATCACAAAAATATAGATCATAACTTTCCCCGGGATATCGTTCCTGGTATCTTTCCTGCATCTCTTTCAAGACGTTGTTGACTTCTTCATCTGTGTAGCCGTATTGTGAGCTTGTTGCTTTAGCCAGAATCTCATCGTAAATGCTTTCATATGATAGTCTCATCATTCCTTGGTTGTTTTGCATCCTGACAACATGCTCAATGTGTAGAGAATTCGAGTCGTGACAAGCAACAGTATTTTGACGCGGAACTTCAAGTTGTGTGGTGCGTGTGTATTTGAGGAAAAGAAGCAGTCAAGTGGCAGATAAATGAAAGTGAAATTTTCAAAAGTGAGGAAGCTGAGAATGATTGCCATTCACTGGATGGATTCAACATGAAGTACAGCTCTTATGTTCAATTATGTTGTATGTATCTAGTGCTGTATGGTTCTATCATATCAATCTATGGCTTTGCGATTCAAAGCTTTGAATCCATTCTAGAGATAGGTATCTTGTCTTCGCTCTAAATCAGAACCACACACCTCGTCAAAATATACATAGTGAGTGAGGCAAAGTATCTCGCCATATTACCCTACGTCAAATGATCCACCAACACGAAATTAGGTGACCTTGCTAACCCGTCCGTTTCATCCTGTTTCCAGCTGCAAACACCAACGTCGTAAATCATATTGCCTTTCAATTATACCTTATTACATCATTCATATCTTCGCAGTTATCTATGTCTTCTATGTATCCACCATTCTAAGTTTTATTCATATTGCTTGCCCATCTTCCCTACATTCACATGGGTTTGGTAAGGTCGGGACTTTGGCAGTGTTGTAGCCTTTTGAAATAACATGAATCAGAAGAGAACAAACTATCACCGATTCTCCAAACATAGGCGCCCGTCCAGCCAGGTATAAATGATGATACATGAAAAGTATCAAGCAAGCTAATATCAATTCTATAGATTGAAGTTCCAATATGCTCAGGCTTGGCGCATAACATGCGTGAGATAGAACTGTAGAAGTATGGTTCCTACTATCGATGGGCTTTTTGGTGGGTAAGGCGATCCGCTCGCGGCTTTGGATGCTAGAACGTCATTGGAAGAACCGGTAGAGGTATCGATAATTCACGTTCCGTTGGACCGTGACGATTCAATGATGACTCTGAACTCGGAAATTCGAATGGCAGCATCCTTCTCGGCAGGGCATCCTCTGTATTGAGCTGTGGGAATGCAAGCACGCTCTTGGACCTTACCTGGGTATGATTTTATTGGCAGAATTTGTGAAAGTTTCTGTGTCGTTTCTTCGCCAAGTCTCGGTTCAATAAGTTGATCAGCTAGATGGTAATTGGTATTTGAAAGCTCTGAGTTGCCTTCTGAATCAGCTCGAATATTCTTAGGTCCTTTCCCTTCAACTTGGTCATTGCAATGTCCACGCTTGAAATTGAGGTAGTTTACACTTCCTTCTCAACGTAGTCTTTTACCCGGGAGTCTAAAACTACAAGTGAACTGTCCCTTTTTCAATATTCACCAAGATCCGTTTTGCGGCTATGCTTCTCGAGCACCTACATAATAGATTGAAACCTCCGGCGTTCTACCATTCAGCGCCTTTCTCAAGAGGAATGTTGGCATAACTTTACTCAAATGCCCGCCTCGAGGTTGACACATAGATATTCAAAAGTTGCTCGTCGGTGCAAGTATATACTTTACTGGTCCTTTTCTGGAATTGTTGATTCTCAACTGTTATATCTCAACAGTATATCGAAAGAGCGATCGAATAAAAGACAGAACAATTGAGCCGCAGATGTGGCCTATAAGACTTGGCGTTCGTTTACCTCATGTTGTCTTGGTTGTTTTAGGAAGTTGCCAGCTGAGGACAAAAACTTATACCTGCATAAAAGGGGTTAAGGAACCCCCGAAAAGATTGTTCATCTCCAGCTATCCGAGGTATTAGGTGAATTCCAGCCACCAACTCACTTGTTTGGCCTTACAAACATAGCCCATATATTCGACATTCTATGCAGGTTCTATCTTTAAGCCTTTGTATTGACGGATCCATTCGGCGTGAACAAATACAGTACAAGCCTTCACTGAATGAAAGCACCAAATAATCGACAAACTCATACCAGTGTAGATTGCATTTGCCAAGCGAGGGAACTTTTGTCTCGAAGGGCGAGTTAATCTATGTGTCGATATGTGTTTCGACAACAAAATACTAGTAACGAGGCTCCAATGCGGAAATCTTTCAAAAAAAAAATGAATACATGTAGAGCGTATTTCCGCTTTGGATTTGAACTATGATAATACAATCTATCCAGATTAATCTATCTTCCCGGGGTATTATTACAAGAAATTCTGACTCGACTCCACTTCTCATTTGCGACTCCTGTTGACATCCCCTTTAACTCCTCTATTACCATTGTCAGTTCCGCCCCTCGACTTCTCTGGCTCAACACCAGTATCTGGTGTCATCTTGAAGGTTACTTTCTTCTCCTTTTCCCCACCTTTCTTCCCATTCTCGCATAGCCTCAAAATTGAGCGAGCTTTAGAGGCCGCGAGCCAAACACCATAAACTATGCTTACAATCACCGTGATGAAATCCAAAATATGCACAAACCACCAAATATGCTGAGTACCCAATCCACAATTAGCAAATTCAAATTGCCACTCCCAACTTTCTTTGTCAAACCATAAACTCAGTAATCCCGCATTTCCAGCAAAATCCCCCATCATACTCCGTACAGTTACTTCACGCAGTCCAGGTATACCTGATTGATTCACCAGATGTTTGGCTTCTGGGTATCTATCGCACCTCCACTCTCTGTCCTCTTCGGGTAAGCTTTGGTTGATGTAGTGATAGATATCACAACCTTCGTGATCGTGGCCGGTTAGAATAATACCATGTCTTCCCATGCCTTGCCCGTCTACATGCGCACTTCCGCTCATTCCAAATACACCTTCTAGCATACCTTTGGAGGCATCGCGGGAGAGGTGGTTTTGTTCCTTAACTCCATTCTCGAATTCTCCATCAAAGAAGTCAAAGAACGGTCCATCTACACAGATCCCTTCGTCTTTATACAATGGGACATGAGTGAGGACTAATGTAAAAAGTGCAGATCGCTCAACGGCGTGAGAAGTACTTATCAAGTCATTAAGGAATTGATATGACTCGTCTTGGAGGTCTTTGTCCGACACGGGCGTATCGAGATTCATGTCATTAAGGATCATAATTCTAATTTCAGGAATATCCCTCCCATCTGCCTGGATACCTGTCGTAGAAATTGAAGAAGCATTATGGTAGGAAGGTAGCTGAAATCGAAGTTCGTAATTCGCTTTCCCAAAGACGCGCTCAAATCGAGCAAGTCGATCCTTTGAAATATCTCCAGCATACCCAACATCATGATTACCTGCCACGTTTATAATCCTCTTCTTCCATGCCGCAGCATCATCTCCCAGCATTATTGTATTCTGAAAGTCGAATGCGGGCGGCGACATAATCTCATCCGGAATTCGTTCTCCATGTTTGAATACCCGATTCCAATACCTTCGCCCACGTTCCTCGAATTCTTCATCATCTATCCATTGACTCCCTACAAGATCTCCAAGTACAGTAACATGTGTAGGGTCCAACCACCAGTGCGTTGCGCGGTAGATATGTCCTAAATAATAATCATTACCAATGTGGTCAAATCGTTTGCGATAGACTTCGAAAGCCTTAGGAAGATCGTCGAGCCAGAAATCTATTATATCATGGAGGCTGTGTCGCACACGCTGTAGAAGGCTATGTTTCGTGCCGCTGACGATTCCCGAATCTTCAAAGAATTTCTTCAAATTGGGCAAATTGACAGAATCGATATCTCGTATGGATGATTCACCCTCGAGTTGAGGATCCCCCAAAGCCAAGAGCCTGAACGGTGCTACCTTGCTGGGATCATACAAATTTGGAAGCGTGTGTTGACGAAGTGTATTGACGTATGCTTCTGAAGCATCGTATTCAGGAGAAGGAAAAGCGCAACCATGGAATGCAGGGTACAAATAAAGATAAGAGGTGAAAGTCAAAGAGAGAGGCACAAGAAGAAAGAGTGCATAACGAAGCACCGATATTAAAAACATAAAGAAGGTAGCATTTGAGCACAGCACACAAATGATCTGGCAGTAGAGACTGAAACAATATGGGAGAGATATGCAAAGTGGTGGTGGTATAGAAAAGGAGAATAGGAGTATATTTTTCAAATATCTCTCCTTCTCCTTCTTCCGTCCGATGAATTTCATCAAACCCACGCAGATTTGGGAGTTGAACAAATTACTGGCTAGAACCCAAACAAGGGCTGAGGAGGGCTGAGAAGGGTCCGAGCTCTGAGAGATCTCTTATTTATCACGTGAACGTAGTAGTAAGATGTCACGGCTGTCTCGAGAATGGCGAGAATGGGCACTCTTGGATTCTGCCCCGCAAAAGAATGGAACATGGAGGAGAATGACCGAATGATCAACGCTAAGCCTCCACGGTGATCCTCTACCCGATGTTAGCACGCCGGCTGAAGCCATTCTTCCCTTTTTCCATATGTTCGGGACGGGAACTTTGATTGGAAATTCATGCTAAGCCTTGGTCTCTCTAACGTGTCTTGGTTACTTTGACTTTACTGCCCCCACTACGTTTGAAAAGCTGGTGAAGACAACAGAATACCAGGGAATAGAGTTGATTGTCGATTGGAGGAGAAGCTTTATCCAGCATTTATCAAGCATTCGTTAAGCATCATCTGACAGTCGCCGGAATTGATTTTATGACAAACTTTCACTACATCAATTTTAAGGCGTGAGATACACCTACACCTTCCTTCTAGAAGGCTTCTAGCGTCATAGTCAGGGCGATCTTCTCTTCCTGTCATTTCTGCACAGCACATCTCAGCCTCACTACTAAGGTGTAACATCGTTGCATTCCGTTACATACTGACTACCTACGCATGCACAGAACGTTTCTACTTCATGAATACGATCAACTAATCCACCATATATATGGTGGGTGAATTTCCTTGTCCACTCCTTATATCCATCTTTCCTTTACCAACTTCATTTCACACAATCACCATAACGAATCATAAAGTTGCAACTCCTACGATATATACTAGATTTCCGCATCTAAGACACAACCTTCCTTACTCACTCTGAATGGAGTAGAGAACCATTCATTACACTATGCCATTTCTCAATAAATTACTCCATAAGGGAGACCAAGAAAAGTCTCCCGAGAAAGACGTCCCTTCCGCTCATGTCGAGCACCCCCCTTCATCATTGTCTCCTAGTTCCTCAACCATAATAAACGAAGCACCGCCATGTTACACAGCTACCGATAGTCCCGCCGAATCAGATCTGACTGCTGCCTTTTCCAATCTCAATGTCTCGGAACCAAGTATTCCTGCTTTCCCAAATGAAGATCTATGTCTTGCACACCTCAAATTGTTAAAGACTTTTCATAGTCTCAAAGAAGATGTCGGCTATACTGATGGATTGTTTGGTCTATGGGATGCACGTTGCGAACTTCCGGTCGTCGAGAACCGTGATAAAGCATTGGTAGCGATGCGAGAAAAGAGATGGTCTCTGTATATTGCGAGAGCGGTAGAGAGATTTGAGGATTGGTGGTTGAAGGTATTGTGTGAGCAAGAGTATGCCACAAGGTTGCAACAAAAGGACATGAAGATTCACTCGGACTTCATTGATTTTCCGAAGAGGGGTGTAGCTAAGGTTTGGAGCACGTCAATGTTGCCCCCCATAGGTGTGTTCTACATTTCAAAATTTACACTCATGCGAAGTATGTCCTAATATTGAAACAAGATGTTCTCATGGTATGGCATTCATTGATGCTCAACCCTCGAAACTACCTGGAAGATTGTATGCGTTTTGGTTTGAAAGATTTGTGGGCAACAGGCATGCCCTGGCATGCTGTTAATATAGTCATTGATACCAGCTTCAATTATCAAGTACCAGAAGCAGCCAAAGAAAGATTCACAAATGCCACGGGGCATCATTGGAGCAATGCCAATGATCATGCAGCAAAGACACTAAATTGCCCGCGATGTTCTCAGGTATTGGAGATTCCATGGACTACCTGCGCTGCAAATGAAAAGCCATCACTGAAAGAGTATGAAATTTGTTCTAGTCTATTGGAATTTGTTGCTAATATCAATAGAATTATGGACATGAATGGCACGGGTTATGGAGATCGAGATTTATCACACATTTGCCATAAATGCGGTAGTCAAATCAACCATGATCTATTGCGAGTTGCCAAGTTTAAGAGAGAGGTCGAAAATCTGATCATGAAAGACTATCCTCTGGGGGGCACAATTCTATCTCCGAGTACTGGCATTCCAGATGCCCCGGATGCAAAATCTGGTTCCTGTCACCAAAACTCATTCCCCAATCGTATGATTACTGTTGAGCTGAAGGTAAAAATGCTAGAACTAATTGATAAAAACCCCGATACAAAGCCCGCTATGACCGATGTTAGGGATCTTATCGAGGAAACATTCAGAAGTAAATCTGCCCTGAAGAAAATCAACAATGGGAGGAGCACCTTGTTACGAGCAGAGTGCCTTTCAGTTCGAAAGATGATGTCGAGATATTGGCAAAATTCTTCAATCTTCGCGCTTGAACTTGGAGGTGCTGTAATTCGTCAGAGTGTATTTGTCGATAAAATGGCAAGTCTTGACTGGCTTCATTCCCCGGCTGCTCGAGAGACGATGAGTCGATTACTTACAAAGTATAAAAGATTCATTGAAATCATGCGTCTCCATCCAAAAGAGGTTTGCGTTCCAACCTTGGATGTTGATTTGGCATGGCATACTCATCAACTATCGCCAAAACAATACTACGAGTATACGTTCTCAAAATGCCTGAAATTCATCGACCATGATGATAAGATGGAGGAAGATGCTCTCTCTACTGCCTTCGAATGGACAAGTAAGACCTATGAGAGACTCTATAGGCAAGTGTATTCTGAATGCACTTGTTGGTACTGCGAGGGTAATGTCCGTCCTCTATCCACCCATTGCATGCTAATATTTTTCAGCCATTCGCTCCAAGCATATTGATTCGTCAAGCCGTGTATTCGGAACTTCCAAGCACGAAAAAGTTCTGGACACTTTCTATACATCTGGAGCAGCAAGAAAAGTAAGTAAATTGATAAGGAATTCACTAGTTTTTTTGTTTTTACTACCTGCTTTTATTCTTCGATTGTACACTCCACTTAACAATACCCACCCCATATACTCCTTTTATTTCCACATGTAGCATTGATACCTCGTCTTCTTTCGAATCTTATTCTTGATAGGCAATACTAATCCCAAGTCTTACAGTGTGACCCCAACAACAGCGCACACATCAGCGCGCACTCCGCTGTTCGAGTCGAAGAGTCCGAAATCCGTGCTTCAGTCTTCGGTAGACTTAGGCGAAGAAATAAGTCCGAAATGAAGCACGCCTACGATAAAGCTCGTCAAAGAGCTGAACAGAAGGGAAGAACTATCCCTCCTAGAGATGATTACTATTACACGGCTTGGGGTTATCCATATATGATGTATGGACCGTACATGAGTCCGATGTACGTCGGTGCTCCGACTTACTATGCAGGGGATCCATGCGTGATGCCTGTTGGTGTGGGTATGGCCGGAGCTTGTGCAGCAGGATCTTGTGGAGGTACTGTTGCAGCTGGTGGATGTGGCGGCGCTGGTGGATGTGGTGGAGGTGGTTGTGCAGGTGGTGCAGTAGGAGGAGGTGGCGGGGGTTGCGGTGGAGGGGGAGGAGGTGGTGGTTGTGGCGGTGGCGGTGGGGGGTGCTGAACAGCATTTTTCTACTCGGCGATGAATCGAAATGGGACGAAACGCGCTTATGATGTCATGATGGGTTTGGCTTTGGGATATGAACCACTCTTATATTGCTACCTTCTTAACCTTGCTTCCTTATACAATCCTTGTTTTCCTCTCTAGTCTTCTATTAATTCAAACTTGATAATTTTGTTAAGATAGCTACGTATGAAAAACACTCATTAATACATTCAATGAATATTCTACATCTCGGATTTCACAACAGGACAAAAGCGATTTGATCAAAAAAAGCATAAACTATACATACTATAATAGTAATAGTAAATTCATAATTAATTCAGTCTATATATAGCTATCTATAAAGACTATATAATACACCTATATGATTCTAATTGTATGAAATAGATAGAAAAAGAAAAAAAAAATCCACTCTTTTTCAGATAATTTCTGAATTGTTAAAATAAGGGTGATAGAATAGTAGTTGTATGTATTATTGACTATGTAGATTGACTTATAAGACTTAGGATCTAGACTACGAAATAGAAGATATATATATATATGCATATACTATATCACATGTGATATGACATATAATATATATCATATATTTCTAACACTCCCCTAGAGAGATTACTCTCTCCTAGCTTCTGTAGTTAAACCTTATTCTATTACGAGATCTAGTATATCCTTGAATCTTTCGAATATTATTTTAGTATATAGCTTTGTTAGTTTATTTGTAACTATATCTTTAATATTGATATAACTAATATTAACTAGTTGTTTCTCAGTTAGATCCTTAATAAAGTGGTAGTATATATCAATGTGCTTTGATCGCTTATATAGATAAGGGTTCTTAGTTAGAGCTAATGCTCTTTGATTATTATCTAGTATTTAGACTGCTTCTTTATTATCAATATACTTTGAGCGTTTTAAGTCCTTTAGTAGTTGAGCTAGTTATTAGCCTTGCTTTGCAAACATAGCTATTGAAATATACTCTGCTTCTACACTTGATGTCGCTACAGATGTTTGCTTCTTGCTTGCCCATGAGATTGGTCTACTGTAGAACATTACTACACCTTCCGAAATGCTTTTTCGATCAGTTTTATTAAATGCCCAATCTACATCTGTATAGACTTTAATAGTATCCTATGGGAGGTTGTAATCTTTGTATATAGTTGGCTGAACTCCCCTAGGCTCGAAGTGTAGCTTCTATTTGATTATTGATCTCAAATATCTCATAAGGTTTTTGAGTGCAATATTATAATGCTTTGCTGGATTGGATATAGCCTATGCTAATCTTCTAAGGCTGAAAGCGATATCTGGTCTTGTGTAAACCATAGAATGAATTGTACTACCGATCGCTTGCTAGTACTCGTGAATATCTGTCAATTCATTATCTGGGTGTATAGGTTGTAATTGGCTGTAATCAGATATTGATATCTTTCTTAGTGTGTGTTGACTATGGGGAATTCTGAATTATATAAGTATAGCATCTAAATACTCTTCTTGATTCATTATTAGAGTTCTTTCTTTTCTGTTTCGAATAATGCGAACTTCTAAGATCTTATTAATCTCTCTTAGATTCTTAATATTAAAGTAAGTAAAAAGTTTTTAATAGAATTATTTAATATCTCATTTTTGTATTATAATTATAACAATATTATTTATATATACTAATAATATTAGATTCATTTGGTGATTAATATAT
>PQXI01000076.1:0-154206 GCA_004786145.1 Botrytis paeoniae
GATTCAATGGTTGTTGAATAATATGAGTTTGAAAGAGTGAATGGAGGTGAAAGTGACCCGCACACTGATATGACCCGCACACTGATAAATCACGTTAATGCTATAGATCTTAATAATATTTATCAAAAATATAGAGAATCTAGTGCGCTAACAGAGCGACTTCGGATTTGTTCACATTCCATCTCGGTCTCCCCAATATGTCAGCTAAATCTAATGATGTGTGGCCATCAGCTTATCTGTTTACCACGTGATTCACCAGGCCTAATATAGATTCTTCTAAAAGCTTTCATTGGCTAATCGTTTCATTTTAGCCTTATAGGAATTGATAGTTACTATCTATCTATCTATGAAAGCAGATTGGTTTGTTTTCTAATCTATAGATTAGAACCAGTCTTTGATTATAAACCCCTATTTTTCAGCTCAGCTGGAAAAATGCTTAATGCCTGTTTACAAACTCCCATTCTCAGTTTAATATGAATTACTCCCTACAATAAGATTACAAAATCCTGGAATCGGATCTTATAAAACACTCTGTTCTATAATACAATAAGTTAAGAAGGGAAGAGGAAAACGGAAATGAAAAGGAGAGATATAAGTAGAAGGATTCAATTATTGACTTAGAATCTAAACCGCTTGACTAGTGGTCGAGGTTATATGAAACTGCGACTAACACTGCTGTTTTACATAGTTTAAATCGTCGTACTTAGATTTAAGCTATTATATTTTGGAGAATGTTGATGTGTACATGTATTTATTTGCATCCATCTCAATAGGACATGCTACGTTAATTTTAACATGACTACCTATACACAGTGGACGTTCATAGTCAATGCCCTTATTTCTTGCATTCCACATCATAGAATTAGTTTTTGCCAAAAGTGGTTCCACTAACTCCACCATTAATGATCCCAGCTTGAAAGCCCGAGCTGTGAGAACCAAATGTCACTGTAGTTGAACCGTTTTGGTACCCCGCAGCTTTTGCGACAGCTTCTTCCTGCGACTTGGACAACAGCTGATTCAACAGCTTCTGCGATGCTTTCATCCCTAAAAGTTCTTCTTCAAACTGTCGTACTGCTTCGGTTTTGTCCTCCCTGAACTCAACTGTTTCACCATCATCACTGCTGAGGTTCAGCTCTTCCAACTTATTCTCTAACACTACTAGCTGTTGATCCGCAGTAGAAATAACATCCTTAACCTCAATCTGCTTTGTAGATATCATTTCCTTGATTTCTTCTATGATATGGCTATGGTGGACAGAGCTGTATCTATTAAAGCGGAATTAGCATATCTTCCTGAATAGAAACAATTAAATTATCATTACTCACAAGGTCGCTATACTGACAATAGAATTAATAGCAAGCCTACAGTTTGAAAGCTGCTCTGACATAGCTTTGATTTGCCCTTGCTTGAAGAATCCGACTTTTACTTGATCCTGCCATGATAATTTTCCACCTTCTGAGTGTTTGGTCCATCGCTAAAGATCAGCTGTTAATCGTTGTTTCTGACTGCTCAGCTATACCTTCGCCAAGTAAGCTCCATTCTCTCTCGTCTATACTTTGAAGTGATTTGGGTGCTGCATCGACAGAATGCACATTGTCTACTAGACGATTAACAGTTTTAGGTGCATCTTTGAGCTGTTGTAGATCTTCTAGTAGTAATCGTGTGCCGTGCAAAGCTGGCACAATAATACCTACGATACTAGCGGTGATACTGAGAGGATCAGCCATTTGTGATTGTTCATGATAGAAAGCTGGTGTAAAACAAGAATTTGAACTGTGAGTTGAGGCCTGTAAAAATCGGTCAATCTTATTGGAACGTTATCGAAAGTTGCTGCGGCTGAAGGATGACGAATTGTACCAACAAACCCAGTTGCTGTAGGTACTCTATCGCGAAGCAAAATTATCCATCACAATGATGGCATCCGCGATATCTTTTGACGCCAACAGCTCTGGCCTTTAAGTCGGAACAATCAATAGTGCAGTCAACACGAACTTTCATCACCATGCTTCTCCTGGTAAGTTGCAAAAGATCCAAGCTAACTAGCGCTAACAACAGCCCCACTCTAGAACGACTAGAAACTCCACCGAACCCATCAATCGTCATATCCTTCAGTCGCGATAAAGACTTTGTCGAGCGAGGGACAATACTCGACCTGATCTATGAGAAATTCACTGGCTCAGGTTCTAGAACCGCGTTTATCGGTCTTAGCGGTACTGGGTATGTAGATTTCTCTCCTCTATTACACAGATAACTAACTGTTGCAAAGCAAGTCTCAACTTGCTATTGAATACGTGTACCGAACCCGAGATCAATTGCAGGAGACATAGGTTTTCTTGGTCCATGCAAGCAATACCACTCGATTTGAGCAGAGCTTTCGAGATATTGCAAACTGTGTGAAGATTCCTGGCCGGCAAAATTCACAGTCCAATATTTTTCAGCTTGTGCATGACTGGCTGCGCGATGATCAAAAGGGAAAGTGGATTCTTATACTTAATAACGTGGATGATACTAGCTTTCTTGCCCAAGCTCAAAGTATAGGCCGAGATAGACAAAGAAACGAAAACATTGAGAACTCACAACCGCTTATCACATATCTTCCACAGTGCCACAATGGATCTGTTCTTGTCACAACACAAAGCAGAAGTGTTGTGCTAAAGCTAGTTGAACAACGTGACATTATTGCAGTCGAACCTATGGGGATGATAGATGCGCTAGCACTTTTTTGGAAGAAGCTAGGACAGTGTGACAATGGCAATAATACTGCTGAGCTTGTTGAGACACTAGAGTTCATGCTGCTTGCTATTGTTCAGGCAGCTTTATATATATTGCAAAGAATACCACGTTATTCTTTACAATATTATCTTGAGGACTTTTGAAAAAATGATTGCAAAAGAACTAGTCTTCTTCATCATAATGGCGAGCAGCTCCGTCGAGATTGGGAAGCAAATAATTCTATTCTTGTTACATGGCAAATATCTTTTGATTGTATACGTAAAACAAGATCATCTGCTGCTGACTTGTTGTCGCTTATGAGCTTTTTCGACCGGCAAGGAATCCCCGAGGCATTACTGCGAAGTCGAAATACGGATAGATCCCTGGAACAAAACCAGGAAAGCGATGATGATGATGATGATGATGATGAAAATGATTATAGTAGTGTCAGTACTGTAGACAGCGATGACGACGAAGATAACAGTTTGGGGTCTAGTATAAATGATGGATTCGAGGACGATATTTTAGTCTTACGAGATTATTCGTTTATCTCTGTTAATGCAGATCGTACAACATTCGAAATGCACAGATTGGTACAACTAGCTACACGCAAATGGCTTGAAGATCAGAAACAGCAAGAGAAATGGAAACGGCAGTTTATCAAAAATCTTGACGCAGAGCTTCCAACAGGAGAGTACGAGAATTGGGTACAGTGTCAGATGCTTTTTCCACATGCACAGTCGGCAATAGTACACAAGCCTGAGGAACAAAACTCATTAGTGGAATGGGCTTCAATACTTTACAAGGCATCATGGTACGCTCGGGAAATGGGGAATGGTAAGGATGCAGAAAATCTGTCGGTCAGGGCAATGAAAGTTAGAAGGAAAATTCTAGGACGATAGCATGAAGATACGCTAGCAAGTATGGCAATGGTAAGCTCTATTTATAAACTTAGGGGCCGGTGGAATGCGGCTAAAGAGCTATTTATGGAAGTAATCGAGACAAGTAAGGAGAAACTGGGAATGAATCATCCTTTCACGCTCATCAGATTAGCCAATCTAGCGTCGGCATACAGAAATCAAGAGCGGTGGGATGCAGCTGAGGAGCTATTTATAGAAGTGATGGAAACGAGCAAAATGAAACTCGGAAGGAGCCATCCAAACACACTCATCAATGTAACTAATTCGGCATTTCTATACAGGAACAAAGGGCAATGGAATACAGCCGAACAGTTAGAGGTACAAGTGATGGAGACTCGCAAGAAGAAATTCGGAGTGGACCATCCAGACACGCTCACTAGTATGGCTAATCTTGCCTACACATGGAAGGGTCAGGATAGGCACAAAGAAGCTCTGAAGCTCCTGGAGGAATGTGTAGTATTACAAAGTAGGAGTCTAGGTATTAATCACCCCGATACTTTGTTCTCTCGTACAAATTTACTTACATGGCGAACAGCCGAGCCAGGAATTGATGCTTAGGCTGATGGAGAACTGAATGCACAATAATGCACCTAGCAGAATCAATAGGAAAGCGCGTTTCTCAGGGTTTACGCCCATTTTACTACAAGCTCTCTTTCTATGTACATAAGCCAGTGTCCTTATTAAACCTTTTTACACTCTCTAATTTGGAGTCTTGAGTACAATGCGATTCGACCTTAATCAATTGTGCTTCTTGAAAAGTTTCTTGTTTAAAGGTATTTTTGGTTTAAGCTTATTGCTATTCTTATCTGATTGTTATACAATCATTAGTACCTAAGTTCTGTTTAGTTCCATTGCGATATAGTTCTGCTTTCTATGCTACTTAATATGCTGCGGCTCCGAAGGTGATGATTGTTTTGATGCTAATCTCTTACTTCAGGTGTGTTCCTGAAATTGATACTCCACATGAAATAAAAATTTACCAAGTAGGAATAAATACTTGATGGGATATCAGCTGTATCCCATTATCAGCAATGCGAAGCGAGTTTTAAGTAAAGTGAAAGAACAGTAATATGTCAATTCCATTACTTAGACCTAGGATAACTTCAATGGTGGTTGAGGAGTACGGAGAATGGGAGACGTTTCAAGAGATTTGTGAGCGAGGAGGATATATGACTAACATGGCTGAACTGGAAGGAGGAAGGCTCATCACTCTGAGCGTGATCATGCCTTCCTACTGGATTAGATTATGCAGGTGGGTAGTTAGCAACATCAATGTTAGGAAGCCTTAACCTGATCAGACCCATCTAATTCAAATAATTCAATTGTCTTGTACAAGCTTCCCTAATCAACATCCTTTCACATTTGAGGAGTCCCCTAGGCAGCTATTCAACTTCATCTACATATTCAGCCGAGAACCTTCGATCTTATTCCACTAACCCAATTCTGATACTTATCTCATATATTCACTCTCCCATTACATCACATCACATCACATCCCGTCCCATCTCCTACTCTTCCCCTCTCTCGTAAATCATACCTTGAACTATCACAGGATACAAAGATAGAGGGCATTGAACCAATACGTGCTTTCAACAGAATGATGAAACTGAAGTTTCTTTCTGTACAAAGTTTCACTTTAGCGACTTCACTCTAAATCAATTTCACTTCAATTTCACTTCTTCATCTTCAATCTTATCACACTCGTTGAACCGTCACAGGTATAAGGAGATAAACGAAAAGAAACACCTCCGAATCGACCTAGCAATTCTCACACTTACTACACACAGTCCAACCATCACTCAATACAAAAGAGCGCCGTCGAGTCGAAAAACCCTCCGAATGAACAATCCCACATGTTTCTTCCAAATTCAAAACTTCAGGAGTACTTTTCTGCTGTATTGACTAGTCTCAATGTTCGAGATTGACTCAGAAATGGAAAAGTGTTAGGGTCCTTTTATGGAAGAGGAAAGCTTCATTTGATGAAAGATGAAGATAGGAGAAGCCGCACTACTCGTGATGAAAGCCATGATGAAAGCCATGATGAAAGCCATGATGAAAGCCATACCGATATTTCTGATATCTTTGACACAGGAGTGATCACACATAGAAAGCTGTAAGCGTGAGAATGGTAATGCTTGACATAAGATGTATCGGAATTTGAGTTCCTTCACCAACTCTATCTTGAAGTCTCCATTTTCATTATATTCGGCTCAAAGCCTCATGAGCCAATCTCATCTATTCTTCGATTCTCGTGTGTAAAGAGGAAATGTGTAAGCAAAGTCCGGAATCCTTAAGAGAGAGATAAAGGCGCTGTAGGAATTGATCTTGGTCGAGGAAAGATACAGTTACATGTCATTGTGTAATGTTGAGGATTTAAACGAGGTTCAAATAATGTAGTAAATCTTCATGGGGAGGGTGGATTGATAGAGGATTTCTTTTTAAATATAGTTAACTTATACAAAGCTGCTTGCTTGTAAGATCTTACTAATGTGCGAGGCTGCACCATCCATCCTTCTTATCATACCTCGGAGCCTAGATTCGCCGATTCATATGGCAATTGAGCAAACGCATGTTGACCAATGGATAACAAATATCAGATTGTCCACCTGCAAGGCTGACTTTTGCAAGATTCACATTGTAGACACAAGATAACTTACGTTCTACTGCAGAGCAAGTGAAGTCATTCGTTCCTGTCTTTTCTTATTATTCTTCGCATGAAACAAGCCTCATCTATCATTTTGCATGCTTTCACTTCTACTTGACAATGGAACTGCAAATTTCAAGAGCCTCTCTGCGTACTAATGGATCTATCAAACACTGATCGTGCAGGTGAATCGGAAACTCCAAAGATACCACGACAAAGACGCTTGAAGCGTAAGAACCTCGCAGAATCTCCAGTACAATCATCGAAGCCTTCTAAAGAACAGTCGAAGAAGAAAGAGGATACTCCTCCCTTATATGAAATAAATGGCATATTAGATGAGCGAAAATCTGGCAAAATTACGAAATTTTTGATAGATTGGAAAGACAATCCAGAAACAGGGGAATCTTACGAACCGACCTGGGTATGATTGATGAAACTTATACCAACACATATCAAAGCGCTCCCAACTGACCAGTGAATGCTTTTAGGAACCCTATGCCAACGTTACCGAAGCTGCAATTCATGAATGGGAAAATCGATCAGCCATACAAAACCACAATTCTCAATCACAAGATAGTGAACCTATACGGCCGGCGAAACGAAGAAGAACGAACAATACTGAAGCTTCTGTCTTATCAAAGAAAAGACAGGGACATAATTCCAATAGAGCCGTTGGAGAAAGAGTCGGAACGAAGAACAAGATCCAGGAGATCAAGGATAGTTACGAGGACCAAGATTCGGGCCCTGGAAATGGTCTTTCAATTGTGATAACTCTCAATAAAGATATAAAACCAAACGAATATACTGTCATCAGGTCATCTCAACTATCAGATTACTCAAACTCTCCGGAACATTTACAAGCGTCCTCTCCTTTGCAAACCCAAGATTCACCAGATTCTCAAAAAGTATTGCCACGTAGAAGATCAGCTCCGGCGTTTATTTGGGACGAGGATATTGAACCAGACTCTCAATATTTATCTAGTTCTACTCCATACCATCCGTCCATTCCGAGGAGCGCAAGTGACAGTGAAGACCTTCAATCGGTACGACCCGAGACTTCGGACCGAACCCGGAAAGGTATTAGCCGTAGTATTCTTGGAATCACACAACATAACGTTAAGGAGCAACAAAAAGGTTCTAGTAATAAAGTAAATCCAAACGAGTCGTCTTTAAAATCTTCAATTCCGGACAGTTTTCTAATTGATAATTCATCCTTATCAATTGATCAGAATTCCGCCCCACCGGTATCCTTGACACCACATCAGCATCTAAGACCGCAACCCCCCTTAGAACCTGCAGCCAGTGAGGAACCATCTCAACAACCCCCCGTCACGGATCTCTCTCCAGCGTTAAATTCTTCGATTCCTAACGCTCAAAATATTTTTGATCAATCATTAGAAGAAGAGGAAGAGGAAGAGGAAGAAGAAGAAGAGCGGGAGACAGATCAATCTGAGACTTGGAAGCAATTACAATTACAATCACAATCACAATTGTCATTGGAGATACCTGATTCGTATCTTGTGAGCGATACACCTACCAAAAGGTTAGATTATAATTCCTTGTTCTATAGAATTATGTTTCGCATTATTCTCCAAGACACTTTCATGTGATTAAAACTTACAACATCATTTTTAGTTCTCAAACCCAAGGCGTGGAAGCGCATATTAGTAGTCAAGACCGTGCTTCTTCTTTGCCTACTGGTCAATCTCAACCCGAAATTGTGCTTTCCGATTCTCAACGTTCTCAATCACTTCCCTCAGCCACAAACAATAACTCAAGCTCAGAAGAAACTTGGCAAGCTGCACAAATCGTCACTCAAGTTCCTAGAACTTTATCGCAAGACCCTTTTGGTGGAAATTCCCAGTCACAAGGCTCTAAAGACCACGTGCAGCTTGACAATTCCCAAGTCTCGAATCTTGCAACCACAAGTCCGGAGCTTAGCCATCACGATCTTTCAAAGTCAAACTCTGTACCAGAGGGTCAGCGCGATAACATTAACCGCGTTGCCCGCATTGAAGATCCTGAAACGCAGCCCTCCAGCTCCGAGCTTTCCGCAGGAGCGCAAGTAATAGAGAGTATCGAGTTCGAAGCAGGTCTCCACAACGCCCAATTACAGTCTCAAGAACCACTATTCTCTCAAGATCCGGCAGACTTAACTTGGCCTAGCAGTGGTGACTTACCGGCAATAGCTTCGTCTCCCAATAAGATGTCAGCTGCTTCTCATCTTGCCGTTGGCGAGAGGAGAGCGAGGTCAACAAAGTCCAGATCTCCATCGACCTTGCCTCCACGAGTAGCAACTGCACCGCCAACATCCTCAACCAATCTTCCATTGCCCATGCGGGATAACATTGCTGATGTATCGAAGCCGCGCAATAGGGCAACTTCCATGCCAAGAGCTTCAATTGAATCTCCAAGCATGAGTCCCAACGTTTTGACTGTGCGCAAACTGGGACGAAATGAATTCATTATTCCGCTGCCAATGATGAATCAGGTTCGTGAAGTATACGATACTACCATCAAAGATAGAAAAAACGATATTCTATCTTTCTTAGGGGGGTCGCCAACAGCAGCAGATTCAGAAAGCATGGATTTGATGATCGAGGAATTGAAATTGATATGTGATCATCAAGATTTGATAGTAGAGGAGTCTTCGACTCAGAACCTAGATGACAGTACCCAAGCTAGATATGCTGTAACTATCAGCACCAAGTTCTTGTTTGTTCAACAGTTTCTGGACTCACTTCGATCAACTAAGGTTCATGTGGTGATATTAGCACGAGAGATGATTCTGCCTATTCTTGAAGCACTCTTCAGATATAGGGAGTACAATTACAGTCGCCCCGATATATCTGGGGCACCAGAAAAGTCTACAAAGGATTCGATGCAGATCACACTACTTCCTACGTGGATCGATGTTCGTGATTGCCTTGTCGCTCCTGCTTCCGTGGTTTTGGCATTTGATTCGTCGTTCCCGACCTTCGAAGTAAGAGATGAATATCACCAGATTCTGCCTCTCGACCCCAAAAATCCAGAAAAGCGCGTACCTTTACTATGGCTTATCACCACAAACTCTGTTGAACACATCGAACTATGCATTCCCACTAGAGGATCATCAAGACGTAAAGATAAGCTAGTCCAATACATCACCCAAACTCGAAAGGTTGTCGGTCGTTTAGATACGACTGTCTATCCTGAGCCACAACAGGCCGCCAGAGCAGCTGCGGAGTACATTCTTGAGGATCCGATGGAAGTTTCCTGGCCCATAGTGCCCATGCCAGATATCGACATTCCCTTGCATGGTTACGGAGCTTTCAATTGTCGATCGGATTCATTGACACAATCTTTGTTTTCGCCAACTGAACCAAGAATACAATCCGGTTTCAAGCGACCGTCTGTAAGTACATTCTTGCTTTATTTCATGTCATAACATGATACTAACTATTTCAGGATTTCGATACTGTAGACGAAGATACTGCGTTCAAGCGCCAGCGACTTACACCAACAAGACAGGGTAGAGAGCTTGATTTGAATACTACGAATGGGAACTTGGTGGAGCTCAACAAAGAATTGAAAATATTGCGTAGTCGATGCGAAGATTACGAAGGAAGTATCAGACGAATTCAACCAAAATTCCAGCGAGCCCTTGACGAGAGAGCCCGATTCGAGCACGAAAACGCCCAAGCCGTGAAACGTTTATCCGAGTACGAGAGGAAATTGGAAATACAAGGTAGTGCAGCCGCAAAACTTCGTGAAGAAAACGCATCGTTGAAAATTGAGCTTGCCGTTGCTCAAACCTCTCTTGCCACCTCTGCTGTTCCCTCTGTAGCTGAACTTCAGAAAACTAAAGACGAACTTCGTGATGCACAGGCTGAAATCAAACGTCTCAAGAAAAATCACGCGAGTGCAGAAAAACGAGCTGATTATGCAGCGTCTCTCTATCAAGAGCACTCCCAACAAACCCACGAAATGCGCAACCAGCTTGAAGCCCTCCAATCCGAACGCAAGGGCCTTCAAAGCGAGGCCTCTGCCGCCCGTGTCGAGATCCAAAAGGTCAATCACGACGGAATCATACAGCAACAACTTGATTCCATCAACGAGCTCAAGAGAGAACTTGCCGAACGAGAACGAATGCTAGAAAGCGTCAGTAGGCAATTGGAATCATACCAGAACGGACGCAGAACAACACGCGGTACAAGTGTTCCAAGAAGTCCAAGAATGAATAACATGAGTCCGAGACCGAGAGTGATGGGCAGCATGGCACCCGGGAGCAATACAGCGAGCAGGGGAAATAGCCCAGCGCCTGGTATTTTTGCTGGTGATCTGTTTCAGGGCGGTGATGCGGGAAGAAGATTTGGCGCGCATTTGCAGTAAGCTAGATGGATGATTCGCTCGAGAATAGGTCTTCAAGTCTACTTTTGGATCTCGAGGATGAGGTCTACGGTTGATGATGAAAATATACTAGGTATTCAATCAAAGTTTTGTACATGGAGGATACTAGGATGGGTGGACAATATGCAGCGCGGCGATGAACTCGGAATTTCGGTCTGACAACACAAATGGGCTGGGGGAGGAGATCTGAAAGATATTTACACATGGCGTCTTCTGCGTTTTCCGGATATTTGATTCTATTTCGTTTTGTTTTCCTATTTGCTTGCGATTTGATGGAGTAGGGGGAAATATTGTTTTGGCATATGCGTTTGCGTTGCATGTATCGGTAGCTAGCGACGTATACCAATACATCATTGGGGTTAGCTGGTCAATAAGATAGTTGGGAGGACTGGATATAATGAGCACCTTTCATAATCACAATACTTACTTACATACTTGACTTAAGTTTAGCTAGGGCTTTGCGATATCATGTGCTGTCGTGAAAATTTTCAGCATGTGCGAGCTCCCAACCCAGTTACATGGCACGCTCATGAGACTAAAACAAACTCCGTATACATTATTTATTGTTTCTATCTACCATCGCAAATGTTTATTATTTGCCCCGAGTGTCTATCTAGCCACGCTCGTTCGCTCCCAGCAAGCTGCAGAGATATTATTCTTTCCTCTGATCCTGTACTGAAAACCCAACCATCCAGCCAATTATCCCAGTCCCTATTAATTCTCTTTCGAAAATGCCTTTCTCCCCCCATTGTATCTGCCGTACCAACTCCGATCAGCATAATGCTATCCTTGACTCACAGCGCCATAAAAACGCCTATCCATCAGATCCAAAAGTGATGGAGCAATACAACCCTGAGAAATTGTAGTATGAGATGAGCCGAAAGTTAACATGCAAAAAAGACTCATGGGGTATGCCATAAAAAAAGAATCAAGAACGCCATGGGCTCCCGAAAAAAGAAACGATTTGTTAGTGTCAGTGGAATTGATAATATCTCAGTGCTTATACTGAGCGATCATCTTTGCCTCCGCAGGATCTCGCCCAGCCAACGATTTGTTGTTTACAAATCTTTCCATGACACGATCATGAAAGCGTTCTGAGGGATCCTTTGTTCCCGAGCTAGTATTTCGCCGCGCGAATTGTGCCATGTCAGGTGTTTTGATTTTTGAACGATCATGTTTTCGCGAACTAGCTACCGGCGGGGAAGGCGGAAATCGTTGAAGTTTTGAAAAACTATCATCAGTCTCATCCAGAAGCATTGGGTCATCACCAGTCAGATCCACCGCGTCCTCATTGAATTTTGGCCCTGTCCGTTGTGCCAAATTCGAGCTACGCTGCTCTGGCGACGGAGAACGTAGAACTGTTCCATTCGGCCTCAGTTTTATATCACTTTCAAACTGTCGAGGTGAATTCATACCAGAACGCGATGGACTTTCCAAACCTTGGACATAGTCATCTCCTCGGGATTCGTGCGCAGGCAAAAGTCCTAAAACTTCGCCTTGTAATGCTGCCTGGCCCGTCGATTTGCCGAACAAATTGCAAAAAGCACCAACAGCATTGCCGATCAAACTTGTACCACTTCGAGATTCTTGTTCAGTCGGTTCCTCGCCCTTCTGAAACTCGTCATTCTCGAGATCAATGACAGAGGGCTTCCTCCGTGGGTTTTGGGCCAATAATTGTTGATCCGCACCTTCCTGTGTTGTTTCTTCATCTTCTTGGGAATCACGAATCTCAAGGTGTATAGGAGGCTTGGAAGTATTGGCCACAGTATGAGCACTTTGGCGAGGTTCCCTGTCACGAACTCTTGACCTAAGTTGCTCTTCAACTGGCTTATCGTCTATAACGTTAACAGAAATTGATGCAGAGCCTTCTTGGGATTGTTCTTGAAGATTGTCCTGGCTATCACTAATATTGATAACCTCCTTGGCTTTTGGCAACGATTTTAGAGAATTCCTCGCCTCTGTCGAGGTATCATCGTAATTACGACGTTCATTGAGAGTGGAGGCGTTACCAACAGACTTTTGTTGAGCAATGTTTGACTCTGGGCCAGACGCTGTTTGCGGCTTTGCCAGGTCAGTCTTGTTAGCAGTCGTGAATGGAACATCTTTTCCCCTTTTAGACATTTTGGTCCTTTTAGCCATTTTGGCTGCATATGCTTCTTGAACTTGCTCCGCCTGAAGCTCGAGGAGAATGTTGCGGATCTTAGTACGGAATGCAGGTGTATCATTCCGATCGCCATCAACTTCGTACTTGTTCTCCATGATATCTTCGATAAAACTATCAGGGCGTTCGAAGAATTCCTCAATGTAGCTTAGCAGGTACACGCCACAATCACAATAGTTGCCTTGTACAGGAAGACCTTTACCTAAATATCTTCCTGTGGCACTGTCTTTGTCCTGTGTTTTTGCCGCCATACCAATGGGTTTAGGGGGTGTGATTGACATGCTTTTCTTCGCTTTAATTTCGGCCACCATGTAATCTTTTAGATTGCTACAAGTATTGGAGTGTTTCAAAGCAAGTGAATCAAAAGTGATAATTCTAGGCTGCTTTGGGTCATAGGTGCGAATTGGAGGAATTCTTTTGCCCTTTGCCAGGGAGTTTGACTTTGTCGGTGGCGAGCTCGATTGTGCTAGATCAATCACATTTGTGGCAGACTTATCTACGGCGGTATCGTCCGGATCCATTTCCAATGAAGTAGATGGAAATCCGTGGTGACTGGGCGGAAAACTTTGTGCAGGTTCGAGATCTATTGAAGCTCCGGTTTCCTCGCCATGTGCCAATGACAACTCTCCAAAGCTATTGTTGACACCAGTCTCATCTTTATCAGTTACAGATCTCACGGGGGTAGACTGTGGTGATTTAGAGGGTGTGGTGAGCTTGCTTGCGCTGCGAGACTCTATGTCTCTATCCTGTTCAGATTGCGTACCATCCTCGGTAGGTTGCGACGACCGCTTGATCTCTAGCTTGAGAAGCTTGGGCGCATTGCATATAATTGCCACATACCAATGAGTGTTCTCATTGACGGGAACAATAATGTAATCATAAGACAGAAGATCAACTTTCGCTGTCCATCTCTCAACAGCTTCATAGTTGATCCCTTTCTTGCCCTTTGCAGCCTTGGTTAAGCTTGCGTAAAAAAACGTGTTATGGACATAAACGCGAGTAGCCAGCTCGGGATGTTGCTGCTCGAGCCAGAGGAGATAGAACATAATAAGATTATCGTTCAAGAACTCTCCATTGTCAAGCCTGTAGATATCTTGCTTATCAACGGTAGCAGTCTTCTTACCGCTCCTAGGATATACCACAGATTTCTCCCAATTCTTTCCCCAGTCCCTATTGACCTCTGACCAACGTTCTGGGCTGGGGCTTCTTGCCTCAGAGGTCGGTTTGTATGACTTGAGTCTCTCAGCGCTTCGTAATGAAGCACGAGTTCCATTGGTTTTGCTCGATGGTGTGTAGAACTCAGCGGGTTCAATTGGATCGGAATTATCATTCTTATTTTGTTGAGAGGGCGGCATCTGCATCTTTTCATGAATTTTTTGCCTCTTTGCTCTTGAAAGATTGTAATGTTGTGCTTGCTGATCGTCATGCCCAAGCAATTGGGTTCGCTGTGCCGTTCGTCTGTCCTGATTTGACGTCAAGAGTTGAACATCTTCAGGCTGGCTTTCGGCTCTGCTTCGTTTTTTGGCTGCTTGGTCAGTTCTCTTGTCGAGGGTTTCGCGGGTACGATGAAACCTTTGATCGATTTCAGAACTAAATGATTTATTAGCTTGGGAAATCAACAATAAGGATCAAGGTTACGAACGATTCCACCCATTTAACTTCAGCATCTTTTAGGAATAGATTGATCGACTTGAGGAAATTTTCAATTTCCAAATTTCCGGAAAATTCTATGAGCATGTCGGCGTCTTTCATGATACCAGATTCTTTAGGTTTTCGGATGACCAATTTACAAGAATCGCGTCCAATCGTTATTTCATGGATAGCACTTGCTTTTATAGAGAAATCTGAAATGATCTCCTTATCATTCACAAGTCTAATCACACCAGATCTATCCAGAACCACGCACCGCTTCTGCATTTTACCTGGCCGATGCCAATAAAAACTTGGGGAGAAGAGGCTTTCAACCCTGAAAGATTTCCTGTGGTCCCGTTGTTGTAATTTTTGGTCGTTAGATTTACCGCTGCCCCATTTCGTCATGTCACCCCTTCTATCAAGGCTCGATTCCATGTCCATATCATCCTCACCGTCGTTGTAGTTGACTTCCGGGTTTTGACGTAATTTACTGGCCCGTTTTACATGCGATACCTCGGGTGGGTTCCCTTGCGAGAGCTCATCCTCACTGCCGTCCTCTAGTTGCAACTCTCCCAACACACGTCTCTTTTGTACAGAATTGGATGGAATGCGCCTTTCGAGTTGCGAATTTGAGACATGCGACGATTTCTGGAGTTCGCTTGCTCTTGAACGAGGAGCTTGGTGTGCAGCTGCAAGGTGTGAATTGCCACTAGATGGAATTACAACACGAGGAACGGATTTCGAGGCAGAGTGTGGAGCCTGCAGCTCATCTTCCTCATTAGATATAGGGTCTCTAATATCCTCCAGATGTGAATCGTTTGTAAGTCTCTTAGCGTTGGCGGTCTGTTGTGCTTTAAAACCAGCATCTCCGTGAGTGTGACCCTGGCTTTCTGAATGGTGGTCAGAGTTAACTTTATGCCTCTTACGCTTGTCCTTTCGCGGCTTCACTAAGTCATTGACCGCTTGGTATTCAGCTACGGTGTACGCTTCAAAAGACTTGACTTTTGAGCGAATGCCATTTTCTTGGTGAGGCGAGCTATTGTACTGACTCTGTATAGGTATCTGGCTCACAGGTCCCTGACCCTGATTTGCTTCATGCTCAAACTGATTTGGCCCGCCGCCTGTTCCATTGCTTAGAAGTGCTTGCTCTGTTTTTTGCTTCTTGTTGGGTCGTTCGGATTGAAGATTGAAGGGCTCGAATGACCGGGTGTGTGAATATGAAGGAGTATTTTGTGCATTTCCCAGCCTGTTCACAGGTTTTTTGCCTCCATGTAAAGCAGGTCTGGTCTTTTAAATGTCAGCTAGAAGGGCATGGTATTGGCAGTGGGCCACAACATACCATCTTTGCACCGGTCTCTTTGAATGCTTTGGAAGATTGCGCCGTTGGAGAACTGCAGATTTTCTCCGTTAGTAAAAGAACGAACACTAAACAGACTGCAGAGGAAGTATTATACATCCGGGTGCTGGTATTTTTCCAGTAGCGATTTGCAAACCTCCTATATATTTGGTTAGCACATACTCAATTTGAAGTACATTCGTCTGCCAAACTCATCATACCACTTGACCGGCTGCACAATCTTGCTTGAGTCCGTATCTCCTTCCTTTGGCGCATCATCAACCAAAGTTATTGGACTTCAAGGATTAGTTATGCGCCAAACCAAAAAAAGTGTGTAACTTGTGAACTTTTCAAAGTAAGCATACCTGTGATCGTCTAGGCCATCAAAATCATTTATGTGTTGAATTATCGGCTTCTCGTTATTTGCATTACATATTTCGATGTTCGCAAGATTGGAAACTTTTTGGAAGTGGATGTTCTGCAGGTGGGCGCGCGCATCAAATGTTAGCTAAAAGCAGCGGGGCTAGCCGAGAGATTTCAATGATAGTCAGATAGCATATAGCATATAGCCTTGTGGCCGAAATGCGATAAGATTATAGCAAAAAGAAGACGACATAAGAAAAAAAAACTTACACTTGTCTCTGGCTCTTCGAAGTCATCTATATGGGAGAGGGAAGCATTTGATACCAATTTTGACCCGACACTTTTTGGCTGAAACCCTTTGTCTATCCTAACTTCATAGTGTCCATCTGTCTCGGAAATATGTTGAAAATTCATTCGGGGGTGATGGATTTTTGAAACCGTTGATTTCGAGCTGATAGATTCAATAGCATCGATGAATAATGGTCTAGGAAGTGATATCTGCGCTCCTTCACTGTTGCGCCTTTCATAGATACGCCGTTGCTGACTTGTCTGGTGGTGGTTGTTATTGGTAGTGAAAACTTTTGAGTTTGTTTCGAGAGGTTGAATATCCTCATAATTTAATGAGGTTCTGGTAATAATCAAGGCTCGCTTCTGAGTGGTTACTTTTGAAGTTACTTCGGCGTCATCAGATTCCGAACCATCCATGACCACAAGATTTAACGCCTTATTCTTGGACAGTGGTGCTTCGTACTGTTGAAGAATACCATCTATTTCATCCGTATCTGAGTTTTGAGTTGAGATGGTGCTGTTGTTTGATTCTTCAGAACTTCTTGATCCGTTACCATCTTGGAATCTCCCCCATATCAGCGGCCTGAGAATAGAATCCATATTGCTCAATGGCCGTTCACTTCCTATTTGTTGATTTTCTCTTGGATTCCTTGGACAAGTTGTTCTCCCTAAGGAAAATTGTTAGCGGTGAGCCCATGCTCTTTGAAGTTTGAAGGAGATGCAGCTTTTCCTTCTGCATATATTGCAAAAATAAAATTGGTTGTCACTCAAGGTATTGACTTGACAATGATATTATCTCCAGTGGCTTGTTGTCTTTCTGCGGACTTTGGGAGGCAAAGTGCAGTTTTTGTTCTTGCAAGCCTTTGAAGTGGAAGATTGTGAGGTAAAGGAAGGTGAGAACAACACACGCTGTCGCAAAAGATCGACCTCCCGAGATAGACAGAAAGTTAAATTGAAGAACTTACAGCCAATTTCTTGAAAAGATTTTCTATTCTAGAAACCAAATAGCTTGCGAATGCGTAGTTCTCCGGGACCGTCAAAAGGTACTTCAGAAGGAAAACAGCTGGAAATTTTGACTTGTCGCAGAACGCAATATTTCTGAACTTTGTGAATTTGAAGATCAGGCAATTAAGAATGGCAGCAAACCCTTCGGGTAATGGAATATTCACAGTGAATACTTGCTGTCCCTCGACTAACCACGGACCGCCTTTCGAGTAAACAGTCAAGATGGGAACGCAATCGAGCACTTCTTATCTTCAATCTGATTTTCACTTTGAAAATATACTTTGTCTGTTTACACAGAGTCTACCGTAGAGCAACCAAACACAGTTCCGGGTAATCAATAGAAATCACCAAGCTGCACAATCTACAGAACAGTTTTGCAGTACTGGGACTGAGTCTGATTGCATTTCTTGTATCATATGCACATTGTGCGTAAGGGAAGAGATTAGAAACAACGCACCATAGGTCAATACAATTTCACGAAATGTGTGTTGGCAGCATTCAAGTTAGCAAGCATGAATTGGTTGATCTCGATATGTAACCACTAACCAACAATAGCAGGTTTAGATCGAATCCTCGAGCTTGAAAATGAGAAATATGAAATGAGTCATGGTACATAATAATGTTCATGTATCAAGCCTTTATATCCTTTTGCTTGACCTGTCTAACAATGTCTCCACACCAACCCTAAATCAAGTCCCCCATGGACATCCGTAGGACATCTTTGAAGTCTAACTCCTTAAATAAAAACGTCACCTGAAGATATTTCAGCTTCGAGGAGTTTGAGAACATCTTGAACGCATGGTCCAGCATTCCATAAGTTTAGGGCTGCCTTAACCTGACCCGAGCCGAAACTGGTTCTGCACAATGATATGACTTGTCTTTTTTTTTGACAGCCCTGACATTGAAGCTTCCTAACCCCCTCCCCCAATTCTCAATCGCCATATAATCCATCTAATCGAGAGTTGTTTCCGTGGGACTGTAGGCTGGTATTAGTAACAAATATCAAAATCCTCCTTATCACTGAATACGATGGCAATTGACAGGTCTTTTCCAAACTGGTGGGTGGTGGATTGTGATTCTTAATACAGCTGTACAGATAAGAAAATTCGCAATTCAGAGTCATGAAGCACTCTGTCCATCTATCCTCAGTATCATTTCCCCTCCATCTACAAAAGCTCTTCCTTCCTTCACCATTATCATCATCTATTTAGACTCTGGGTAGAGGTCCTCCTTCAAGCTTACACCTAATTCCTCACGGAGAGGCTTAAGTTCCTCCAAATATTGGTCATATTGGCCACGGTTCTCGACCTTTGCCTTGATACCTATGTATGATGATGTCAGCCCTATACCCCTCCTCAACTATGCCTAGTATCCACCCCACTTGCGAAATGCAAAACAAACAGTACATACCCTCGAAGATTCGTACGGCTGTAGGGTAATCGTTAACTCTTCTTGCGGCTTTCAATGCGGCAACGACGACAGATGGGGAAGGTACGAGATCGTAGGCAAAAGCGTTGTTGAGGTTTCTCTATACAAGAAAGATCATACGATAATTAGCACTCTGTAGATATATGTGTAGAGAACGTGGGAAAGAAAGAAAGTAATGGGGACTGCACATACCTGGAGCTCGAAAACATCTTGAACTTGCTCGAATTCCTTCTCATATCTATCCGGTCATTAGCCAACCTTGGTACTGCATGTTGATCTCCCTTCGGCTCGTTTCGGTTGTGTGGGAAATATGCTCAAACGCGAAGCAGTATGCCCCTCCAATTGAAGACCGACATACCTAGCTGTGAATTCCTCGAAACTCTCCTCGTGGTGACCAGCTTCTTGCCCGTCCTTATCGGCAGACAAACTACGGCTGGTGGTGCTGAAAGAGCTGGCAGAAGTTGCGCTCATTGTTGGGGCGGCACGGGGAGTGAAGCTTCGGAGTCCATTGGATCTGAAAATAGCCGATGGCTGCGCGCGCATAGCAATGCGCAGAATTCTAGTTGACGACATTAAGAAAAGCTGTTGTGGTGAGGTTATTCGGTATTTCGTGGACTTTCGACGGGTTTGAAGTCAAAATTGCACAGTTTCGACAATTTCCAGACCAAGTCAATCCATGTGCTGTGATTGGTTATGAATATTGCTTAGTCATAGCCTCAGCACCCGAGGCCTTGAATAATGTTGATGTCAGGTCATTTCGTCTTTCGAGTATCCCACCTCTGCTTACCTGTATGTTTATGGTATATTGTTGCTCTTTATTATATACCATCTTACATGGTATTTGATTTTCGAGGTGATAAATTCGGATTCATAAGAATCATCATGGGCTTAATATATAAGTTAATGGCACTCCTCGCGGATCCGCCGCATGAGTGTCAGATTCGACTAACTCATGATTATCTGTCTTGACAGATTTGACAGATTGACTAAGTATTAATATCCTGGAGTTTATGGCTGGATTGCCAGCACAAATTTCGTCGTCTTCACTTTTGTCATGACACAGTACGGCTCTTTTTCTTTCTCGGACCAGTACCCGGTGTTTACTTCAATGGCATTTTTAGAACATACTCTCAAGTATCGAGACTATTCCCGAATATCCCGGTGCGTCTCCCATCTAGGATAATATAAATACGTGATCTTTCAATACAAACTACTTCGTCTCCTCCATTGACAAGATGTTGAAACCTTTAACCAGCTACTATGATTCACAGTAATGATCTAACTTCATGACGAACCGAGGTCATCGTCAACATACTCTGTACAGTTTTTTTGGTGCCAAGAGTGCGAATATCGTTTACGAGCTCAAGCTCCATAGCACTCCGAGCATCTCCACACAACGGAAAGCAAGGCGGCTTGACCGATTAGCATGGAGTCTATATCGGTGAATAATTGAAGTGTGTGGCGGGTGGGTAGTGACTCGCAATCGGTGATTCTCGAGCTCTTAGACTATCTGAAGCAGCTTCTACGAAGTTTCTCAGCCCACGTCCTTCCCAGGTAATAGAGACTAACAGGCTAGAACAAAATACTCGCGATGGCTTTCTGCCAATCTCAACTTCTAATGTTGTATGTTACTAGCCCAACTCCTATCAGGGTTTCTAGGAGCGTGTTAACTCGCTAGAAAAAGGGTTGGGGATATTAAGGTTTGCTTGAGCCGCATCAACTGCCACATATGTGCGATGTTAACGAGATTACAGATTAGTAGACAATAGAGAATCTATTAGATTTCCTTTCTTTGGTGATTTTGAACACAGGGTAACCTAGGTGATTGCATTTATGCTATGATACTATTTTTAAACTGTCTACTATAGATTGTTGTTCTAGCTACTCGCTATGTATATGTCTACCCTCTAGCCAGCCAACTAATACCACCACATGTCACTGTCTGTTGGTCTATTCTGTAGCTGCAACCATGTATCCTCACTCGAGCACGCAATATCATCAAAATGCCATATGACAGATGGAAGCTTCCACGGAGAAAACCAAGTGTCCACCCTTGTTCCTTGAATCCTGAGGTCAACTGTCAAAGTTTCAACGACTCTTATACGCGGATGAAAATCCAAGTATGAAATTACCAAAACGTTGTTGTTAACATGAATTGGAATCCATCAGCCAGTAACAATTGATTCTATATTCCCACCTATGTAGCTTTTGACAATTCTAAAAGAACCATTGGTTACAACCAAATGCTTGGAAAAGTCGGTGATGAAATGATACGTAGGAAAAAGCATGTAGCATGTGAAATTCTTCCAAATCCAATCTCGGTAATGGCTCCCCGTTCCCGACCCCTTTAAGAAAAAAAGTGAACTAGTTGACAGTTCTTCATCTGTTTTGGCAGGAACACATCAAAAAGGAAACTTTTTCTTTCCCTTCACTTCGCTTTACTTCAATCTTAAGACAGTTCCCATTTCTCATTCAGAAGCGACTTTTCTAGAATTGTTTCTCAAGATCCTTTTAACCTTTTCCCCAAACTTCTTGTGCATCGTTATTCTTCTCATTAGACTACTGGGGATTCTCCTAAAGGATATTAATTTATTCACTTCTATTCCCTTCACTCGTCATTCATTCATTCATTGAGTTTTTTAATACTTTTATGTCTAGAATTCATCCAGAGAAACTCAATCTTTCGTTGTCGTCATCTTAATTGAAGAAGAGATTGTTGTTTATAAGTTGCATCTTCGCGTTGTAAATAACTTCTCGCTCTAGCGAATTTCCACTTCTTCGAAAAGAACACGCGACATCTTAATAGCATTGTCGCACATCCAATTAAGGTCAACAATACATCAATCACAATCGCAGTTTTGTCGTTATGTCGTCAAGTGGATTAGATATGAAGGCATTCCCCTTCCCAACAATTGACAAGCCATTCGGTGTGGAACTATGGCCAATCTTCGATAAAGTATTCACCGCGGTGAAAGGTTACCATCCCCAAGATTTCGATTTCCAACCACGAGTTACACCTATGTCAACATTGAAGGAGAGTGGCTTCACAATTCTGGCATACTATGTAATAATATTCGGGGGAAGGGAGTTAATGCGAAATCGACCGGCCTTCAAACTGAATGGTCCTTTCATGATTCACAACTTTTACCTTACAGCTATCAGCGCCATCCTTTTGGCACTCTTTGTTGAGCAATTGGTACCCACAGTTTACAACCATGGTCTTTTCTATGCCATCTGCGATGTCAGAGGTGGTTGGACTTCTCCCTTGGTTATTCTCTACTATGTAAGTTCTACTGGGGATGAGATCGGATTAATATGATTGTGCGGCTAACATGGAGTAGCTCAATTACCTCACCAAATACCTCGAATTGATTGATACCGTTTTCCTCGTCTTGAAGAAAAAGCCATTGAGTACGTAACCGCAGCTTTGCGATCCATGCCATGTATAAATGCTGATATTTTGTGCAAAGCTTTCCTTCATTGCTATCACCACGGTGCCACTGCTCTCTTGTGTTACACTCAACTTATTGGATTGACTTCCGTGTCATGGGTCCCAATTACCCTCAACCTCATGGTTCACGTTGTTATGTACTGGTACTATTTCCAAAGCGCGCGTGGAATTCGCATTTGGTGGAAGGAATGGATCACCAGACTCCAGATTATTCAGTTTGTCATTGATCTTGGTAAGGCTGCACAAATCCCCAATCAGCCACATATTACATTTTTCAGCTTGCTAACAGAATCTTCACTTTGCAGGCTTCGTCTACTTTGCATCCTACACCTACTTCACATCAACTTACTTCCCCAACATGCCAAGCGCAGGTCACTGTGCCGGTGAAGAATTTGCAGCTTTCGCTGGTATGGGTATTCTCAGCTCTTACCTTTTGCTCTTTATCTCCTTCTACTTCGCAACCTACAAGAAGGATGGAAAGCGCCCCACGGGTCGCAAGGCTGCTCGTTCCTTGGTCGATGCCAAAGTTCCGGATGTTGCCACACTTACACACGGAAAGATCAATGCAAGCCCTGTCAATGCTCGTGCAACAGGCGTAAGCCCAGCTCGTCCAGCGACCCGCTCCCGCAAGGCATAAATCTGCACTTCGGGATACGACTCTACAAAATCGGTACGACCGCGACAGTCGACCCGATTATGCGATAAATGATAATGGATAGTCAACTCGCAGCCTCTTTCGAAGCGAGTGCACAAATTTCTTGAGAATTAAAAATTCTCCTTGTATAATGGTTTTTTTTTTAGGAGTGGCACGACACAGAGTGAGACGTGGCGTCGCTTCTACAACTTTTTATCTATGTTATGGAAAGAAATACACATAAGTAATGAATGCCATTGCCAAGCAAATGACAGGATGGGTGGCTTGGGCGGACCTAGAAAAAGAATAATTCAGATTTCAACAACCCTAATTTAAAACTTAGTACTTCCTTCTTAATATTCGTTTCTTGTATGTTGTAGGGCAATATGGTTGGTTGTCATTCAATGAGTTAAAATATCGGCGTGTGGGTGTGGTGATGGGGAAAATGAAGTGAACGATAACATAATAGACAGACGAAAATTTCATGAACCATTTACTTGTGTATGGGTGTGCTTATCATCTGTAGTTTGTGATTTTGAATTTGTTGATGGTCATTGAAGGTGGTGAGTGTGGAACACAGAGTGAGAGTGGAGGGGGGCATGATATTCGAGCCTCGAGGTAGTTAGTTAGTTGACTTGACTTGATTTGGAGGAGGTTAGTATGCGGTGTGTACGTGGTGTGGGGAAGTTGCAGAACTAGCTTTAGGTTCTTATATCTATTATCTAGGTACGATGTGATGGGCATTTGTTAAACTTGAGTTTTCTCAGTGTTTCTGATATCTGTCTTCACTTGAGATATAGACGGGGATGGATCATAGATGGGAGTGGTTGGGGAGGTGTTTATGGCTTGAGTGAAGATTCTGCTGGTCAGTGGGCGCTGTATAGGATTTGTACAATATACACAAATGGGGGGGTTGTTGGGGGTGAGTGTTAAGTGATGAGTGTTGAGTGATGAGTGGCTGCATGGATGGTAGGGGGGAGGGAGGGAGGAGGGGGATGACGTATTCTTCGTCATCTCGATACCATGGTAAGTTGAGGTTTGATGACTGTGAAGAATCGAGTAACCAAAATCCAACCCACATCCAAGAGAAATCAAAGATCCAAATACCATTCATCCTGAAAGATAGACAGACGCCATGATCAGATATTGCAAGTTGCAACTCCCTCTAGTCTAGCTAGGAAATCCTCGAGTGCTAGAGGGGACGTGTATACGGGTAGGTAGGATAGGTATTTGTGGATTATGAAACAGGTTTAAGGATGGTGAATAAAGAGCACGAAATGACGATCCGGGGACACTGTCTGGAGATAGACTTTGAGGTTGGGAATGTTCGAAAGTAAACGTGAGAGGGGATTGAGGGGAGTATCTACGGATGTGTTTTTGGAGGGAAAGTAAATTAACGATTGGGGAAGTTTTCTAGATTGGGGTGAATGGCAATTTGCATTGTAGAGGATGGAGGGTTTGAGAATAGAGGGGTTGTGAACAGAGCGCTTTACGCGATATTGGTTGTTGTTGTTGTTGCCGTTGTTGTTATGATATGCAGTGGTTGAGCGGCTGATTTGATGATGTACGGACATGTGGGTGTATAATATGGGGAACGTGAAAGCGGGAAGAGGAAGAGTTAGGGTTGGGATTCGGGATTTGGGATTCGAGGCTTGGGGTTTAGTGACAACATATAATGTTCTTTGCTGAATGAAATTTTAAACATCCCTTGTAAAGCGTACATACATACACAACAAACTCTACACAGACACCTTCGACACCATGTCCTCTACAAAAGATATATATCCCAAAGAAGTATAACCTACGGAATCTCACTCAAGCTACCAACAACTTCCTACGCAGTGCCTCATTCAAGTAAGCACATCTTACATCAAGATCCAAATCCATCATCCCAGTACCGTGGTTCGGGTACATGTATGTAAACTTATGCTCGAGAGATGGCTGCTTATGTTTTGCATTCACGGAGATCATTTTGCCATCTTACTCTTGAGTCTCGAGTCTTTTTCAAACTCCGCTTTTGGCTGAGAGATGGTGGCGGTATAGGCGAGGTGTGCTTAAACATGGTAAGAATAGGAATAATGACGCTGCTGACTGATACTATTCAGATCTTATTTCAGTGTCTGGTTCTAGGTAGTGATTATGTATAACATATTGAGTGTGGAGGGGTAATTCTTAGAAGAGGATTTGTATGTTCAGCTCAGCTTGGCGGTATGGGGTAAGAAGGCATACATGGTGAGAAGTCTGAAGGAAGAGGAGAGAATTTAAGATGTTGGGTTGGTAATGTTAAAGATAGAAAGATCGACATGTGAAATTAGATGTTATATTATGTTACGTTGGACGACAAGGTCGGGGTTGGTATTGGTAAGGAAAGACATGGAGGCAGTGATATACATGGAGATACGACGATCAGAAAAGAACAAACTGTTCCCCTCATAAATTATTCACAACGCTGATAAGAAAAATTGGAGTCTATGGAGATAATGACAACGACGAGTGACAAACGAACTAACAATGTCTCTGTTGAATTGTGATGAGCGTTGGGTCCAAGATACCCCCATATGTATTCTCAGACACGTTGACGTCAGACCGGAGCTGTTCACGTCAATGTCTTTCCTATTTTCCGCAAACTGTTGGAAAGTCTCAGATGCGAGATCTATGTATAGTACATAAATCCCCTGATTTTCAGCCTGTTGTTCGTATATTTGTGCCTCCCCATCAAGGTGGGCTGATTATGGTGATGAATATGTAATACCGCATGCGCAAAAGAATTCAGGAAATTCAAACGTTGTATTCATGAAATCCACAGGTGCTGCTATCCAATGATACATGCAGAAACAAATTCAGGTTCAGGTTCAAAGTCAAGCAATCAAGCACTCGCCCGTCATCTTGCATGGATTATGTTAGGGTTAAACTCTGCTTCCACATTACAACGCTCCATAATGTGATTGGTGAGTGTATTGAGGCAGGTCCTGAGTACAGTACATTCCCGAAGCCAAGGCGATAAGTCGTAAATGCATAGAGTACCGATATGGTATCGGGATATGTTTTCAAAGTGGGTGCTCCAAACCTCCGGCGTGGACACAACACGGTGGACTCTTGCTATGGTGCGAAGTAGATATTCGTGGGTAGAGTGTGAGAAGTCGGTTTGCGTAGCATTAAGGAAGAAAAATGATAAAATTGACTCTATTGCCTTTAGTATGGAATACAAAACTCTGTAAAGGTGTCTAGTCAGGAACTAGTGAGGAGCAAATCGATTATCGCAATTATAAAAGACGATCACCATTTAATACCGATTGTGGAGAATAGATAACTATCCATTGGCATCATTTATTAGCACACAGGCAATTCGAATTGATTTCTCACGATCTCATGACTAACCATCAAGCCTGTCGAGTCTGTTCTCCTGAATCCCGTGACTCGTGAGTCGTGAGTTCGTATTTGTTTGTCAAGAAGCCAGTGAGTGTGAGTGAAAATGAGGAAGATGGAGGAGAGTGAAAAGATGGATTATCATGGATAAAGCTTAGCCCCCCAAGGTCTATGCTATGGTCCAGGGGTCAAGCACCACTAGAGTTAGCCTTGTAACAAAATTAATCTGGTGCCACGAAGTGTACTATCTATGTAGGGTCCCGTGGCTCCATACGGTCAGAACCTTAACCTATTTCTTCTTTTCTTTTTCCAAGCGTTGAAAAGAAAGCTGTCAGCGTGATTTTGAGGTTCGCTCAAGCATCAAAACGTACATATTGCGATATCTGAACGATAGGGGTGCACAGATTAAATGCAAAGGAAACGCTGAAGGTCCACGGACTTTGAGGTGTATGAGACTCTGATAGGAACCATTAGAACGTCTCATGATGGGATTCTTTGATACGGGAGTCGTATTGTTATAAAGGCCCAATTCGAAAAAGAGAAACAATTCTCGTAGCGAAAGTTTAGGAATAGAAACCGTATCGGTGTTGGCGTTCACTTCTCTATAGAGGTTTTTGCTGTCAGCCTGTTGCTCTTGCCGTTTAGTTTCGTTTTGTATTGTATGCACCAATGCAGCACGATTGTGTGCGTGCTGTATGTACGTGCGTTGAAAGTGCGTTGAAAGTGCTGTGCGATTTGATGAAGCAAAGAGCAGAGAAAACGGTGATCGGCGTTATTTAATCACTTATGACGATGAGGTTGTATGTGTGGATTCCTCAAGGAAGTAGGAGTTGATTGGTACTACTCTAGAAATTGAAATATGATGATAATCCTACCTACCAAGACACCAAGACTGACTCTGCATGTATAGATACCTGGGTATTAGGTAGGGAGAGATCTAAATCGTGGAGAGCGTATCTATGCAAATGTGAATTTGAATCAATACGAAACAGTCAAACAAATGAATATGGCAAAACAAAAACCGTTCAGCCTGTTTAGCCTTATGTTCAAGCGGTGTGGGATATACACTATTGAATGCATGGTGATATGTAGAGAACTACTCTCAAGCTGCTCTAGTTCTAAAGAAAATGGTGTGGTCCAAAAAAGCGCCGGTCTCAGCCTGAAGATTCACCAAATCTGAGATTCACCAATCAAAGCTTATTCAAGAATAGTCTTGAGTACTTGGTAGTAGTGAGGAGGTAGTTTGAGGAAGGGGCTAAAATTCTTCCTGGAGGAAGCTGGGAACCCTTGGTGATATGGGAGGATACGACATACCGTCACAACTTAGAAATAGAGATCCTAGAAACATGCTCGAGTATTGTTTGTTATATTCTATGTCCGTATACTTGCAAAATCTCATAAAAAATTCATGGGAATCAACCAGTCACAAAGTGGACATCGAATATTGATATCACACACTCCATGAATCGTCGAACCAGGGAGGAGGGAGGCGGGAGATGGATCGAGTAAGATGCTGTGGAGCGGGATGATATGTGGATGTATGTGGAAGTATGTGATATCCAGTTGTGATTCTCTTTTTGGTGGCTGGTGGTTGGTTGGATGGTTGGATGACCGAATGGCTGGATAGTTGAATGGATGGAATACTCGCAATTCGTTCTGAATTCTAAAATCCAAAATGTAAATTCAAAAATCTAAAATCTAAAGCATAAATCGTAGTGGGATGGATGTGCCGCAAACGTCTGTGTGTGCGAAGTATAAGCCCACAGCACACAGCCTACAAACGCTCGAGTGAGGATTCTTTGACTTTTGATTCAAATGGATTAATAATTATTCTCTTGATATTGTCGATATCATTGGTATTCTCGATATTATCGATATTTCAATTGGCTGATATGCGTGTACGGAGTATGAAATGGGAAAACTTTGATAAAAGGAGAAAGAAAGAGAGGTAGCTAGGCGAGTATAGGTAGATATCCAAGAAACCCCCTTGTAAAGTATGTATGTCTACTCTGTACAGTAGATGGAGGAGGATGAGTATGAGGATGAGTATGACTATGATGGGTACCGGTATGAGTTTGCACACAACACACACAATTGGCAATATCAATCCCCCCCTCCCTGCCCCCCCAGACTACTGGACAGGCATATTGGTGTTTGGATTTGGTGTCTACTTTTATCATCTTGCATGAACAACAACCACGCAACATACAATCTAAAAAAACTTGAAATATATTATTATTTTTGCTTTTTCCTTGCCTCTTTTCTAGCTAGATTGGTCTTCTTCCTTGAGTTATAAGTTGCCAACATTCATCATCCAGTTTCTACGATAGATTACGGACGGTACAGATCTAAACACTCATCCGCGTCTATATATAACTATATGATGTGCAAATACTTTTCAGCAGCTAAGCAGGAAGTCAAAATATCACCTCATTAGAACCTCAGCAGATCAATTCAAGACTTACTTAGGGTTAGACATATTTTTTGCATGTTAAGTAGAGCCTAGTTGCTACTTGCATTGCCTATCATTATTATAACATTATCATTGTCACGGCTCTCCGTCTCTGTCGACTCCAATTTTATAAAGATTCAATTACCCCATCTTTGAGAACAAATTTTAATTTAGAAAATCCTTTTGTGTGCTCTTGAATTTATATCTATCTTATCCTCCTCCTCCTCCTCCTCCTCTGTTTACGGTACTACCTTGGTCAGATATCCAATTGCAAAACCCATGCTTCTCAACTTTTGAAGCATACTCCATATATACACCTCTCCTAAAATACTACCTACATACATCATCATTCGACAAACTTCATTAGAGTACTTCGTACAATATAAAATACTCGCCATAGAAATATATTATCGAAGTTCACCCAAAGTCTTTTTCCGGGTCCTCGACATTACCGCCCCATTTATTTTTAAAAAAGAATTTCCAGTTATCCTTTTTTTTCTTGGCCTCCCCCGCGTTGGCCGCCAATTACATATCGAGGTTTCGCTTTTTGCGAAAGGACATAAACTTGAAACGATGTACGTTCTCAACTACCACCCAAGACCAGGTATAACCACTGGTCTTCCCTCCTAACATAATTTTAATGATAAGAGAAGCATTCATCTGACTGGACTTTCATATATAGCTTGACATATCCCCAGATAGATAGACTTGCATATCTTTTATTCCGATATTACGACAAGTTTCACACGTATACACATACATACACTCATACATACCGATTGCTTAAATTTACTTGACTCTCCTGCCAATTTTATTATATAAAGCTTGCATGGTATTAAAGTATTCGAAGGTCACGAACCATTGAACTATCCCTATCCTTTCATATCTCCTCAACGCATCGACCTAGCTGTCTACCCTATCTCGTCTATTCAAAAGTACCAGGGACGAGGACCCACAGAAGTACTTTATATCCTGGACGAATAAGGATACTTCGTGCCGAATAATAAAGACGTTTGATTCGTTTTAATAATTTAGTCCCTTTATTTTCCCGAAGTCAACATGCCTCTTATGAAGAACTTGTTTCCATCTAGGGAATTGGAAATCGAAAGACCAAATTCAAGAGCTTCACAACCCTCAAATTTCGCAAACTTCGAGTACGACGACGATTCAAATCTTGAAAGCGAGATGGAAGCCACAGTGATGAATAGGCCAAGGCCAAAGAAGAAGCCTAGCATGCCTAAAGTACCTACTATACCTCAGAGAAACAGCAAAAGAACTTCCAAGATAATGAACAATGTTATGTCGGAATTGAAGTGTCTGGATGGGTTCAAAGCTACCAAAGAAGTGGTGGAAGAAAAAGAATCTGAAATCTCAGATCCCCACGAATTATACCTTTCCAGCGAAGAAGATGCTTCACTTTCGGACACAGACTCGCTGCTCGACTTCGAAGCTACTCCTCCATCTGATTATGACGGTTCTCGAAGCTCCTCCCGTGCGTCTGCTCAAGTTACTGCGAGAGTTGTCTCCTTTACTCTTGTGTCAAGACCACGAGTTATAGAAATCCCCCGTCCTAACAGCTTTCACTCGAATCCCACGTCTCGTAACGTTTCCCCTGTGGCAGACTATCAAATTCGTCATTCAGTCGCAGATATCGCATCATTAGCACCACTCCCTTCACCACACCCACCACGCCGAAGCTCTAGGCAGAACTCACCACTGCGAAACTCCGCCCGTCGCCTCTCCATCTCCTCTCTTGGGTCCCTCTCCAAACTCAACACAAATCATCCCAATGCCTCCAGCGTAACCCTTTCGCAACAACCCTCTAAACTCAATTCCAGCACGACCTTCCTGCAACCCATCTCTGCCGCCTCGAATTCCTCTCCACAGCACGCTTTTCTCTCCTCGGATCCATTCCCCTCACCCACACCATCTCCACAAACCGAAACTCTTCCAGTCCTCCCCGAACCAGAACAAAGCTTCCAATCTCGTCGCCCCAAATCAATGCATCACGAGCGACCCAAAACACCCAATAGTCTCATGGAAGGGCTCCAAGGACTCACTCGCTCCTTCACCAAGAAGCGTCCCAGTATGCCAAAACTAAATTTGTCATACACTACTAGTTCCGTGGCATCCACTCACAGCAATACTTCAAAATCATCCTTAACCCATAGCAATGCATCTAAAACTAGCTTGCTCACAGTTGAAGAGCGAACACCCAAAGATAGCAAATTCGGAAGTATGAAAAGATCCTCCACAGCACCTTTATATGTGCACGAAGAAAGGGAAAAGACAAAGAAGGCACGGGAAACACAATCAGCAATCGATGAGAGGGCACCTGTCAGATATGAAGATATCATGAAGAATGTCATCCGCGAGGCCCCGCCCAAGACTCCAATTACTCCGCAAAGTACAAGTAGTCCGGGCTTAAAGGGTTGGATGGGCATGGGGATGGGAAACAGAAGAAAGAGTGTTAAGAAATAGACACTTGAATTCCTCATATCTACTGATTTTTTTATTTGTTATTATTTTATTTGTCCTTTCGACACCATGATACGCTCTACTCTACGATACGATCTTCAGATTCGTACTCTCGTTCGTCCATAACACCAAATTGGACGATCTCTCTTTTTTTGGCACCGGGAGTTTTTGGGATGGGATTACCGGTACAACACAATGACCGCTACGGAGGCTCTCTAACTATCTTGCTTTTTGATTTTATTTGTTTTCCGCAAGGCGTTTAGGGTTGGGATTTTGGGAGGAAATACCTTTGCTTCTTACTACTTTACTATCTCTGCCAGCGCGCATTGCATATGTTTACAATATCTCGTTACTGTTTATTTTATTACAGTTAATCGATTGATCTTTTTTGGATGGATTCTGGTGTTGGGGAGGCAAAATCCTAGACGGAAATGTGTAATTTTTACTCGGGTTGGATAAAGTCCAAGAGACTTTGGGAAGGAAGGAAGGAAGGAAGGAAGGAAGAAGAGAGATGCATGAGTTGAGATGAGATGGGATGAAATGGGATTAGCATAACATAGCACAGCATAGCAAAGGAGTAGTATGACAATTTACAACTGCCATTCAATCATCGAATCGAGCAAGTTTTTTTACCCATGATCACCGTTCCTTTGACATATTCCATCTACATTTGAGAAAATCCCACGAAATTTTCCGGTCCACGTGGTACAGATATTCAAAAATCCATGCTTAAAATATCACGACGCCATCAACACTCAAGGAGATACGGACCGCAACCTCGGACATCCGGTCGATGGTCAGCTCGAGGAACATCGAACAAAAGTCACACCAAGGTGAACACAACCCCACGCTCTCAAGGCATACTGCAACTACAACTGCAACTGCATATCCAACCCGATTTTTCTCGAAATCTTCGGAGAATTTGGTTCTCGTGTTGTGTTTCATTGTGTCTGCTTTTATGTATCTAATACAGCATATATGTACCGGTACAACATCATGTCATGTCATGTAATCCTCTTCTACGGTGAAGATATTTCTCTATGCATTCCTGTGATTATATATAATATATATATAATATGGCACAACACGAGATTTTTTTTAACTTTTCTCTTAGAATCATGTAGGTACGTAGGTAGTACGACCCCGTCCCAACGCTTTGGCATCATGTGTCTGTGTACTATGTAGGTACTTCAAAACCACGCCTCCATCGTACCCAACCAACCATTCGGAATTTGGTGTTTGATCTCTTGTCATCTCTCCCCATCTCCGTCTACTCCTTCTAATCTCAAATTGTCTTCCAGCTTCCATCTTCCATCTTCCATCTCTCCATCCATTCTCGCGACTCGGGGTTACACACCACACCCATGTAAGTATATCAAACCCTCAATTCCATCTATCTCCTTTGCAAAGAGAAAAAAATCTCATCATCACGAATCGCCACCCCCCATTATCCATTGCATTCAAAAACACAAATGCCAACCCTTCCAATGCCTCATTCTTAACCCCCAAACCCTACATTCATAATTTCCTCGATATTACCACACAGATCAAACACGGTATTGTTCTTAAACTACTCGCGCACGTTCTCTTTCTCTCTCTGACACTAACGAGATTCCCCCAGTCAGGTAGTTAACAAGGTATGTACTATCTCTGCTCGTACAAGCAAAGTTATGTAAAACGGCAAACAAACGAATATAATTGGACATCCATAGTAAAATGAGCGAGGACGAAAAATATATCTCCGCATCCTATTCCGCCAATCACAGACGTCTCTCGTTTTCGTGAACGGAATGTTCGCTAGTTTCATGTATATGGATGAAGTCCCCTGGTAATAATGTGGGGAGCAGCTATTATTTACGAGTATGGCTTGCTTACATGTCTGCATGTAAGCTCACATCTATCAAGGTAGCTCTCTCTCTATGGAGAAATAAACCTCCCTTTTAAGTGGAGCTCTCGAAATCGATATCTCAGATCTCAAGTCTCCTAAATAGAAATAGGCGCCTCACTCGGAGAATAAAATGGGAAGCCTCTCCCTTATTTAAAATTTTCGTCCGATCTTTAATGTGATGTGCATCTACGCATCAATATATCGCAAAAATTTACCGCTTCAAGTCTAGTTGCCAGATTTAGGGTTATGGAGACCTTTTCTTCACCGACGGAACGCAATATACCTGAAGCGTGATGTGCCCCAGGATCCAAGGATGGCGACGAAATTAGACGTCTGACAGTCAGGAGATTTGGGTGCTTCTTCCAGAAGGGTTTCTCCCAGTTCCAGCATCGTGTCCCACTGTTCAACGGTTCATGTGGGTGATCGTATGGTATGCGGGTGATATGATGGGTTGGTTTATCGTATGCTGGCCATTCATCCTTGTGATGCTGGGTGGATCGCAGTGCGATATGAAATGACAGATCGGACTTTGAACCACAGAGCCACCCATCGTAAAGTTAAACTTAAATAGCATGCGTCATGTCTATGCAGGTATTATGCTCGTACGAAAAGATGATGTCTAATTTTTTTGAAACAGTCGTCGATGGCGAAATTGGGAAGCCGTGGATCTGAGATCTGTCTGAGATGGAATTTCGGATCATGGCTGTGTGGCGTTGGAATCAGGGGTGTGAGATATGCCGAGCTATGTAGCACGGTTGTGTTGGAGATTTGACGTTGCCGCACTTACTATATGTCCCTCAATTAATTCATTGCGGGAGGGGTTTGGTGAAGTGTTAGTCAAGAACTCATTACTTTTGTGAGAAATTTCCTCAGATTCTACATCTTTTCAACACCACAAGCGGGGATCCGAATTTGAACCTTTTCACCCGGAAACCGTAGTCCGGCCGGTCGGAAATGTTGACATGGCCTCATTATGCCGCGGAGGCGGGACAAGATCTTAATATATTGCTGAGGGATGCTCAAGTCTGTAGTAAATCTATGCATCCCTATATATGAGAGGAGGAAGCATATGGCATGCTACATGTGCTATAGAAAGTAGTCTTCCCTCTATTTGGCGATCCGCTGTAGAGCGGAAGAAGTTAAGCGGCATAGTCTAGACTTAAGTACCACACACAATATAAAGAAACGTGCTTGTTCGACAACCTGCTCGAACAGTTATTCATTCTCATGGCATGCTAAAATATATACGGGTCTCATCTTCTGCTTGGGAGGAAGTTATCGATGTGCTCAATATCAAGCTTGGGTTTCTTTCCATCGGATTTCTTGATGGCGATGAAGGTGACTCTGGTAGTTTAGCGATGAGAGACTACATGTTCAAGATAGTTCTACCCAATCTGTCAGATATTATGACACTGTTCACTGATCAGTAGCCAATCTCACAAACAATATAACCCAAGGATCTTTTTGCGTCCATTTACCCCCTTCTATCAACAGGATTTATTTCCTTCGCTCACTCCTGAGAAATGAATTCGGAACTTTACATGGACATACTCCTCTATTCGTTCATGATTTTGGACTACAGACCCTGGTTAGAATACTGACTTGCGCTTTAGAGTCTAGACTATGTTCCCTCGGCCACGAACTCTGCTGCCAGATCCGCAATTGTATATGATGAAGCATGAGGGTGTCCTCCTCAATGTGCCGGAAATATGCTCATATCCACAACTCTTAATCTTCGATCCCCTTATCGCTACTTTCCACAGTTAAGGATTCCAGTCCTGGAGCAGGACTAACCTCGGTTTCTACAAAATCTTGAATTTCAGTCCAAGTAAGACATTGCAGTAATCGACGAGCGCTATTAACTAATACCTCGCGGCCTATTGCTGTAGAAAAGTAATTCCCGGTAATCGTAGGAGAAATACTGGGTAATGCAGACGACAGTTCAAGGGAACCTCAAAATGTCGGAAGCGTAAGCATGATTGAGGTTCAAACGAAGCTACCATCAACGGGTACGCCAGGTGCGAGCGGGTTGTACAATATCATGGTTTCCACATGCATCCTGCCGGCTCCATCGAATCTCTTCACGTCTGAAAGATATCCATCTTCAGTAAGAGTCTTCTTGAGTGTGTCTCAGTGGGCAAAGCTTCATTGGAAATCCAATCGACGGGCATCCGTTTGAGAACCGCAGGATCTGAAGGACTGCGATGCCCAAGAGAAAGTCTGCGCTCTGAATTATGCAGCTTAGATACTAGGAAAAATGCAAAGTGCTCAAGGAGATATTGACCAATAGCTGGCAGGTCCAGAACAACTGGAGTCGAGTGGCAAGTAAGCGATGAAGCTGGTCCTACTCCGGGAAGCTGTAACAATTTTGGTGGGCCTATAGCACCAGCTGAGATTATAATCTCTTTACGAGCCTTAACTCAACGACCATCCGCACCACGACACTAGTGGCACGTGGCTTCTGGTTGGGATTTTTCTCGAATAATATGCGGTATACAATAGTTTCAGTAATGATACGAACATCAGAAAGGTCAAATGCTAGGTGGGACGACTGACGAGCACTGCCGTTGAAGTTTTCCATGAACTTTGATAAATCAGCAAGTCCACCAGTGTTTGTTGGAATATGCCTTACATGCACTAATGCTAATTACCTTCATGGGACAATCTGAACCATGTTGATTCGGATTTTCTGCTGCATCATGGACTAATTCGCTCCTCAGGAAATATAGTAGAAAACCTTCGTAACACTGGCGGTCATCCCCTATAGCACGAGCCCAATTGTTGTAATCCCTTCCGTCACCGCGAGCCCACCCGCCATCATGGAGGAGCACGCTTCAGCCACCTAATGTTTTTCCTGCAAGAAGTGTAACAACGTGGTTATCGAGTGCAGGATTAGGTGCTGTCTTATAACCCTAACCAAATTCAGATCCAGGAAGGACAAACCCTCCTCCTAAGCAAACTCTTCAAGCTTGGGTTTGATGTAGGATCCACTCAGCTTCGAAAACAAGGATGGAGGACAACGGACCTGAACTCTCTGCGAGGCGACTCGCAAGCACACAGCCTGCAAGACTACCAGCGATAATAATGCCATCCGATTCTGCAAGGATCTCCATAATTCCGAGTTTCTGATAAGACGCAAAGGACTACTAGCTGAAGAAGAAAGATGGGGCATGTGGAGGTATAGAAAGTATAACCCAGCTAGAAGCTTAGAACTTGACGCATGTGGTCATCCTTGGTAAGCAAGGGGGTATTATCACCCCCCTTTGAAGTTGGTGCTGAGGCTACAAAGGCGATTCCCATCCTGCAGTTGTAAATCAATGTCGATTCTATTGGTACCAACTGTTGGTCTTACTATCAATTCTGCATGAATACTTTGTACATGAAGCGATTCGATACCATAGGGTCTCTTGACTTCTCGAGTCAGGTTTACCAACGAATACTAGCTAGCCTTCATGTATCTTTCATGAAGTGAATCACAATGGCCATGTTTGCCTAGCTCACTGTATTGCCTGCTCAATGTGCGTAAAAAGGGTCAAAAAAGGTAAGTCCGATGCAACCATCCGAGTAGAAGTTGAATTCATCTCCTTGGCAAATGTGTTCAGTAGTATATTTGATAGCTCTTGGAACTCCATATAACGGTTGGGATCAGCTTCACCCAAAGGTCTATAAAAGCCTGGGACGAACAGGATATTCACCACATGACACTACCCCCCACCCCTCCTTTTCCTTATTTTCACGTGATTCTCCCCTAAAACTTCGAGAGAAAAACCTATCAAAAGTGGCAAAAACGCAAAAATACTCTCATGAGATCAGAACTCTCTGACGGGGAGTCGAACCCCGGTCTCCCGCGCATTGCCAGATGATGACAAGCGGAAATCATGACCGTTAGACCATCAAAGATAAGTTTTTCAAACCTATGTTCCACTGAATGTGGGGCAGATGTTGAAAAACATGATGACTAGTGCGTTTAAACCCCGCGGCGATAATGTGCCAAGGCGTAGAGAGATGTTGGCTGTTATCGCCGAAGAGATTGAATGGGATGTAAACTAGAATGGACCTACAAGTAGTTCAAGCGCGGCTAACCTGGAATTGCAGTACTGATGGTAGAAGTTATCAACAGTCTGGCCAAAGACAGCTTGTTCTAAGTCGTGACAATACATAACAGGGGCCCGGATCATTGAGTGGAACTCAATCATAGATGTCTAGCATTGACAGTGAGAACTCCAAGATGTTGAAGATAGTATCCAATATGACCTACTCAAGAAACATTGACATGGCCACACACAACAAACACCGAGAAGCGATGGGTTGCAGTGACTCCTGGGTTCAAAAAATGGCCAGTTCCAGGACAGTGGTCGAATCCTCTGAGCGTAGTATATACACTGCAGGCCAAACATCATGTCCTTGAACATGAAGTTGTATTATGAGAGGGCCAAAAGGGGGAATTCACACGAGACTTGATTATAGTCTGATTCATATCCAGAATCTGGTTCCTTGAGGTCATCGTCATGTTCAAAAGATGTAGTCTTCAATACATGTCGATGGTAATAGAATTGAATGTATGAAATCGTAATTTTGGAATTTATACTAGGTAGTCAAAGTAGAGACATGAATAGTAAAACCTATTATGATAATGACAATCCTGATTTTTGTCCTTTAGGAATCATATGTAATACCTCGACATTAATATTTTGATAATGAGTGATTGTTAGGTGGTGGAAGATAATAGACTTGGTGATCAATGAGGTCCCCGCCATTACATTTGATCAATATGACGCTAGCGCACATTCGGATTGGCTCGTACACTGGGAAAGCTTATCGTGGCCTCAGGCCTTATCAACGAAATTCGCTAAACGAATTTCTCCCACAAGTTTTTTTCGAAGAAAATTAAGTTCGAAGAACATCAACACCTTTCCGACAACCAACGACAACCACGACACAGGTCATCAATTCGTCGAGATGGCTTCCAGACCTACCGTTTCCGTTTTGTCTGCCGATGGCAAGGCCACCGGCACCACTATTCCCCTCCCAAAGGTACGAATACCTTGATGCGAAATATTCAATATCAATTTGGTGGAATTTGGCTATTAAATATGGAACATTTGGAGGATTGAAACTGACGGCAACTGAAAATTAGGTCTTCACCTCCCCAATCAGACCTGATATCGTTCAGACCGTCCACACTGGAATGGCCAAGAACAAGCGTCAACCATACGCTGTGAGCGAGAAGGCTGGTCACCAAACCTCTGCTGAGTCCTGGGGTACCGGTTAGTGCAAAACATTTGATAAATTATGGACGATTTGGGCAATGGATAGAGTTGGGAGGAATGCGCGCGAAAATTTGAATGGCAAAATTTTACATTGGGAAGAAGGGTTCAAGCTAATTGTGGTATATCTACTCAGGTCGTGCTGTTGCCCGTATTCCTCGTGTCTCTGGTGGCGGAACCCACCGTGCTGGTCAAGCTGCTTTCGGTAACATGTGCAGATCTGGACGCATGTTCGCTCCTACAAAGGTCTGGAGAAAGTGGCACCAAAAGATCAACCTTGGACAAAAGTGAGAATTTGCACTTCAAAAATTTCCCATCCTTTGACTAATTTTTCTACAGGCGATTCGCAACCGTTTCTGCCCTCGCTGCCTCCGGTGTCCCAGCTCTCCTCTTCGCCCGTGGTCACCAAATCTCCGAAGTCGCTGAAGTTCCTCTCGTTATCAACTCTGAGGTCTTCGAGGGTGCTAAGATCGCACGCACTTCCGCCGCTGCTGGTCTCCTCAAGACTGTTGGTGCTTTAGCCGATGTTGAGAAGGTTAAGGGATCCCGAAAGCTCCGTGCCGGTAAGGGTAAACTCAGAGGCCGCCGTCACAGACAAAGACGTGGACCTCTCGTTGTCTATGACGGAAACGCCGACGGAAAGGAACTTGTCCGTGCTTTCCGTAACCTCCCAGGTGTTGAGACCTGTGATGTTTTCTCCTTGAACTTGTTGCAATTGGCACCAGGTGGACATCTCGGACGTTTCATCATCTGGTCTTCATCTGCCTTCAAGGCTCTTGACAACATCTACGGTACCACCACCGCCCCATCTGCCCTCAAGAAGGACTTCCTCCTCCCATCCAACGTTGTCTCCCAAGCCGATATTGGACGTCTCATCAACTCCTCCGAATTGCAATCCGTTATCCGTGCTGCTAGAGGATCCGCACTCACCAAGCGTGCTGGTGTTCAAAAGAAGAACCCATTGCTCAACAAGCAAGTTCTCTTGAGATTGAACCCATACGCTGCCGGATACTCCAAGGAGAAGATCGGTACCAAGGGATTGGATGCTGGTAAGCCAGAGCGTATTAACAAGACTCAATACGCTCAGGTCTTGAAGGAGGATTAAGCGTTGGTATTTCTGTTTTCAAATTTTCAACGAGGGATGGGACATTGTAGGCGCTTATGATAGCTTGATGGCTTCAAGCGGGGTCTTCATAAGTAATAAAAAAATATTACGAATGCCTGAATTAAAATAATGACACCTTTATTCCTCTTGACTAACACTTCTACTGTGATACATGTAATGACTTCTGTCAAACACCGTTGTCAAAATATTTGTGAGCAAGCGCACAGGAACATGTGATCGAGAAATTCTTCTCTTGTGACTTTCCTAAACTTCTACGCGAGTGGGACTGATGTTTCAATTAAGAATGAGCTATTAGAGCAACTTGCTTTCGCCCTTAGCAGCCGCCTGGGCTCCACCTAAAACAAAATTCCGAGTGTCTTTATACAATCTCACCCACCTGTCGTCAATCTCTCTCCCCTTTCACTCATCTCCAATAATTCTTCTTCCTATCAATCTTCTCCTTCCCCCCAGTAAAATCGCATATCTCGGTATCACTTGCCTGCTGCCCGTTTTATAACTATAACCAAATATCATAGCTAGATAGATAGGAGTTTGTATATAGTCTGCTATCAAATTAAGCTAATACATTCCTCTTCCCTTCCTATTAACTGAGCTCGTCGTACCCACTGAGTCCGCTACACTTTCTGAGAAGAATGCGAGAAATCCATGAAGAGCGTTATCAGAAAGCAAAATATCAAAGCGCAGAAAGAACCTTTGAGACGGAAGGGAGAAGTGTATACGAGTTGGGTTTTGGAGATATTTAGAGCTACACTTATCCGGGTTAAGATGTCAAATGTTGTTACCACTAAGATGGTTCTGTGTCAGAATCAATATATTTTGAAGGGAGTCTGCGGAGGTGCATGAGGATTTCAATCTTCTTACGGCTTATAAATTATGGAAATGTCCGAAGAGCGCCGAACTGAATGGATATATATGCGATGGTACAAAGAGCAGAACTTAATTTAAGTGCATATATTGGCATCCTGCGGGCACTGTACTCGATAGAGAGTGAGTGTAGTGTCCGAGTTGCGATGTACAGATCTGAGTTTGGTGCCGAGAAGGGGAAACTAGAAAGCAGACATTTATAAGAGATGGGAGAGTAGGAATGAGGGCTAGTCTTGTGGCGACGAAATAGGGGGACGCATTGATATTGATGCTGTGGGTAGAAGCAGAAGCGGCGGTCAGAAAGGCGAGAGAATTGGAAGGGATGTTTAGACTTAGGAGAAGGATGAGAATGATGTGGAAGAGGAGAATGCGGAAGAAGGTCAAGCGAACGGCGCTGGGAATGTTTAGATGAGGGTTCTGTTCTTCTCCTACAGTAACGCCAAAGAGTTCTTCCCTGAGAAAAGAAAAGACCGCACTGGAAATTACACTCGAGCGGCCGAGAAACTTACCGACAGATCGAGCTGAATCCCTCGTAGTCTATGCTGTGCAGAGTATTGTTATCAAATAAAGGAGCTTTTTGAATGTCACAAATATCCCATATAAGGGGCAAAACTCCAGAGGCTCCCCAATATCGAAAGCCTTCGGGGCCATGATGTACTCCGCCTCCAACAGCAAGTCATAAATATGAGCCCGATCATGCTTTTCGTGAACTACCACGTGATTATCTAGTACACAGACTGGGGTTTATTAACCCCCTCCTGCACCCTGCACCCCGCATTGTACTGCACATGCATCCCTGCCACCATATGGTTATTTCTCAAGCATTGGATAAGGACAGCTCCGGCTTACCTGTTATGAATGGCATATTGAAAAAAGTTCCAGATTCAGATCTTTACTTATTCTCATAGGTACCTAGAACAATATCTCATAATGAATTAGTAGTGAATGATGGAATGTACCCAAATACATGTGACAGAGAGAGCGGCTAGCATTTCATGAATAGATTGCACAAAGATTGTCCATACCCACAGGCAACCTACAAATAATCCATCAAAAATATTACTTTGAAGGTATCTAAAAGACCCATTACCTGCTCTACAGATGCTCATTGCGCAGCCTGTTCATGGAGCATCAATACCCAAATTTAACTTCGCGTCTCAGCATTCCATACTCAAAGTATAACAAATTACTTGGAGAACCATTACGGTTACAACTAGTCGGCACACATTATTAAGTGTGATATGAACAGCGTCTCCAACAAACTTCGAGACCTCTTGAATTACTGTTTCGACCAGCTTGCATAAAAACACAAAAGCACTTATTCCCATTCTTGCCAGCTTGGTGGCACAGTTCTCAGGATCTTTCATGTAATAATTAGACGCGTGTGTGATATTTTGCCGTGGGAGTTGGAAGTATGCCTTGTGTATCTGCATGATAAGCGAATAACTCCGACATATTCCCCAAATAACCCTAGACAATGGTACGAGTGCGCAAACTTCAGAGACTAGGTCGGTAGACAACACTTTCCATTGCAGAGTTACGATTCATTTCTTTGTCCGTAAGTGAATCTTGTTCTCACAACAAAGGAAGTGAAGAGAAGTACTGAACAATGCATTGTCTCTTGTGAGACAACAAAGCGGACAAAGAATGCAAAGGAATATACAGAACAGTCCAAAGTGTTCATCAAATGTAGGAATATTGCCAGAACAACTCGACGAGGATGTCTATAAATGCAGTCTTATTATCCATCATATGTCTCTCCATCCACTCCAGTTCAAACTCATCAACACTACAACATCGAATCTTCCAGCAACGCCTACCAAAGCTTCAACATCATCTTTAGTATTATTCTTCATAATAGGAAAGATCCAATCAACCAGCAAGATGTGTATTCACAAGCGTATGATCTTCATTCAGTGCGGCCACACCCGCTGGGGCAGTGAAGTGAAAGCCTGTAATCAAAAACTTGCCTTTGACACATCGCCAACCACATCCATTGATTGCGGCACAATGTATTCTCACCCAATGCATACTGTCAAAATCACCGAGGTATGCAAGTCATGTGAGATCAAGAGAAGTAATACAGATAGAACCGCCGAAAAGTTGAAGCAGGCGTTGAAAGACATCAGAGAAAGTGTCGTGAGAATAGAGAAGATGCAAAAAGTGGTTGAGACCACAGAGAAAGCAGAGGTTGAGACTGCAAAGAAAGCAGAAGTTGATACTGATGATGATGAAGATTTGGCGGCCTTGGAATCATGGGATTGAGAGACCTCTGGTAGGTCAGGAATCATGGGATTCAGTTAGATCGCTGGCAGATCTTGTAAGATAGAAGAGGATCGGTAACCACCGCAAGCTCAATGTCTTGTCGAGCAATACAAAATTACATTGAAAACAACCAAAATAAGAATCCAGAATATTAAAGTGTAGATGAATATGAAAGTGAATGGCATGTAGTCCTGAGCGTGAGAAGCGCATTGACATAGACTGGAAACTTATGGATTCACCTTTTATAGAGAGAATCTTTTGGGTATGAGAATGGAAAGGCCCACCCAGGTGACTTCACATGTGCTTTGCCCAATATAGGCCATATTTTGTGCATCGACCACGTCGCTAAAGATATTGGTGTATATTTTCTTTTGGGATCTACTTCTGCTGATCCAGAGTCTTTTTGATATAGTACATTGATCCCATCCCAACATATAGAACAGGCTGTGTTACTAATGACAACAGCTTGCCACGCATATCTGCAATTTACTTGCAGAATAATCCCACAGTGGCCTTCCCTCAATTCTGAACCCACTCACACTCTGGTCTTAGTTTCAATTCCAGACAGCCAAAGAGAGTACACAATCTTCATACCACAAGATCGAATTTAACCCTCAATTTCCTCCACTGTCTTGACTTTGAGCTCGGCAATCCTCAATATAGTGTACTTGTGCTTGCTCTTGACGGTCTTTGTTTTTCTATTTCTCCTTTTCGTCTTCTCCTTGATCCTCATTGGTTCGGCTTCGGTGCCCATAACTCTTGCTCTGCATTCGAATATTCTCTCATCAAGATAAGGCGTTCCTTTCAACGTGTAATCTCTTGATCCAATACTTGAAGCGGTGTTGAGGCGGAGAACATCGCCAGGAACCACGCCGGACATACGAAATGGAAGTCGTACTGTATCTCCTACAGTTACAAGGTAGGGCCGACTGTAAATGTGTGTGGTTATGAAGTGCGACTGTTGGGCAGTGAGGAGGGGAAGCATCTCCTTGACTGAGGGAGAAAGCGAGACCAGGGTGGCGCTGGGGGAGGGCGCGACCGGTGCCGAAGATGCGATTGAGGATTTCTCTGGCTTTAAAGATGCTGCGGATAATGGGCTAGCATGGCTGCTCTCGATGGGTGGTTCGACATGTTGTGCTGTAGAGTTGAAGAACCGTGCTCGGCTTGGTAATAAAAAGGTGGGTGGAAGTGTTGCACTTGGTATCCGTATGTCCAATAAGGACTTTCTCATCGTTCTACTAAACATCTTGAGGTCGAGAACGTTGTATATTCGATCAAGTCTTTGATATCTGAATTCTACATTGTTGAACTTGTTGAAGCTTGAAGTTTGATGACTAAGCGAGATTTTATTTTTGCGCTAAGAAATTTGTTATCGATAATCATGAGCCTCGACCTAATAGTTTTTTTGAGCCCGTAAAATTCCACAATCACCCATTATTATAATTCATCATGGTACGTCTGGAACTGTTTATCAACACTGGAAAATGCTAATCGATCATTAATAGCCTCAAAATGAGTATATGGAAAGATGGCGCAAGCTACATGGTCGCCGCCTCGACCATGAAGAGAGATCGAGAAAGAAGGCAGCAAGAGAAGGCCATAAAGCATCTGATGATGCCCAAAAATTGACTGGTCTACGTGCGAAATTGTATCAACAGAAGAGGCGTCATGAGAAGATTCAAATGAAGAAGCAAATCAAGGCTCACGAAGAACGAAATGTGAAATCTTCTGCGCCAAACGAACCTTCGACCAAACCCTTGCCACAATATTTACTCGATCGATCGAACCCTACCAATGCTAAGGCTCTGTCGAGCGCGATCAAGAACAAGAGAGCAGAGAAGGCTGCTAAGTTTAGTGTGCCTTTACCTAAAGTCAGAGGTATTGCAGAGGAGGAAATGTTCAAGGTGGTGAAGACTGGAAAGAAGACCGCGAAGAAGAGCTGGAAGCGTATGATCACAAAGGTATGCCGTTCTGATCCATTAATGGGTTGCAATTCAATGTGTGACAATATGCTGATGTTGATTCCTTTTAGCCAACCTTCGTTGGTCCTGACTTCACAAGAAGACCTGTCAAGTATGAGCGATTCATTAGACCTATGGGTTTACGTTACAAAAAGGTATGCTTTTTTTTCTACCCCGCTCAACCTGACAGAGATTTTAATTATGCCCAGGCAAACGTCACTCACCCAGAGCTCGGTGTGACTGTACAGCTACCTATCATCAGCGTCAAGAAGAACCCACAGAACCCAATGTACACCCAATTGGGTGTTCTCACCCGGGGTACTATCGTTGAGGTCAACGTGTCTGATTTGGGTCTGGTTACAGCTGGAGGAAAAGTCGTTTGGGGTAGATGGGCACAGATTACTAACAATCCTGAAAACGACGGATGTGTTAACGCGTAAGTTCATGTCCATCCAACGGAGTTTATAGAAACTAACTCTGCCAGTGTCCTTCTCGTCTAAAAACTTCCTTCTGTCATTAAATCTGCATTCACGCATGGTGTTTAGGCGTTGTAAAAACGGAAATAAAGAAAAGGCTAGTGTGGTCGCTTTCAAATTTAGATGAAGGAGACTGGCTGTACGCCGTTTGGTCAGCGAAAACCAAGTAAAGTTAACATAATAAGAATTTGTTTTCAAATGATTTTAACATCAAATCTGGCTCAGTCAATCGATAAATTATGTGATAGATTATGTGACTGTTCACATCAGGATTTTACGCGTAATCACTTTAGGCAACCAAAGTAATAAGCCGTTTATTATTGTTATTCCTAACGTAACTTTCGCAAGGCATTTTGTCCATCTTAAACATAATCTTCATCCCAACATACAACAATATGTCGTTAACGCCAGCACAAATTGAGGCAAGGAAGCTTCTAGCACCTATTAAATTCCACCAGATTTTCAAACTACCGGCAACAGAAAAGCACGCAGAGCTCAAGGTATCCTATGCCATTGCAGGACCATCAGATGAGAATGCGCCGGCTATTCTCTTTGTTGTGGGAATGCTAGGAATCAGATGGCTGGCACTCTCCTTTGATCATGTAGCCATGGAAGAAGGAGTGAGAATGATTTTTATTGACAGGTGGGTGGCATTGCCCTTTATGTTGCGGGGTGTTCGTGTATCATCTGATCCTGGCTGCGCTCACCATTATATTGTTTAGAGTCCAAGGAAACATAAATATTTGCGCAAATTTGTGGCCAGCTTATTGAAGACACCTTCATTTCCAATCTGATATCCCGAGTGATAATGAGCCCAGTGGCTAGTAGATATCGAGTTGCAATATCAGTCAATTAAAGAGTTCAAGAATGGCTTGCCCATGAAGCTACGAAACTATTCAAACTAATGCCTCTCTAGACCTGGTTTCGGAGGCTCTACCTCCGTTCCACTCCAAGACCGGTTGCCTATATATCTTGAGACAGTTCCTCTTCTCCTCAAGCACCTGAACATTGAGCACGTTTCTCTTGCAAGCCATAGTGCCGGGACTATATATGCTCTCAACATCATTGCTACTCTCCCTCATATCATCTGTCCGAAACGCCCTAGGATCACCCTGCTTTCTCCTTGGGTTCATCAAAATTTGTCATCGACAACCTTTCTCCAGATTGCCTCAAAGCTTCCCAATACTATGATCAATCACTGGGGCTCGGTTATGAATTTTGTTCTGAACAGTGCTACGCCAATGATAGCAAGTTCAGGGTCGGTCTTTTCTACTTTGAAATCTTCTTTTTCTGCTGCGGCAACTGTGGCTGCAAATCAGGTGGCGGCCGAACAGAAGGTGCAAGAGGCGTACGGTGTATCGAAAGAGACAAAAAAAGAGATGGATAGTCTAATTTTTAAGTGGGCATTTTTGGAAGATACGACAGGCCTAAATGATGAGGCTCGATTGTGTTTGAAGAAAACAGATGACTGTAACTGGAATGCTTGCGAAGACTACGAAGAAATGGTTAAGAGCTTGGTAGAATTGTGGACTAAAAGAGTTGAAAGGAATCAAAGTGCCCGGCTGGATGTCAAAATTTACTTTGCTGAAGAGGACATAATGATTGGCGAGAAGGGAAAAGAATACTTCCGAAATTGCTGGACTAGCGAAGATTGGACTGCGAATATCGCAGTGGACTGTGAACAGTTGAAGGGTACAGATCATGACAGTGTCTTGGACCCTCTCAGGAGTCTACGGGAGATTGCAAAAGCAGCGAGGCAGACATTAGATTGAAGGGTCAATTCTGACCCCTACGACAAGTGACACTCTCACCTGGCATTGACAGAGAGTATGGGCGCTATAGGCATTGTATGAATCCGTATGCACATATCATTAGACTTTGAAATAAATTAATGCATGGGAGGAAATGTTTTCGTCGACTATGGCACAGGTGTATCTTATTGAAAACATGATAGAGTAAAGAAACGCTCAATGGCCCATGACCTTTCTCTAATCTATTAAGCCTTGGATGCAACAATCTCTGTAGCTGGATTAGTCTTTGTCAAATATCAACAGTGAAAAATTACATACTCTCGACATCAGCAACACTTTGCTGTAAGATTTGTTGCAAGACCTTGGGGTTCTCGAGCTCCTTCTGGATCTTGGAAATGATGCTTTCTGAGAGTTCCTTTTGTTGGCGGATCTTGACTTGTCCCTCGTATCGGACCCATGAGTCGAGGACAGACTTGGCCTCAGCAGCGAGAGCGGTTTGTTGCTCGAGTGCGTAAGCCTTGGCCTCGAGTTGTGCAGTTTCCTGTAAGTTACGTTAGTAAAATTTTCCCACGATATTCCATTCTCCACAGCCCATCATACCTTGGAAACCTCGAAAAGAGTCTTGGTGATATCAACAACGCTGCCCAATTGTTGGACGCTCTCAATTCTAGTCTTGACGGCCTCAGTGTGGTCTGCACGGGCAGCATTCAAGATGTTCTTGATCTTGTTGACTTGACCAGTGGCCCACTCAGAGTACAATGGTCCACCAAACTTAATGACAGATCCCCAAATGCTCAAAAGGCAGAACATAGCAACAGTTTCTTCGTTGACGACATAGTACTCGTTGCTGAGGGCGTACAGGGAAACTCCTCCGGCTGCGGAAAGAATGGCAGTCTTGGAAACGAGAGAGTTGCCTGGGAGAGAGTCAAGGAGCGATTGCGCCTTCTTCTTAGGGTCCTCTGCTGGTACATTGGAGGAAGATGATCGCGAACTCGAGATCGATGTGAGGGCCGGGAGGGTACGGGAAGAAAGAGCTGGTCGAAGACGAGCGGCCCCTAAGTTGTGTCAGTCAATTGCGGCCAGTAGCAATTGTGGCGTATTTCTCAAATCCATATAAGCCACATACCTAAGGCGCTTCTTGTCAATAGTCTTGATGCCATTTTGATATGAGGGGAGATATTGTACAGCAGCTCAAATTGCTTGAAAGGCTTGAGACGAGGTTCTTTCGGAATTCGCTTCCCACCTCACTTTGAAGTTTCTTATGTAAGGGTGCCTGAGGACCTAACAAATATTTCGGGATTTATCTCGATAAGAGAAATAAATTTCTAGAGAATTGACAAGAGTAAATTTCGACACATATTTAACAATGCCTAGCGTAATTATTGATTCGAAACGCCCTTCAAAAAGGAAGAGAGCTGCGTTGGAAAAAGGGCCTTCGAAACGCGCACGATCCGAGGATAGTGAAGAAGATCCACAGGCGCAAATTCTCCTCCTAGAGAGCGAAATCTTCGAGTCGAAGAAGCATTATAACAACATCGCAAGGCTAATTGGCATTGCACGAGATGATTCTGAAGGTGCCGATGCGTCGATTCTCGCCGCGGTATCGTTATGCCGGGTTTTCACGAAATTGATAGTAGTTGGGGGTTTACAGAAAACCAAAGAGACTTCTGTAAAGGACGCAACTGTTATCCAATGGCTCAAGGAAAGATATTCAGAATACAAGATTATCCTTCTTGATATGTTGAGCCAAGAAAATACCGCATCCACGGGATTAACTCTTTGCATGAGAATGTTCAAGATTGAAGGGCAGCATCTGCGAAACGGTCAGGATTACTGTTTCCCTACAGGCCTTCTTACGGATATGGTTCAGGTTCTCATTCGTTCTGGGAGTGATAGTACTGCTAGGAAAGAGTTCAGTGATAAGTTTGTTGAGGAATACGATGATGTTAGATTTTACACACTTGAAGCTATAGAGTAGGACTGCCTTCCTATTACATATTCTCAATCACTGACATTTTTAGAAAACTGGTTACAGCCCCCGAAGCTAGAAATTTAGGCAATGATTCATTTGATACCGTCTATGAGATTTTAACATCGATATCATCAGTTCCTGAATCCAAGGACGAACTCGAAGATTTTTACATTCCCGCACCGAAGAAAAAGTCGCACGCACTCTACTCCTTAACGGAACATAAGAAGCGAGCGCAAGGAGCATGGTTAGCCGTGATGAATATGGAGATGGTAAAAGAAAGAAGAAAAATGATCCTTTCGAAAATTACCGATTTCATTGCGCCATGGTTTACCAAACCTGAACTGTTAATGGACTTCCTGACCGACTCATACAATTCTGGGGGATCAACTTCGTTGCTATCACTCTCTGGCGTCTTTTATCTCATCCAAGAGAAGAATCTAGACTATCCATCGTTCTACAGAAAGCTATATTCGCTGCTAGACACGGGCATTCTGCATTCGAAGCATCGCTCAAGATTTTTCCGACTTTTGGATACCTTTTTATCATCAACGCATTTACCAGTAGTACTTGTCGCAAGCTTTATCAAGAGGCTATCCAGACTCACGTTACACTCCCCTCCATCTGGCGTCGTTGCGGTTGTGCCCTGGATCTATAATTTATTGAAGAAGCACCCAACGTGTTTATTCATGATCCATCGAGAGACCAGAGGGGCTGAAGCGAAGAAAGTTTTGGAGGAAGAGGGGCTGTCAGATCCATTCCTGATGGATGAGGAAGATCCGATGTTGACCAATGCAATCGAGAGTAGCTTGTGGGAAATTGTCACTCTGCAATCGCATTATCATCCCAACGTTGCAACACTTGCCAAAATTATTTCGGAACAATTTACCAAACATTCATACAACTTGGAGGATTTCCTGGATCACTCTTACGGAAGTGTAAGTCAATATATACCTTATGTGCAACAGATTTACTAACAACGTGATATAGATGCTTGAATCCGAGTTAGCGAAGGATGTGAAGAAGGTGCCAGTTGTTGAATACGAGATACCCAAGAAAATATTTATGAAGCATGATGCAGATGCTGGTTTGGAAGATTCCCTACTTGTGAAGTTGTGGAACTTCAGTTAGATCCTACGAATTTTAGTGTTCCTAATTCTACATCAAAGTATCTTTGCCTAAAGGTATCGTGAAAAAAGGCATTTCTCTATGTAATCACCGAGAACAAATTGAAGGTGGAGCAAAACTAATGAAGGGGTTCATCTAAATCTCACATACAATTTCGAAGCTGGGCTTCCTCATTCAACAATAATAACGGAGAAAAGACTCCTTTTACCCCTCAAATGCCTATGCCTTCTGAAAACTACATAAATAGCGAAGTTTACATTTCAGGTATCACAAATGATTACTTGACATTATTAAATCATTTGTACAAAGAGCTTTAGATAAACAATCAGAACAATAGATCAATAGATCAATATGTCCTTGCGTGATAACCTTGCATAGAATACTAGTCCAAATACGCCCCTTTCCACAGCATAAACAATTCAAGCATAGACATCCAAGAACTCAAAAGATCTACGGCAGCGACAATCTGCTATTCTGCGACAAAATAGGCCTTGCATGCCTTGTAATTGAACATTGAATAATAAGTAATGGCAGCCATCCTTGGCAACCGTTGCGGCTGGAAAGCCACACACTGCATATTCATTCAGTGGTAATTTCATTCAGTCATCATAAGGCTATATTCGCAGACAATACTGTTTCTATTCCAAACAACAACCTCAGGTCTTTGAACTAACATGTCAAAATGCCTCTTCTTGATTTACTAAAGAAAAAAGATAGAACCGCAGGAAATGATGCGCATTCTCCACGCGCCGATCCAGAAGCTGGTCCAGTTTTCACATTCATGAGAAGTGTAAGCCTGCTGCTACATACAGCGTACCAACTTATACCTCACTGCTACAACATGGCTAACATGACACAAGGATACAAATACACAAGAAGTAATATCACCGCCAACTTTCTCTTCTTCGGAATCATCCCTGCAACCCTCGGTGTCAGTGAACAAACCGAATAATGAATCGCGAACCAGTCGATTGTTTGGAGGACGGCCCAGGAGCAACTCGCGCGAATCCGGAAACTCGGGCACATCTGGCGCATCGATTTCTTCACATGTTAGTGATAGATCTACGTCGAAATCAGCGCACAATAGCAAAAGAATATCAGAACGTTTTGGTTTGCGCAAGCATGAGGTAGGATCGTCGCATGTTCCCAGTGATTTGCCGGAGATTACAGTGGAAGAGGCCGCGATAGGTGATAGAGATGCGGAAGTACAATGGGAGAAGAGAGCTACAATATTGGCACAGCAGAATGAGAGGTCGATAAGCAGACCAGGTTCATCTTGTGGCAGTCCACCAGGTCATAGGAACAGAAATTCTGGAGAAATTTCGAGGGCAATAAGTCCGGGAAGAAACCCTTCGGGCGTGGTTGCTACCAGAAATGTGGATGATGATCTTCAGGAAGCTATTCGACTTCATGAGGAAGGGCACTTGGAAGAAGCAACAAAGCTATTTGAAAGATTGGCAGACCCTCATGGTGCCAATAATGCTCTTTCTCAGGTCTTATATGTAAGCTCTACTTGGTTCATTTCTATCACAATTCCACCTGACATAGACTTGGTGAAGCTTTAGCTAGCTCACCAACTCTATCAACTTTGTTTTCTTGGACTTTGCCGGACTTGCCAACAAAGATTTCGGTCAGGGGCACAATCCGGTCCAATTGCTAATATTCAATACAGGGTCTTGCTCTCAGGTACGTCAAGACGACCCTTTATGCGGCCTAGATCACGCCGCCTGATCGAGGAATCAGTCGATCTCTTCTGAATCTTGATTGTTACCATTTCGGGGTTTAACTGACAATATAGACATGGCTGGGGATGTCAAGCCAGTCCAACCGAAGCCGTCACGTACCTTTCGGCAGCAGCATCAAATGCAGCAGCAAGTATGTACCTACCCTGAGTATCCCGTCACGTTTCACATAGGTTCCTACCTGTCATGATCTCTCATATTGGCATAGTGCTGACTTCGTGGACAAGTCGAGGAGCTTGCGCTGCAATCCGGAAAAATGAAAGGGGGAGCTGCCAAGGGGGAGCTTGTCATTGCGATTTATGAGCTAGCAAACTGCTTCAGAAATGGTGAGGATATTCCACTGAGCTGTCATCTTTGTTTCTGGTAGCTTCCTGCCACGATTCAATTATATGTTAATGATTTTTATACACCCCTTGATCGTCAATGGCGGTATCAAAAAATGAGTTTCCTAATCAAGTAATACTGACATTTTGGGTCTTCTCTAGGTTGGGGGGTCAAAAAAGATCCAACAGCAGCTCAGAAAGTGAGTGGATTCAAATCATTGGGTCGCGGAGAAGCCCGCGTGTACATTACTAACGTCGCTGTAGTATTACCAAACTGCTGCAGAACTTGGAGATACAGGTATGCATAAAGCTCTCGCGAAAACTCAATTATCAGACCATTCACTGACATTACCGTAGATAGTATGAATGAGGTGAGCCTACCAAGCCGTCCTTCCTACTTGGAAAGCAAAAATTTGCCGACAGTCATGTCGGGCTAAAATGCTATAGTACATAGATTTTGATCTAGGCAAACTAACTATTCATCACAGGTTGCACGATGCTACTTAGAAGGATTTGGTAAGCGTCTTCATGTCTCCCCAACAACCAAGTTCGACCCCGAGCTCGTAATCTTCGCGTTTGCCTGATCTAATATACTGACCATTGCCCTTTCCAGGCTGTAAAAAAGATAAAGTAAGTTCGCCCGTGGTTCGCCAGAGCTTCCCAACCATCCACTCAGACACCAGTCTCGGATCCAACAAACAACTACTGTGGCTTGCGCTGTACGCATGGTTCCCTTACGTCGCATTTTGGGCAGCAATGGGGCCACCTTCATGCAACTTCAACCGAATGCTTAACCCCTTGCAAACTCTCGAAATATTCCTAGCCAGTCATAAGATGAGGCTGATGGTTCTTTCTGGGTATGATTTCCGCTACCATTGTCAATGCTAACTCAAATTTCTTGCAGTACCGAGCAGCGTACTATCTTCGCAAGGCCGAAAATGCGGGTGTAAAAACACTAGGCAATTCTTGGTGAGTTTTCCCTTTTTCTGTTTGGACCCAGTATTTGCAGAAACCCCTTCTGGAGATTTTCCGCTTTGTATGAAGTACTTGTCTCAGCCTGGTTATCTTATGGTTTGTATGCTTTTCGGCGGCAGACCCGCTCCCAGTCATTTAGTGATGGTTCGTTTGTTCATTGTTTTAATAAGTGGGGTACGACGATATGCGTCCACTACCTTCATGCATTTTAGAGGTACATTGGTACGGGAAATCAATTGGTTCTCATTGTCTGTTCGGCAATGTCGGTTAGAAATGTACCCTTGTAAAGAGATGTTTGCTGATTTTTACTGGTTACAACAAATGTAGGATTTGGAAGGATAAATACAATCCTAAGAAGTAAAAATCCAAATACGGAAGTTCTAGATAATAAGAACTGGGAGTGGGGTAACTCTTTGGAGATACTAGATACTTTTCTGAACGAACGACTAATGAGTTTGGTTCACGCATTCTTACTTGTTTTGCTTCGCTAAGCTCCGGGTCGGATCGAGAGAACGAACGGTCTTTAGTTACTTTAGTTACTTCAGTTGGACTAGGGGCTTTTCCTCGTGTATGGGCCTGGTGTTGGGTAATACTGCTCGTTGATCTTTTATTTTCATCAAAATCGAAACGGTCACATTGGATTGGTGTCTCGGAGATCTTGACGTATTGCACGGTGTCTGAGGTAGGCTGGCTTATTTATACCTCTATTAATACTAGTTCTATTATAAAATTTCAACATTCATCGACTAAACCTGATTCTAACTGCTCTCTGTTTTACGTCTTGGTTTATCAGGGTCTTGGCTTAGCTTAGTCTGGCTTTGGCTTTAGTTTACTTTAGTTGAGTCTTGTGCTGCAGTCAGCATTTACCTAATTAAGTAATTGAGCATGAGTACGAGTGAATTCATTAGACAACCCCAAATTAACGCAGGTCAGGTGTAGTCATGACTGAGACATACAGGAACTGGACTCGTATGCTCACGAGGTTTTCGTCTTAGCAGTCTCTGTCGTGCTGAAATGTCCACAGGTGGCACAGCACAGCAAAAGGCTTTGTGTAATCCATTATGGCGGGGCGTCGAGGCATTGGAGTGGGAATTGTTTCGAGCTTCAGTTTCAGATCCTGTTGAGGTGCCTCATCTTATGCCTTATTTATTGTTATGTAACTGTAAGTGGATTGCATACTGTATGTATGTACATAATCTACAATGGGTCTTGGCTTCTTTTCTTCTCTCTGAATTTTCTCATTCGTTCAAACATTCAAAGTATGATGTATTCGTTCGTTCTCACATGGTACCCCAGGCTCAAAGTTAGGACGTTTCATCTTTTCATGTATGATGTAGAGATCCAATCCGAAGAGTCAATTCGAAAGAGTTTTCACTAGGCTATCTACGTACGCATGCGAGGCTGTGAGCGATGGAAAAGGCGTCATATACGTATGTATTTTATGTATGGCACGACAACTCAACGCCGCAGTGCAAAATGTTAGGTTGCTGCGAAGGTGGGCTGGACGCTAAGTGCGGGAAGGATGGAGGATTTTCATAGCGTTGTTGGAGGCTTGGAAGTGGCCCGGGTGTGAGAAAATGTAATATGGCAGAATGGAATATGATATAGTATGACGGCAAGGCGGTGCAGTGAGCTTGAGTGCTTAAAATAGCCCCAGCAGTTTTTCTTTAAAGTTTTTCGATTACATTTTGGGCTTTTGTATCATATTGGGAGCACTAATTGTGAGAGTACTAGAACCGTCTAAATATCGGCTCGGTTCATATCTTGGGATGAATGGGGCCCGACTATGAACGAATGAATGATCTGTGGCTGGAATACGGCACGGATGTCCGTCCACTTTCGTCTGGTCTAGCCGTTATGTTTTACATCAACAATACGTATAATTCCACGTGATTTTAAATTGAGTTGTTGAAGAATTTTCGCTATTGCAGGTTTTTGTCATTTGTGATATGTGTAGGCACTCGTGAATTTTTGCATGGTACATCTACATGATGGCATTCGCGTTTGATTTGCATTTGTGGCGAACTCGAAGTTGAGTTGAAGAAAAAAGGGTCTTGCATATTATGTCATGTATATGTCATGTACTGCTATGCGATGCGATGCTATGTACTGTCATGTATATGGCAAACTTACGGCAAATGGCCATGTATTGTGATGTTATGTGTATGTAAGACCTAAAGAGGTTATAATCGAAGATACAAATGTTATGTCATGTAAGTATATGGAAAAGAAAACTATCTGCTATGCCATGCGATGCGATGCCATGCCATGCTATGTAGATGTAATGCCATGCGATGTATACCGGATTCGTCCGCTGCTAAACACTTTATCTCTATCTGCTAGTGTAGACTTGCGGATCTCTGTCGAAGTTACGAAGCTGCGAAACAAAAGTTTGCAGTAGTATAAACCTACAACTCCATATCGTCTTTGCCACTCTACCTTAGAGGTTAGATGTGATCCCATTGTAAGCGGTGAAGAGTATCTACTGCACTCTACTGTGATCTACTGCAGATGTATTCGCGATAGTGGAGACCTCGATCCTCTCGAGTCTTGAGTCCTGAGTCTTGACGAGGAAGATGGGAGCATTGACTCGGCATTAAACGGAGTGTAATGCGGCTAGGGTTTAAGTTGTGGAAAATGTGAGTTTAGCGACGATGATGTACATGTATAGTATGGTATCTACATGTGAGACGGGAATACGAATTGGACGATATACATTTACATACATACATACATATATCTCCATACCATACAGCACTAGTCTCCGGAGCAGAGTAGTGGGGTCACTGGTGGGAATCATGAAAGACACTACCTACCTAGGTAAGTCATGAAAAAGATGTGGGGAGAACTAACACATGCAGAAATGGAGGTCCACAAATCAACATGACCCTTGGAGTGAAGAATTTTTACTTTTTTTCTTGAAAGATGAAACACCACGTATTTCACGGGGTAAAGAGTACGGGGTGAGAAAGAAACAAGTGTGTTTCAGAAATGATGGGGTAATTATTGGACGAACGTTTTGAGAACCTGGATGGGCGTGGAAATGAAACACTTGGAAGGGAGTTTGTTTGATTGGCTGGTAATGAAGGGTCAATGGATCGTCTGATTTACGAGTGGAGTTAAGGGAAGGTAGAATGTGAGGAGAGAACTGGTGATATAGTGGGGAAAGGAAGGAGGGAGAGAAGGAGATTGGTTGTTGGATTTGAGACAGAGCATGTTGATTTGAATGCTGTTTGATAGGCACATGGTGTTTGGTTCGGAGATATCGATAGATAGAAGGAACGATAATCGGAACATGTGTAAACATACGAGAAAGGCACGGGCAAACATGGAAACAAAACTAAAGAGAAACTCCACCATGACTGGCCAAGTACATGTTTACTGAATCCGGGGGTGAAATCAGAGGAACGAACGCAAGACAAACCTTGAAAGTCGTTCAAGCAACACAATCTACAAACACAGCAGTAATTAGTCACAAACAAGTACTCGTATCATCACTGTCACTATCTAGGCATCATTCTCACAATCACGTCAAGCAGAGGGAAGAATTTGAACATGAATCTCATGTATTATTGACTATTTGCCTGTGTGTTTTTCCTATCTGATTGTCCCATCTTATCTCATCCTACGGTATATGTGGAGTGAAGTCAAAATTAAATACAAAAAATTGAGTTTCTAAACAAGTAACTCATACCCCCCCCATTCCATGATAGACAACAAGTCAAAAGCAACAGATAGGACCAAATTAGGTACAAGAAAAACAGTCCCTTGAGATATAGAAAATACTGCATCAAAATGACATATCCGAAATCTGTAAAGGAGATTTTTTAGAAGGAAATCCCGATGATCTGATCGCAATCGGTCGATGTGGTGTGTTTTGGATCTTTCGATATCTCTTCGATAATACCGCGAGGTAGATCTTTCATTCCTCTTCATTCATTCATCAGTCATGATTGCATGTCATTGCTCATCGTGAGTGGGTCTTGGAAGAGAAATCGCGAGTAATCGTAAAACGTAAAACATTCTGAATTGGTATATGGATAGTATAGGATAGGATGTATGTATATGCGAAGATAATCATCGATTGTGTATTTCAAAGCAAACGCTTCAATTTGGAACAAACTTGGAGAGGGGTATTTGCGTAGAGTGTATCTTTATGTCGTTGTAGGTATTGATAAAATAATATTCATGAAATAGTTCGTGATAACGTAGTCGTAATGAAACCTTTGAGTGGTAATGTATAAGGAAAATTGGTTGCTAGTAATAGCTTGTGGTGTGCGATGTGTAATGCGTAGAGTAGCCACCCCCTTCCGTTCCAAATGCCCGTTTCCAATCCAATAGAGATCCATCTCCTCCGAATACCCATCCTCCATCCCCATCCGTCCAATTTACAAAATATATGTATTCCCATTGCTGTCCAGCTGCGATCTGATGTTCGTCTTATGCCTGGCGAAAATAATAATGATCAATATGAAATTAAGAAAAAGTCCCAAGTTTGATGACCCGTCGCTAACTATGATCGATGATGACGATGCAGTAACAGAGAGAAAAAAAAGGAAAAAACCATAAAAACCATCCGTAAACCATAAAACCATTAAGCCATAAAATAGAAAATTCAAGTAAAAAATTCAAACGCTCGCTATTTCGCTCATTAACAAATTGAGACATTAAGAGAAGATGCGTGAGCAACAAAGTCTCTGTTCGCAATGAAGCCGTAAAATCGTAAAAGCCGTAAAGTTTTTATTCGAAGAGTAAAGGAATTTGTGTTGTCGAAGTAGAGTTTTTTGGATGACATATTTAGGTTTGAAACTCGAAAAAGTTTAACCCGATGAGGTATCGCACTCTTCTGGACCATTCCTGGAATTACATTCCGAGACTAACTTAGCAAAGTTCCTGACAACCTCACTTGGAACTTGATCCCATAATAATGATCGAGTGTAAACCTCTGCGGCCGATTTCTTGGAATTCGATCGCATGGCAGCAAGTGATTCACCGAGATTCTTTCGTCCTTGAGATGTTGATCTTGTAGCGGGAGAATTGTCGAGGAAATCTTGAGAAGTCAACCCATTGTATTGTGCTGCAGACAATGAAAAGAGTTGCTCGTTGTTTTGTTCTTCTGTTGGTTGCGAAAGACTGTTGGCAAGATCTCCAAGAGTTGATGATGTGACGCCGACCATTTCGTTGCCTCCCAAAGAAGGGTTTTGAGTAGTAGACCAGGAACCAGATGGGAGAGGTGCAATTGCGTTGGTAACATCAGAGACAGCAGAAGCGGATTGTTGAATGCCAGCATCCTTGAACACGTCTTCGAGAAGTGTTGCAGATGCAGCACGAACATCATCCGACATTCTAGGAATGCTAGGAGAAGAACCCTTTGAAGCGACAAAAGCACCGACGAGGAGCAACATCAAGAGGAGGCCTTGGGCAGCAGGCTTCTCTGGCTCGCTAAGAAGGGAAGTGTCGACCTTCTTGGCGGAAACCATTGAATTCTCAACCTTAATCTCACTTTCCATGGAAAAGTCATTAAGGAAGGAGATGTTGTCCCAATTGCCATCCATATTCAGACCATCAATGTCAGAGTAGTCGGCAGAGAAGCCAGTCGAACTGGGAACAGTTGACATGGCAGTGCTTTCCATCTTTTGCATATGCTCTGTGAGGACGCTCACTTTCTTGCGGAGGTCGCCGGTCTCGAGGGTGTGAGTTCGCACCATCTCTTCCTTCTCCATCTGCAAGCTCTCGATGTATTGTTGGTAGTGTTGCTCTTTACGAGCCCACTCATCCAAAGCAAGTTTTGCTTCGGCCAAGTCCTCCTCGAGATCGTTAATCAAAGCAGTGTAGTGCTTCTTTTCGTCCTCAAGGCGCTCAGTGTGCTGCTTCTTTCGCTGACGTGAGTCAAGACTATGATAATGATTAGCCAATGGATGTAAATAATGGATCAGATGATGTACTTACGCTGCTTGTCGGTTTCTCAACAAACGTTTTTGCTGCTTGAGCTCCTTAATCTCCTGCTCATCGGTGGATTGAGAGATGAGTTGATCAATGTTGGTGAGATTTCTCTCGGCCGGAATATCGAAACGGGCATTCTTCTTTCGGATACCATCACCCCTTCTAGACATCTCAGGATGCGATCGAAGAGTTGGGCTGTGTGGGCGCATACGCTTTGGAATACGATGATCCATCTCTGAAACGGACCAGTCCTTTTGTGGAGATGGATGACTTGAGCCATTGGCGGAGAAGAGAGGTAGTTGATGGTTTCCAGGGTTTGTGAATGGTGTTTGCACGGGACGTTGAAAGATGGGAACATTGACCTCATAATCAGATGGAAGCCCATCATGACCTTGCATTGGTGTGCTCATACCCGAGCCATTTCCCATTCCCCAGCCGTGATTTGAATGTCCATATGTTGCGTTTTGTGCAGCCTCGATACGCATGAATGGGTTGTTGCTGTTGTGCTCGACAAAGGGATTGTTAGATGCCATTGGTTGCATGTCGACGTGTTGCCATTCATCAGCCTTAGGGGAGAACAATGTCGAAGATACTGCAAAGGATTCCCGCCTGCTATTGTCCATGGGTGGAGACATTTCTAAGCCGGAATCTAATGCAGAGTGATCGAGGATGTTATCATCAAGAATGCTTCCTTCGTCCTCTTCAAAGTAGTTATGGGGTTGTGTATCGACAGATAATGACGATTGTCTGTAGTAGTTGTGCATTGGGAAGGCAGCCATAGCAAAGAAGTTCTTGCTGTGGTCTGTTGTGAGGGTGGGTTGGTATTGTGGTTAAGGAAGAGGTGGGTTTGAGGGAAGCGAAGTTATTTTCGGATGAGATGGGGTAAAATAGATAAATAGTGGCGGTGAGAAAAGATAAATGTTATCGATAGATCGTCAACGATCACGAAAACTTGAATTATCGGGGTAGGAAGAGGATATGAAAAAGATAATATCGTTTTGAGCGGATTAATCAATGATATGATTGAGTGTAGAGTCAAATCACTTGCTGTGTTTTTCTGTCAAAGAAAAAGACAAGAATAACAAAAAAGTGACTGTTTATGAGGGTGGTAATGTTTGATATGAATATTTTGAGGTAGGAATTGGGTGGGAGATGCTCAGTTGATATGTGAGGGACAAGAGTGGTGGTGGTATATGAGTGGGTTGAGTCTGGCTTCCGATGTAATTCGGGCGAGACAAACAGCAGGAAGGGATTGTATGGCTTGATCTGAAGTGGAGAATGGAGGTACAAAGGACTGTAAGAAGTCTAAGCCTGTTGGGTCCCTTTTTGGTTCGAGTGGTCGTATGGGTCGTATGGTGGTAGGAGTGGTAGTGCAGAATTGCAAGCAGTTGCAGTTGCAGTAAAATGTGCAGCAAGTAGTAGAACTTGAGCTTGCAGTCAGTGCAGCAGACAAGAGAAGTAAGAAGCACGTTAGAAAAGTAGGTCAAGTATGCAGGTAGAAATAGAAGAATGTAGTTGGTAGATATGGGTTAGATAATGTGGATATCTTGGGAGAGGGGTCTGGAAATCTGGGAAACGGATAATGAGATGAGAGCATGAGATGGATGGGTCGTCGCGGGTGTTTTTAAAATAAAGAAATAACAAAATAATAATAATAATAATAATGATGATGATAATATGATAATAATAATAATAATAATAATAATAATAATGATAATGATGATGAGATAATAATGGGTTAATGAATAATGAGACATATATGGATAATATCCTTCAAGGGCTTTATTCTTCTTCTAGCTCTTCTAGCTCTTCTTAATCTACATTAGTACGATACGACGATACTACGATACTACCATATTACGAGTGCTTGTTTTTGTCTATTTTCTTTTTACCCAATCCTTCACCCATGACATGATATGATACTAGGTATAAGTACTTTTGGAGGGGAAAAGTGAAGGGGTGAAGGGGGGTGATGCGGTTAGCATGGTTACGATATGGACCCTTCTCTCTCTCTCTTCCTCTTGTACTATACTTCTTTGAGTAATGCGTCAATGGATGAATGGGCCAAATAAAGGATTTAACTTATAGTTGAGTAGATGGATGAAATGATGGGCAATGGGCCATGACAGCGGGTGGGGAAAGATTTATCGTACTACCCGAAAGTCGAAAGTCGAAAGTCGAAAGTCGAAAGTCTCAAGGAACCTAAAGATCAACTTGTGGAGACTTCTAGCCTTTTGATTTATGAGATACTTTATGCTATTTCTTCTTTACATATGCATGGCACTTGATTATTTGATTATTATATACTGCATTTCAGTATTATTTCTTCCCCCCCCCATTACTCTATTTATCAAGTAACGAAGTATATCTTCATGGGTCCGTATAGGTCTGTCTAATCACCTCTTCAAGATCTCGATGATCTATTGTTCGCGATACGTAGATTTCCAACTCTGTGCACCCGGAGGATATCGTTAACCATATGGAAATTGTGTGCATGGGGTCGTACTTTACGGTACGGTACACTCACACACCAAAAAAAAACAGAAGAAGAGAAAAGAAAACAAGACTGCTTCTTTCCCTTTTAGACTAAACCTCAATTCCAGCGGTATGAAAGCGGGAAAGGCAAGGCAAGTGCGGGTGCTAACGATTAGTGCTTGCACTTCCATTGCATAGCAGCATTATAGTGCCTACTTTTACATCTTGGATGTAAATCTTAGATGGGAAAAAAAAATGTCCAAGAGATGCAAAGAAGATAATTGATTCTCCATTAAGCATTCATTACAAATTGCATTTGAATCCAAGGCAATCGAATCTTAAGATTTCCCGCTCAAAGCCTTGAATCAGTTGTATTTGATCAGTTGAACCCAGGTAAATCAAGATGTTGCATACGATACGGGAGTGAGGGATGATATGATGAGGGAGGGGTTCAAGCTTTGATTGGATTATTCATGCTCTTCTCCGAGGTAATGGATTAGATCTGACAGGCTGACTGACTACTCTAACTACCCAGAGTAGATTACGATCATTAATAATAAGGTTACTTTGACAAGAGAAGCTCGACAAGATAGAAAATAGTTCCACTATTCGTCGGCATTCGGTTATCTATCTATCTTTTCTTTTTTTCTTTCTGTCGAATATTCCAAAAGGCGAGAGAAGAATTCGCAAAAGGGCAATAGACCCGTTAGAACTTGCTTTGACTCAGAAATTTCTACTTCAAAATGCATTTACTATTACAATTTACCTTGGTAACACAGTAGTAAAGAACATTAGACTGCCATTTTAGCTCTGGGGGGTTTGTCTTAGAACCCTGATCTAACTGTGTGAACTAACCATAAGAGAATTCAGATGATTTTTCTCCATCAACCGCTTCCCGCTCTCAAATACATCGTGCCTAACAAATTATCTCAACTCGGTTTATCTAAAAAATGGGCACTGGATCAAAACAATCCATCTCTAATTCTCTATAACTCTTTGAGAATTGCCCATGGGAACGCAAAGTCAACATGGCTGTCTTGGCTCCTTCCTATTCCCTGCTCTCATCAGGTTGGGCATCTATGGAGTTATGCTTGATTCTGAGGGCTTGCATCAAAATCCTAAAAAGAAAGCCGCCGATAGGTTATATCCTCACGTTTTGCATACGATTGTTTCTTTACCCTTGTTCATCTTTTCTACACTTTCTCGTCATTGGAATAATCTGTTAAACTCCGGCTTCCCGTTGATACCACCAGGGCTTGGCTCGTAACGAGAAAATGATGGTCCTTGAGCACCAATCAGATGTTTTGAGGCAATCGGTGATACCCTCGAAAAAGGTCACTTCAAAGATCACGCGTATTGCTCTTGTGGGAGAAAAAAAAGCCCTTTTGGGGGTATCATTTGTTTACTTTCATCATCTTTAGGCAAAGGAATCGTTAATTGATCCTACAATTGTGGCATTTTCCCTTCGCTTAATCTTGAGATTCCCCTTCATGATCATCTCACTCACGGTCGCTGCTGATCAAACCATCTAGATCGTAAATAAAGCACGGGTAACGGATGGTAACGAGGTAAACCGTAAAAGATGTTTAGATGACAACATCAAATAAAATGCCTTCTTCGAATTTCATCTCATACCACCATCCCCACCTTTTTCCCATTTCTTGGGCCTCGCCATTCGGCAGCAAGTCCATTCATTCACGACTCATGAATACTTGTATTCTCACTACACTAGGCCTCCTCAAACGGTCGCAGAATGCAGTATCTTTGTAAGAGTGTGAATGTGAAGCCTCAAATGATAGGTGATATTCCTAGGTTCACTTCTACCTAATCTACCTAATCAAATGATCGTAAGCTCTGCGTGCCCAAGTCAAGGTAGGGCAAGCAAATCATTGGTAAATCAAGCTCTCAAGTCTTTCGGTAGCTTTCCATGACACAGATTCATACCATTCATTCATTACCGCACAAAGATCCAACCTCATGGCCTCGTCTCCCGCTACCTGGAGCCTGCCGGCAAACACCTTACGGAAAGATGGACGGGTACGAAACCGATTTTTACTTACTGCTATTCAAGAGAAGGCCGCAGGGTTGATTCCGGTACCCTAGTATCTGTCATTTCAATCGGTGAGAGCCCGAAAGCCTAGCAGCCCAGTTCCAGCCCTTCCTAAATTGAACTGCCGTTACTATACATCTTGTCTCTTATAGTACGGAGGTATCGGTAAATCACCTACCACCCCTAGTCCTTAGGAAAATGATCTCTTAGGGCGCATGAATGAGTTGCGCGTATGACGGCATTTTCAATTTTGTTTCATTCTGGATATTTTCCCTTGAGGAATAAATTTCCTGATGGACCTTCAGAACCTCCCTCCTTTGTGGAGTGGGTTTGACCTAAGGAACTCCCCAGGATGAAGGGGGTCTAAAGCTTTAACCGACTACGATGATGCCAGTAGAGACACTTCTAAACTTTCTTCTAGAATGTCAGAAGAAGACCGAATAGACTTCGGGTAAACAATTACATTTCACACATAATCCTCTTTTTCTTAAGTGCGAACAAAAATGCTCAAATGCTGTTATGCTACATATAGCTGAATCCCATCTAGAGTACCTGGGGTCCTGGATGTACCTGAGTGGGGTGCACTTGGCTTCTTTTACGGAGTAGGCGTTCCAGGTTTTGCTTACACTGGCAGTCGCGCCATGGACGCGTTACAATTGAATCATGATCTTATTGTTTTTTTCTTCTAAGTTTCGATTTTAAGAATTGAGGGGGCTGGGAATTTTCTTACCCATGATTCATGATTATCATATTACAACAGTTATGATTTTCAAAAAAGCGTTTGTTAGGTGAGATAGTGATGGAAAAATGGACATCGAGATTTCATTTGATTCAAAATCTTCTTCTTCCTTCAGAAACGCGGTATCCTCTGTAATTATCAGCCCACCTAAAGTGTATCTTTCATCTTGGCTTCTCCAGACCTTCAAACCTGTCAAATGGGACTACCCGCGCAGCCGCGGCTTACTTCCTCCAAAGCTACAGCCTCTTCTTACTACACAGCTTTTTAGTCTTATATTTACCAATTATCTAATGTTTACCAATTACCAGCTTCCAAGCCTTTCCAAAAGTTTCAAAAATGTCAAGGTTGAGGCAGAATTTTCGTATAATTTTCATACGAATTTTTGTCTTCACATTCTTCACCGCTCATCTATTTTAGGATCTGATGTCGAGATCCGGATGTTCCGCCTGGGATATGGGAAGCGAACATCCAAAGACCCAACTTTGAAGGAAGAGAAAAGAAGAGCAAAGCCACTAATTACGAAGTGTACCAAAGTACTGTCCCATGAGAATCTTGAGAAAAGTGAAGCCTGATCTTGAGAAGGATTGTCGGTCTGTGTTTCAGACTTTGAGGAATGATGCAAGCCAGAGTCAGGTTTTATTTCTGAGGGATAGGCGCAAGATGCTTTTGAGAAGGGTCTTCTTGAGGGCCTCGTAAATCTTTCCATTTGATACGAACATTGAGAGGAGCCAGATGCAGGTCTATTGAACCGTTAGAACAATGCAAATTTGTCTAACATGAATCAAAATATGCGGTTCTAACTTACTCACGAGGCATGTTAGCTTCTCGCCTCTCCCTGACATTTTCAACCTTTAGATTTGCGACCTCTCCGACTACATACATGTGGATCTATGTGCCAACCCCATAACAGGTGTCCCATATTATAACAAGTGCTCTTATATAGACCAATGACGTACGTACAATATAAGTTTATTATGTATAGATCGCCAGAACCCCGACGGACAAAGTATAATTTGACAATTTCACTAAATATTAGAGCATGAATAACAAGCAAATTACGAAATGCCAAAGTGGGTTCATCCGATCTGAAGATTTCGAAACGAAGCTCAAAGCTCGAGGAAAATCCCCGAGGTTCGCCGATTAGATTAAATTGATCAGACGATTTTCGGATTTTCATGAGTTATCGTATCGTATCTACCGATATCGTACTTGTCGGCTTTAAGCGTTGTGGGTCGTGCTGGTGGGGGACGGATGACAATTTTTCTTTCTCAAATGAATTGATTGATCGATCTTCCAAGTGGGATTCATTTTCACCCCAGCCAGATCCATTCAATAAATATCCATTTCAAATGAAGCTAAGAAATTTTGCACATAATTTTCCAGCATTACAGTACCGAGTACGGAGCACAGTACCAGATTCAAAAGGAGTAAACCCATATGGCATAGGTTGTCGAACTATGAAATAATGAATGATGGTGCGGTGAAGACATCTCGGTGCAGGTAGCCGTTCGCTACTGTTTCGCTACTGTAGTGTTGATGGGAAGCCGCAGCTCCACATCGGGTCTTCTACTTTCTAAGCTATCAAAGTTACCAAGCTACCGGAAACGTGATGTGTGGGTTCCCGGTGTTGACCGCTTGGTGGCCTGTCTATCGCCGCGGGGTTGTTTTTCAACTTTTGTTTTGTTTACTTTGGTAGTATAGTGACGATGATGATGGTGGCGTGAAAAGTTTGAGTAATTAGAACGTGTGTAGGCGAGGAGAGGGGAGGGGTATTCAGCTTAGGGGGGGTCTAACCGGGACTAGGTTTGAGGGGAAAAGTTCCGATGTTGACCGCTTGCCGAACTGCGAACTATGGTTTACAGTTTGTCTCAATTTTTACCTCATGCTTTACTGTCGCGGGGAAAGTCTGCTTGGGTGTGAGAAAACTCTTCACGGATTCCTGGGATTTTGATGCTTGACCGCCAAATGAGCCGTCCTCAACCGGCACGAACCTTTGATTGAAACCAGAAAGATTCAGAACTGCATGGGGTTTAAATTTCTCTTGGGTTTAGCTTCTTAAAGAGACACTCACCTACTTTGACTTTGATTACTGATCCATTGACTGGAATCAGTCGTAAATTCTTTTAGGCAACTTGAAAGGGACCACCAGTCAGCAGGCTGTGGCAAGATTCTATGAGCTATATCAGATTGAGGCAGGTGATTGTATTGTGACCAGAAGTGAATTGATGGTATTCATCAGCGCATGACATATCTTCAACGCTAATATTCGAACGATCACGAAGGAACAAGAACAGTGGTATCCCATGAGCGCATATTACGGCATCTTGACCGAATAGAAATGAAACCTCACGAGTGTGAGGAGTTCAGGATCACGAAAAGCTGCTCCAACGGTCATCAGGGTCTGCATCGGCCAAAAGTTTATGGATCGTATGGATCGTATGGAGATAATGTGAGAATGTGGAACCTGTGTTCAGATATCTTGAACCCTGTGTATAGAGGATCAAAGGAAGATGGGGAAAGGAGGCGCTATAAGAAGACCGAGTTAGAGTTGAAAGAAGGAATTAAAGGACATCATAAGAGATGAACTAGAGCGACAGAGCCCAGGCAAGCGCGACGATCTATAGGGACTGATGGATGGATCTCAAGGCTACGAGGTCTGGCATTTGAGTATGGGTACTAGAACGAAAGGAATATCGATGCTATAGGTGGTGATTTGATGGGCTGTGCTACTCAGAAATGGATGGATCTAGAAGCGGCGACTTGTATATCTAGGCACCCATACTATTTCAGGAAATGAGCATCAATCTTGATCTTCAACTTTGCCTCTTGATGCTATAAGCATGTCCGTATCACGAAACCACGGATGAGTGCTCTGACTGAACTCGAACAGAGCTGGGGTAAGGGGTATGCACCGCTGATTCGCTTGGTGATCCTCTGTTGGTGCCAAACAGGATAATTGTCGTTTATCATACGCCTCTCTTCAATTTCGATAATGAAACCTTATGATCCCCAATTGCAAAGCTTACAGCCGCTTCTTTCCACCATTATTCGACGATTTCCTTCTTTCCAAATCGATCTACGCAACTCGGAGAGCGGTGAAGAAATCAGAAAAAGCGCTTGGCGATTGGAGCGGGGAGAAAAGCAGCTCCACTCCACTCCACGAGTACCGATCAAGGTAAGTTATCTCGTTATCGGACTATTCTCAAAGACTCTTACCCATAATGACGAACTGCTGTACGTTATGGTGTTACAAGGTTTGTCGAGTATCGTACAATTTCTCGTAATAGAGTTTTTCGTGTGTTAGTCTGGTAGTTGGATTTTGATAAAGAGATTGGAAGCATAATTATCAAGTCTAGCTGAGTTTGAAACCTGCATGTACTATAGAGTGAAGCATAATGCGGAACTTCACAATTATAACAAGAAAAAGTATACGAGGACCCTTGAAACGTGGGGGGGGGGAGAAGGAGCCTCAATTCGGATATCCGACAAAAGACCACTGCATTGGCGTGCTGCAAATTCCTGCAAAGGTAAGACATGCACATGTCATAGGCGCAGAGATCACTAGATAGTGGCAATTTTCCTTTCAACAGAGAAGAGAATCGCATCGCTTGCAAGCACGGATATCTTCAGTGGCATGAAAATGGGGTCCAGCCCAGAACTGCGTGCTTTTTACGGAACTACGTGCGACGTACAGTACAGTGCGTTAGCGGTGGCGCTTGAAAAAAAAATTCACTTTATCCATTGCCGCTTCAACATTTTATCTTTCTATTCAACAGAGCTCGTACTGAAGCATTCCCAGAGTGCAAATACTGCCTCAAGACAACCTGAAGACAGCCTAGTGGAAGTCGCAATATTGAAGTAGAAACGGAAATCCGAACAGGAATGGAAAAACAAAGGAGCTTCACCGCCACCACTAGATATGTATGTGGTATGCAACATGTAAGATTTTACGGATGGGTCTTGGTATCTGCCAGTAATTCTCGTGATCGGCCGAGGTGAGGTTCGCATTGGGACGGGGTATTAATATATTTGTTACATTGTTTATGTACTGCAGCTGTATCGAAGTGGAGTATGTTCTGAATTTCGCCTATGATTGTACATGAGTAACATGACTAAAGCATGGCAAAGAGGAACATTGGTGGAGTATTTTGAATGTCAGAAATGATTTCAAACAGCATCCAACTGAAATCCTGTCTATAATAAGTTGAGACACCACCAACTGGATACGGCTGGCGAGGTAAGGTTAGCCTACCAGTGCTTACTGGGCACTCTCTCCGTTTTATATTACTTCAAGTGATTTTTGCCTATACGTAAACCGTAAGTCTTTTCATGGTGTATGTGCCACAGGCAATGTCAGGTTCGAAAGAGATGTGTAAATGAGGAAATGCTCTCCCTTGGCATGATATTCGTGACTTTCTCCGGCCAGTTGGAACGCAAAGTCAACCGATTAGAGATATGTTTCTTGCACGTGGATGCATCCCAAGAATCAGATATTTGCAACATCCTCAATACCAACTGAGACTTCTCCACTGCGACATGTTCTTTGCACACTATTGCGTACAGTATACCTGAGTGCTTTGCTCCGCTCATGCCTTTCACTTTTGCAGAACTGCATCTGGTCAAAGGAATTTTCCGTCGAAGAAGCAAGTAAATCAAAACGAATATACACCCCAAGGACTTATGAAGTTCTCAACACTCCACTAATGTAGATGCATCACTCATCGAACGATTCGCCAAATGAATGATTAAATCCTGTTATTGGTTTTCAAATCGGAACTAAAGACTGAATATCGCTTTGGAAAGAGGGAAAGATAACAAATTAATGGCGAAACAGATCAGGCAAGCATGAATCAGCAGGAAATCGAGATCAACGATGGAGACGGGATTCATGTAATCTTGTATGTATTTTTCTTTCCTATTTTTCCTTTAACACTATTTTGAGGTCCCAGTTCGATTAGCTGAGACAGAAGAATCTTGAAGTTAGAAACACAAGGGGATTCGAGTCTGGGTATCCCAAAAATGTTTTCGACGCCTCTAATAACCCTAGTAGCAAGAAACAATGTAGCTTCGACGCTGCTAGCAGTTTGGAGACAACAGCAAGAAGAAAAAATAGAAAATGATTTGAAGATCTTCGTAATGAAGAGACCGCAAGGGTCATCGAGTTTCTGAAAAGTGCTCCAGAATCAAGCCTTACATTTGTTAGCATCAGGAAAATTGCACGTAATCTTGCTGTGCGAGAATTCCAGGTTCCGTTTCTCCATCTTCGTCGCCAAAAAATTCCTCATCAATGGCATCTGAATCAACGTCATCGCTATCTACCTCGTCTTCTTCATCGCTCGAAATATCACTCGATTGATCACCGGGAGAAGATTCACCAGTAGCTGCATTCCTACGAATAACACTAGCCTTGATGCGGTGGGGAAGTTTGCATCCTTTCGTAGTGCAAGTACCTGTGTTGCTGAAATCCGGGCATTCGTGAACGTGTCGCTCTGTGCAAGTGGTTCCCTTGTCGCAGTATCCATAGATTCCGAAAGACCGGCAAACCATTGCTGTCGGTGAAACACGAACGTGGGTGTAACGACAATCCGAGTTTGAACAATTGCCCTTGGCAAAATGCAAGCAATTCGGTGTTCTTTCGGGGGTAAGATCGTGAGACAGGTCGCATGAATCTCCATTAGGACATTCACCTTTGAGAAGAAAAGCTTTACATACTCCAACCTTTGAAGGGTCGTGAATATATCGGCATTTGGGGCCTTTGTTACAAGTACCTAAACAATATGTGGTTAGCTGAAACCCAAGTCGCTCCTCCTCCAAAACCTAAAATAAAGTAACAATTTGAAATGTGGGAAGAAAGGAGGTACCCGTGTTGGTGAATGATTTGCATGGCTCGTTGATCTTAACGACTCCGTGCTTCCTGCGACCGAGTTAGCTATTTCACACAAGAAATGCAATTGTGGAATCGCATTTTGTTAAGCCATACCTAGTGGCTTTGATTATCCCTTCACGATACATGTTTCCATTCTTGCTTCTATAGAATTTGACACCTCCAATTAAAGTAGTCTTGGGGGTAGTATTTGCGGAAGTAAGATCACCTGAAGTAAGTGAGCATTGAACACAAAAGGATACCACCTTGTGGCTTGCTGCAAACGATGAGTTCTCACCAGGGGCTTTCACAAGTTTGCTACCGTTCTTTGTGACAATAAAACGGATTCCGTTGACCATAACTTCATAATTGATTGTTCCAGTGGGTTGGACCATGGAAGAGCCAGAACTCGCACTTAGGCGTTGCAAATGTCTGCTCAGCTTTAACTTCTCCCGTTCATCCCTTTGTTTAAGTTTCTGTTTTCTGGTTTCCTCAATGGCTTTGACGCGAATCTGACTATCTTTCTCAAAATATGACTTGTTAATCAACTGAAGATGACGATCGGTTTTTGTGATGTAGCCAGCAGAGGAGGATCGCTCGTTCTCATCTGCAGATGCAGTTACGTTTGATGAATCCGACTGTGATGGTGGGACGGAGGTACCACCGTTTAACACAAGCGTTCGATGCCGCACGATACCAGCACCGCCTCTTCCGCCTCGGTACCCTCTCGCAGAATATGCGCCCCTATGACTACCTCGACTACCTCTCCAGCTACTGTTTGCATAGGGATGGTATGCATAAGCTCCATGACCTCCTCGAGTATTCAATTGTGAATGGTAACCATTTGTAGGCGAAGGGACATGTGTTTGATTATGTGGATCGGTTGACTGGTTGTTCTTATGTTGATTGATTTGACCTAAGTACTGTATAAGCTTATGCCCAAGTCGGAAAAAAGAAATAAAGAATATTTGTCTTAATGATATTGATAATGGGGTACTGTACCAGCTAGACGACTGATTTGTTCTAAGATGGCTTGGTCTTCTGAAGCCATGGTTGAATATTCCTATCAGTTAGTATATGAATGACGCTCTGGTATGTTATCGAGGCCTTGAAATAATATTATATCACAAGACCTAAATTGTCAGTAAAATGGGCGTTTGTTTGTTCGTGGAAGGATTCTTGTAATCAGTAAGGAGATACAAGAGTAGTGCCGTATAAGATTTGTCATCAAAGTACAAACGCTATTACTAGCGTCAATCGGCAGTCTGGCTCAATATCCGACAAGGCTGCGACTTTTCAATATCGTTATTGATTGAAAGGCAACGAACAAAGAACTGTTGATCTAGCATTTGTTCTTCCTAACAACCACAGACTACTTACCTACCAGAAGAGCATACAGAGGGAATCTCAATTTCCAGAGAAGAACGACATCCCGTTTTGGTTTCAATAATCACTACATACATACAACATGGCAGACGCAGTCATTAAGCCGGATCCAGAGGCAGCGGTCGCATCACCCAGGTTCATGGAGGATGATGATATATATGAGGATGCTGGAGACATGGCGATCAATGAAGACCCTAGTTTTCAAAAGTTATGGTTAGGTCGTGTTCCCAAGTACGTTTGGAATGCATGGAATGAAATGAGTGAAGATTTGGATGAGGAGATACAGATTGGTACCATTCGCAATTGTCGAGAGAGAATGCCTGACGGCACTATTAAGGTATGGACACTACAGTTTGCATTCAGAAGGTCAGCTAACTTGAGCTATAGGACTCTTATTCCATGTTACTAAATTCCAATCTTGCACAGCATCAGACTGTTCCCAAGGAATATAACCTTGATATTACCAACTCGAATGTTAAGAATACTTTCATTTTCTCGGAGCAAGATCTTCCAGGGTTCAAATCGAAATCAAGACAAAAATTTGCTTTGGAGACTGCAAATATGCCAGCAAGACTAACCCGTGGAAAGATTGAGAAGCCGGCAAACAAACAACCATGGGATCCCAATAAGAAATTCCAACCTCAATTTCGGAAGGCAATTCCAAGTATGTTAATACAACAGTCATAAAATCGGACTTTGCTGACAGAACTCGAATAGAGAGAACAAATCTTTCCGGTAGGGTTGTACATGAATTGAGTTGTATTGCCGTACAAAATGAAGAATCAGACCGTCTTCTAGCGATCAGGACTTTGGAAGCTATGAAACCCAAAGTCGGCACGAAATTTCTCAATGAGGATCTTGATGTGGGCCAAGGTTTTATTCAGCCTGGTACCATCAAAGCTTCGGATGCTTATAGGAGCTTCATCGTAAGATATACGACTCATACCTACGTTTCTTTGCAACATTTGTACTAACCTAATCAGAAAACCAAGAGTTCCACTGCTAGTGGTAAGCCACAACTTACCAAGGCCGCTCGTATGCCAGAAAATGAGCTTCTGGATAAGATCTTTGAATGTTTCCGTGAGTATAATTATTGGTCCATGAAAGCACTTCGTGCCAGACTCCAGCAACCAGAGGCATATCTTCGTGAAACACTCGAGAAAATCGCTTTCTTGGCAAAGACTGGTCGTTTCGCAACACAATGGTCATTGAAGCCTGAGAACAGACCTGACAACTATGAGGTTGCTGCTGGCGATGCTATTGCACCTGGCGAAGATACAGACCTTGGCGACGATGACGAAGATGACGATGAGGATGTCAAGTTTGAAGACGTCTAATTGTGTGACTGATCTTGCAGTATGTATTCTACGGCGTTTTAAGGGGCAAGGTCGCATAATGACGGTGTCATTCATATGATCAGGTTGACATACGGGAAAGCATAATGGCATGGCGTTACAATTGTCCTTCGTGGATTTAGGTTGGTTAATGGCGGAACTCATTTGTGAGCAGAGATCTTAAATTGAGTTGTAAATTATCATAATATCAAAGCAAAATTTACGAATGATTCATGTTCCGAGTACATGCCGATTGGAAATAATCTCGGCGGGTATCACTCTGGATAATCCGATGTGGCACTCAATGACGAACGAATATTGAGTTTCTAAAAGAACTATTATAAAGTTGTAACAATATCCACATAACTGTCTATATCCACATTTGGACAATTCACATAGACGTCTATTTTTTCACCATTCAATTGTAAAAGTATGCTGGTAGAGTCTTGACCTTTTCTTTGATCTGCCAGATTGCGAGCCATTGGCTTTCGCATTCCGTCATTTTGTCTGGTACCATCTCCACTCTCACATCAATAAGAATTTCAAAAAATGGCATATCTAACAGGAAGAATTGCTTTCAGAGCAATTACTCTTAGTCCGCTCTGTAGATTCAGTAGAGGGGTTGGAATGTCGGCCAGCTTTGCTACACCCCTGCGACGATACCAATCTTCGTTACCAATGGCGTCCTTTCCCCTCAAGCATTCCCTCCTCAGGCCGTCGCGTAACTACCAAATACCTATACGACTCTTCTCAACAACTCGACGCATCGACTCGTCCCCCAAATTTACATACGGTATCTCAGCATCGTACTGCGCCAAAGAGAACCGCTACGACCCTACCAAAAACCTCACACCCTTCAATTCCTACAATCCTATCCCTGTACCTCTCAAGCCCGCCAACCGCAGGCCCGCCTCTGGCCAAGATGCGTTTTTCGTGGCGCCCATATCTAATACCTCAGATATCGCTCTCGGAGTCGCAGATGGGGTAGGGGGATGGATTGATTCAGGTGTCGATCCTAGCGATTTCTCCCACGGTCTATGCGAGTACATGGCGCATACGGCATCGGTGTCCAATAAAATAGATGAAGCTCCCATTTCTGCGAGAAGGCTGTTGCAAAAGGGCTACGATTTAATTTGTGCTTCAGGCAAAGTGCGTGCAGGGGGGAGTACGGCTGTTGTGGGAATTTTCAACTCTGGGGGAAATATGGAAGTTGCAAATCTGGGAGACAGTGGATACATACAATTGAGGTCGGGAGCTGTGCATTCGGCGTCTGAATTTCAAACGCATGCCTTTAATACACCGTATCAATTAAGCTTGGTGCCAGAGGCGGTAATAAGACAGGCGGCGAAATTTGGGGGACAACAATTGATGGATTTGCCAAGGGATGCAGAAGTCATGAGTAAGGAGTTGAAGCATGGGGATGTGGTTGTATTTGCTAGTGATGGGGTTTGGGATAACCTAGGTGGAGGGGATGTACTGAGGATTGTGAGCAACAGAATGCAGTATAACGGAGTTTGGGTCAATGGGGCCGGGGGCAAGGGGACTGGGGTGGGAGAAAGGCTTAAAGAGACATTAGAAGAGAGCGATGACGGGTCAGCAAGTTTGAGTTTGCAGAGTTCTTTGGCTGTGGATATTACCGGAGAAGCTAAGGCGGCAAGTCTTAGTTTGAGGAGGGATGGTCCATTTGCAAGGGAGGTCCAGAGGAGATATCCAGATGAGAAATGGAGCGGTGGGAAGTCAGATGATATTTGTGTTGTTGTAGTGGTGGTCGCAGAGGAGGGGAAATGAGCGCAAGATCAAGATGACAAGAGATGGAAACAGTATTTTCAGAAACAACTTTTGTATGATATGGTGGCGGTACAATACGAGGACAATTAGAAGGTTGGGGAGGGGCTGGCATTGTGTATATACCTCTTGCATGGAAACAGGCGGGTGGCCGACATCCTTAAACGGTCATTTAGATTGTAGAATGCTACGCAGCGTATATTGAAATATAGAGTGATGGTTTACATACAGATGCCTTACTATCGCTCACAACCTGAACTTTTTCACAATTTTGGGAGGTGGGTAAGAGAACATATGTAAATTTTTTGTTGTTTGAAATTTCCTTCTGCAGTGCATTCCTCTTCATTGTGCACAAGGTTTATATATTGCCGTCGGACAATCAGTATGCCATTCCATCACCACCGTCAGCCACGTAGTCCACAAAACCAGCATTTTCACCCTCCCTTCTCAATAGATATCCGAATCTTTCACTATTGTTACCTACCCATCTTGGAATATCACGATTCTCCATCAATATCTCATAATCCTCGCCCTCCCTATCCCATAAATCCAAACCCTTCCTGACTCTATCTACTATCCTGGTTTCATTCCTAAATACCTCCCGGTTCAAAGTTGTATGCGAAAAGCTTGCCATTTTATTCAACGTCTCCGTAATTGTTGAGAAGCAACTCGAACAATGCCAAGACGCGTTCGCCAGATTTCTCTTTTGAAAATAATTGAAGAGCCTGAAACCACCTTCTCCATTTCTCAGATCGGCTGGGAGAATGGTTTTAGTGGGACCGGCGTAGATTGTTGCTTGAGGATGAGGCCACTCGGGGCCTTTATGCAGAAACTGGAAACCGTAGTAGTAGAAGCGACTGCTAAGTGTGAGCCGCTTGTCAAAATCACAAGCTCGTAGGAGGTCAAGAGTCTCGGGACGTGGGATCTCATCAATGTCCGAAACGAGGAGGACATCTCCAATGTTCGCGGTTTTGGTGCCGTTCAGCCTTGGTATCACTTGTGTGAACATGGCATTGCGTTGATGATCTTCATAATCCCATGTTCGTCGAGAAGTCAAGGGCCGGTTCTCAAGGAGGTGATAAATTATTTTCGGAGAAAATTGAGAAAAACGTGACTGGTTGTCGAGAAACAGAAGAGGTTTGGAATGCCCGGTGAAAGTCATATTAGACTCAACTATAACAAAGTAATCGACATGGTCTTCAAGGGTGTGGAGACGAATTTCGAGCCAGTCGAGCTCTGAGCTCAGCATGAATAGATCATAGACCTTTCGAGGTCTTTCAGGTTGATATTGACGCCAACCTTGCGCCTCACATATATTGTGGCGTGAGTTGGTTGTCTTGTAAGAGAACCCAAGTTGTGATATGTCTAAACTGCTGTAAAAGAATAAATTCAAGACTAACAGAATTGCAACACAAGGCAACAAAGGCAACAATTTTCGAAGCAAAGCTCCAGGAGTTCTTCTCATGAGAGCTACCATGATCCCCTAGATACCGAATGATGCTGATCATTCATTCTCTCACGTTCAGAGAACTACAACTGATGTATCAAAGCAATACCTGTCTAATGAATGGTTGAAAAGAAGTTGGTAGACGTACAATAGTCACCAACAAAGTAATATGGCGACACGCCGGAAACGTTTGCGCAGCAAATTTAAGGAACCGGAAACAATAGAGAAAGAAGTCAACGCCTCCAATTATGGAAGTCTTTGACTGCGCTTACCTCGTATTTATCACCTTCTCATAATAGAAATTAGAAAGAAGAAGTCTAATTTGATTCACTGCCTCCTTTCAACAAATGATTGAGAGACAGGGGAAATAGAAAACTCTAAATACTCGGTTGAAAAGCTACCTTCCTTGGATCAACTAGAGCAAAATTATTACTAATCTCATAATAATCTACTGTCAGCGTACCACCATGTCACCGATTAATTAGAATCATAAACCAACAACAAATCAAACTATGAATTTCATGAAAATAACCTGAAAATTTAGGTTTCAATTAGTTCAGACCATGTACCAACTCGTATTTTATGTTGGAAGTAAAATCAATAAATGGCTTATGAATACTCTTCTAGGATTCTCAATTTCGGCCTGTTTTTTCATCACCTGAGAGGAAGGTTACATTTTGTAATCCATATTGTGTTTTCCTGGTCTGTCTTTCGAAGATACTTCTATTTAAGACTTCAGTTCATGACGACGCTGGAGTATGAGGATGAGTAGGCACTTGATCGTTAGAGTGATGATTTCAAGCACTGCCAGAATCCGAGCAATGGTAGTTTGCTCTCCGTTGGTGTCAATTCTGATACAATGGCACTGCCCATTGTCATGCTTCTTAAACCACTACACCGGTAAATGATTTGTATATGATCGGAATATCATTCGCTTATGTAGACACCAATGTCACTGCTTGGCTACAACTGAGCCTCTCGGCTCATACAGTTGTGCCACTGTTGGTGGATCTGATTCACCTTTCGAAGACTTCCTGAGCAGGACATTCAATAGCCCAGGTGGCAATCGATCCGAGTGATTGTAAGGATTGAATCTGTCTGCAAACAATGAGTCTATACAAGTTATTCAATTGATCTTGTACACCCACAGCTCTTCGAACGCCGAAAGGTTGCTTCCGGTAGGCTAGTTCGGGGTATAGAGATGTTCTGTTCCCAGGTTTATCATGTGAGGCTGGAGTGAGTACTTCAGCATGATCTAAGATCGTATAGGCGGCGGTTTGATGATGTTTGATTTTTATACCTGAGTACAATCTCTCACTGGGCAGTAATCATTCTACTACTCGGCCCAGCCCATATGTTGGTATCGTTATTTCCTTTTTGAGGCTCCTATTCACTACTCAATGATGAAAACTATTGTTGCAGCTCTGTATTTGCCATCTAGATCTCACAAGATGTTCTTATAGTCACCTGGATGACTGGAAATATATGTTCCAACAAAAACTATCCAGCAGCCTGTAGCATTCCATGGCCAACTTTTGGATCTGTCTTTCGAGGTGCTTTACAGATTTTCGGTGGGTGCTGTAGATATGAAGGATTCAAAGATGTATGTAAAGGTTTCTTGTGTACTTGCTCCATTCTGTTACAGTGATTATGTCTTGTCCAATCCTTCAATATGTAAAACCAGTCTATATCTCACTTGCTGCCGTTCCCCTCTCAATCTTCCTTATCTCTCAATACAGTGCGAGATGCATCTAAGGTTTCGAAGGAACTCCCATTCAACTTCAATCTTACCGATGCATCGTCAGATTGCTTTTACCCAGGTGGATGTTGGTCAGCCATATCAGCCGGCAGAGAAATTCAATTAGCTACAAAGATGAGTTATTGTTTTTCTGATAGGACTCATGCCACTTTCTTCTCCTTTAAGCGCCTTTGTTTGCTGCCCTTTCATAAATCGAATGGCCAAGCAGTTGCAAGTCAACATCGAGTTGTTGAATCTCACCATGTCAGTCTATATGGATGCATCTGGACACAGTGCAGCAATCTTCTTGGGCCTCGCGGATAGAACTGGAAGACGGCTAGTGTAGCTATTTGTGATAAGCATCTATCTACGTGCCACCACATCTTTGGCTGTACAGCGGGGATATATATTACTGTTAATATTGAGAATGTTCCAAAGTATGGCTTCTTCAGGTATGACTACTGAATTCTTCTTTGGCTCGGTTGTTGCTAAGAGAGTAGCTTGTGCACTCCTAGGTCTAGTAATAATAGCAACGAAAACTCAAAGAGATAAATATCTTGGAATTATCGCTTTTGGGTACTTGCTACACTACCTACTTTTCACAATCTACTCAGTTTACTAATCATTTCAAGTCCAGCTATATGTCCGAGTTTTGGCCCTACTACTGGGGGTATCGTGTCCCAGAAACTTGGTTGGCACTTCATGTTTTACTTTCTCAGCTTCCCTGCCTTCTTCTGTCTCGTTCTAGTTTGTCTCTTCCTTCCCGAATCTCTAGACAATCTTCAAACATCAACGACTCCTTCTACCAAACCAAAATTAATTTCTATTGACTTTCAACTCTCATTGCCTTCTCGGCTCCCCAATTCAATACATATCCTAAGAACACTGGGCAACAGAAATTCGATTTCAGTCGCCACAGTCAACAGCATTCAGTTTATGGCCTTTGCCTATATGCAAGGATCTATATCGACCTCTTTCATAGAAGTGTATGGATTTAGTGAGATACAGGCAGGCTTGGTATACATACCCTTCACATTAGGTTCTGCAGTTGCACCTTTTATTCTTGGTTTGTGCCTATCTCCCATACAGAATTCCATTATTTTCCCCCAGTTACCCTATCAATCAAGTTGAGAATTTACTGGCCTTGTTTATCTACTGTAGTTAGAACCAAGTCAGATAATTACGAAATAGCATCCTGCATCTACAATTTTCTTCCCAGTATTCCAGCACAAGAGCTGATCAAGTACCCGATTGAGAAAGCAAGACTCAGGACCATGTACGCAATGATTGGGGTATATGATGGGGATTCTCAGAAATGAATGGCGTCTGGAGGGACATTGGGTATGAGTTTCTCATCTTCTACCCTACTGAATGAGGTGATACTTGAACCGCGGAGAATAGTGAAGATATTGAGATGATTTATAAGCCAAGCAAACCCCAGAGAGAATATTTGCCAATCGTTCGTTGTATACAGCACGTCTCAGTTCCATTGACATGTTAATTCTTTACCGGAGAAGCGATGACAATGATTTCTGTTGTATGTTCAACTCCATCACTCATTCACCCAAAAGCCTACACATGAAATGATCATAGTTAACATCTCCACAGACCTGCTTAGTTTTCACCATTAATCTCAACCCACAAGAAGCTTTCACAGCGCTAGCCGCTGTCTTCATGGTGTAATATTTCTTTCCGGCCGCAGGACTAGCTGTAGCGGAAACTCTGATTAAGAGTAAGTATTTACATATCATACCAATCTCTTGGATACAGCTCACAAACAAGCAGCTAATCACGTTACCACGAAGCTCCCAGATCCTGAACTAGGCTGGACCTTCTTTAAGTTCTTAAGGAGCCTGCGCGGTGTGTATGAGATTATTGTGGATGGAGATGCGGTGGGCATTGAAGTGGAGGGTAGAGGATAAGAAGACAATGAGAGCACAGAAAACAGAAATAGACTTAGAAGAGAATCTGGAATCAGAAAGAGAAGAGCACGGGACTGAGAGAGTGGAAATCGGTGGTGCTAGGTGAGACTTTGTAATGATGGACGATGTTAGGAGCTCTCTGTTTCTATATATGTAGATGGTGCTGGATTACCTGTCTTCTCGGGATTATTTGAACTTGATAGTAATAAAAGTTCGTGTGCTGGACTTTAACTATAGATTTGTCACGATATTTTGCAGAACGGGGGAAGTAAGCCTAGGTAGCTTGAGCACTACGACTCGTACAGGGAATTGGTGTCCAAGTATGTATTTTGGGGTCGGTTTATCTAAAGAGTGATGGTTTGATGATAATGACGGATGGTAAGAGGATCCTGATATGTGGCTGAGAGCATAGAGAGATGAACTAGGTAAGATGGAAACATTGCAATAAGCAATTGCATACAATACCAATCGTGCCTATGGTGAACGAACAATATAGTATGTAAAAAGTATCGATGTTTGCCGATTGCCGAGTTAAAAATGTAAAATTACATTGCTTCCAGAATGGGAGTTTCGGATGAGGCACAGGAGGCGAGGTATTATTGAAGTGCTGCTTGTTGAAAAACGACGCTATGCACCGTACCATGCCGAGGGTATGCAATGTTAATGATCGGGAGTTAGAGGCTTGAAATTTCTGAAACAACCCGAAATCTGCCGAACTATAGTTTGTACGTCGTACGGATGTATCTACGGATTGTGATCGTGATATAGGTGGGTACAAATCATAATGGGTAAATGTATTCTTTGAACCTCTCAGCCGAAAATGATGAGTTTGATTTGAGATTCACGGAGATGAGGATGAGCCTCAATAAATTCAAAGAATTCCATTCCTTACTTACGATGAGAAATTTACGATGAACAAACACCGCAAATTATGCATGACAGTGAAGGATTAATTCGTTCTACTGAACCCCGGATATCTCTAACTTAGGTGCTTACGACAAGCTTCGAAAGAGGCGAAGACGTGCTATGAATAGCGTAAATCCTGTACTACACCATAAGGTTACATTGGCCTTATGATATGTAGCGGCGATGTGACTATATTGATGATGCTGATGTCTCTGGGAAATTATGCAAAGGAATGGATGTCTAGGGGATTGATCTATACGGCACAACAGTATTGGGCCGCAGTGTGACCAAGCCTCGATTTGATGGTAAGAGAGTATCTTGACCTGCCTTGTATGGTAATAAACGTCTAAAGTATTAAGAAAATACGTAGAAATGGTACTTCCCTATATAATTTGATGAGCTGTGATACACATAGGGAGGCGGAACGGGAAGGATGTGAATGTACGATTTGTCGAGCTCAGATGGTGAGGATGTTTGATGTTTTATGTATGTGAAGTACCACGCGTTATTGGCAAAAAGGAGGAGGTATTTAGGTTGGGTGGTTGATAGTATAAACTCGTGGACGTTCTATAAAGCAATTGTCTATAGGTTGATAGGGTGACATGGATAGATAGATAGAGGGTGCGCACGATGTTTTGTTTGTGTGGTGGTTGACAAGATCTTCTGGGTCTCATCGATGGATATCAGGTTTCATGCATCTATAGTGGGGGCTCATCTACATGCAAGAAATACATGAGCAAACACAAATGCGACTCGTGGTGTAGATACCAATCTGTTGGCGTTGAGGGATAGGCTGACGTGGAAAAGACCAGATGAAAATGCTAAGGGCAAATCCGAAATGTTTGATCTTTGATGTTTCCATCAGATCTTGGTGTTTCAGAAGAACGTGACGTTTTCCTTGGATGTTTGGATATTTGGACCCTTGAGAGTCTGATTGGAGCATGAAGAACGGGATGAAGGAAAGGATCCTGGAAGTATAAATTCTTCGGTAGTCTTTCCGTCGTTCATTCCCTACATGAGAGCAAACCGATATATTCTTTTGACTGGGAAACAATTGAGGGATGGAACAGAATCATAGATCCTGAGTAGACATACGAATTTATACCGAGTCATATATATAGATCAAATTATCGCAAATCACTCACATGTTCGACGACCCCCCTTTTTCTATGGTAAAGTCCCATATTGGCGATAAGATGTACATGGGAACAATACTCTCTTGCAGCATCTTTTTATTGGTGATCATTCCACCCTTAGCCTTGCATATATTTGATTTTCCTTAAGCAATCCGAGCACGATTAAAAGTTTCGCTTAATCCCGACCAGAGAATATCTTGGCAGCTTACAAAGTTTAATTGGTCTACTCCTTCAGGAACCATCACAACCTCAAACACTCTTGTCAAGCATCCGATTTTTGACATGAATAAAGAGTCCTTACTGGCTGCGCCATGCATCTCCCCATTCCCCTGTCGCAACAATGTTTCTCGAATCTTGAGCTAAATCTCACACTTCAGATCAAATCATCCCAGTGGATCCTGGTTTACCTGGGGAGAGGGAATCTTGCTCGCTATGAGAGTGGTCTATCTAGTGTGTTCCATGCCAATCTTCATCATCCACTGAATCCTACATCGGTTTCTCACTCGCACATACATGCCTTTTTCACTCACACCACTACATTCTACCCCTCTCTGCTCCTATAAATGTCCAGGATGGCCTGGTACATTGACCACCTAGTTCTCGAAGCTTACCCCCCTGCCATGAAGTCTACAGGGCATTGACTATCTACGGAAACGCCATGAAAGAGCTGGACTGTTTGGGTCAAAGAGTTTTAGAGACATCGAAGGAGAATCCTTCATATACGTGCTTTTCTTATAATATCTCTTACCCTCTTTCTTCAGTCGAAGAGCTTTCACGTCGCTTTGTCAATTTCAAGTCTTCAATATCACCGTCACTCCTTACGCGGTGTATTTTTGTTCTATTTCTGTCATCTTTGTCCTTATATTCTTTATCTCACCTTTGTCAATTGTGTGGCTCATCTGATAATTTCCATCTATTCACTAAAGACCTTGTTGATCAGCGACCTGCTTTATACAGTCATTGTCGAGTCACAATAAACGACAGGAGCTATTGTCTTTGTGCTTCACAATAACAAAAAGCAAGAACAATTGCAATATAACTCCAAGGGGTTTCGTTATAATTCGTGATATCCGTTTGACTCAGAAGCATTCCCAGAAACCACATTCAGATATTCTACAAACAACTTCAATACTTTCATTCACAATTCCACAAATTTAATCTTTCAAGATTTTTGGAACAACCACACGAAGTACATTCAATCTTTACAACTACAATCATGCCTTCAACTCAAGTCTTCAGTCGCATCGGCGCTGCATTGCTTCTCGCTGCCGGCAGCGTGAATGCCGCATATACTCTTGCCGATTCATATGACCACACAAACTTTTTCTCGGAGTTCAGCTTCTTTTCTGGCGCTGACCCAACCAACGGTCTGGTCTCATATCAGAGTGCTTCTGCTGCCAACAAAACTGCACTTGCTGGGTATACCAACAACGCTGGTGTCAATTCTGTTTATCTCGGAGTAGATCACACTACCTCACTCTCAGGAACTGCTGGAAGAGCTTCAACTCGTGTTAGCTCCAAAAAAGCATACACACATGGCCTATTCATCGCTGATGTTGCCCATATGCCAGAAGGATGCGGAACTTGGCCTGCTCTATGGAGCTTCGGGCCCTCGTGGCCTGCGAATGGAGAAATCGACGTGATTGAAGGAGTCAATGCCGGAACCACAAATCAAATGACTCTTCATACCTCGCAAGGGTGTGTCATGAGCAATAGCGGATCTGATGCTGGAACAACTCTTGTTGGTTCAGACTGCAACGCAGGAGGCGGAAACACAGGTTGTGGCCAGACAGTCAAAAACACAGCAACCTATGGCCCAGCCTTTAACGCAGCGGGAGGTGGGGTCTATGCTTGGGAATGGACATCATCCTACATTGCCATCTACTTCTTCTCCCGTACAGCTATTCCAGCAAACATTCAATCTGGTAAGCCAGATCCCGCCGCTTGGGGAACGCCGATTGCCAAATTCTCTGGCAGTGGTTGCAACATCGACAGTCATTTCAAATCACACAACATTATCCTCGACACCACATTCTGCGGAGATTGGGCTGGGCAAGTTTGGTCAAGCGGTGGTTGCGCAGCTAGCACTAAAGCTGCCACCTGCAATGCTTATGTTTCTTCTAATCCAACTGCATTTAACAATGCTTACTGGATCATCAACTCAATCAAGGTCTTCTCAAGCTAAACTGCCAAGGAAGACATCACTCCTTTGACATCCGAGTCATAGATGAGTTGATATTTCAATGATGCTCTCTTTCTAATTCAATATTTTCCTCTTTTTCTTCTTCACTTTTCGCTTTTTCACTTTGACACTTGTCCCTTCTACACTTCACACTATGTTTTCATGAATATACCATGTATTTTAGCTTGCATCGATAGATTCTCTGGCGTTTAGCAAGGAAATACCACAATTTCATTTGCACCTTTGGCAGTTTTGGCAATCACATATATGAGGCGTAAGGGCGTTTTGGCTCAAAAGTACCTATGGGATTGATAAATGGTTTACCTAAGATACCTATTGAAATTGGAGGATTCCTGTTTTATGTACATGCATGGTAGAATATATATACATATACCACTATCAACACAATGCCATTTTTCCAGTAATGCTTCCCTCATGATATGCCGTGATATATGATTATGAAACCTAAATTTAGATCGCTATTATTACTCGCCAAACCAAGAAGAACAAGAATTGGATGAGTAGGTATGTAATTAATTTAACATGTATGATTTTCTTCCTCCATCTTCATGGAGGTGCCAAGCTTTTCCATCCCAAAAAGCACAGAGCAGAAATCTACAGGGTAGAATCAGACTGTGATCCAAGCTCTAGGCCTTCAAGCATCAAAAGTTTAGCGAAGATCGTCACTAATAAACATCACTGAATCCTTGACCGTAAAGCTTCACTACAGTATTTATTTTCCCTGTGTGTACGAAGTAAACAACAATCTTTACTTCACCTCACGCCAACCACACTCATTCGAATTATAGATACTTCGCCGATTGCAGCTTGTAGAATTTCTCGGGAGTTATCATAATGCATCCTTCCAGACAAGCTTACGTGGAGGAGGCCAAAGAAGTAAGTTATACCCCTCCAACCTATAATCATGCATACAAACAAACATCAGACAGATGAACAGATACACCTTCACAAACAGCAGCTAACCTCCACCCCTCTTCCCGCAGGATACAGGTATAGATCTTGCAGATGTCCCTCTCGACCGCGACTATGATATGCCATCCGCAACCGCTGGCATTGCTCCCGAGCGTGCCAGCGCAATTCTTTCTCAATTCGATCGCAAACGTCGCGCAGCCGCTATAGCGGTCCCCACCGATGATGGACGCGTGCGCGCACGACTCCGGGAAATGGGTGAGCCTATCACATTATTTGGAGAAGGACCAGGTGATAGAAGAGATCGATTACGACAGCTGTTGACGATTGAGAGTGAGATGAAGGCGGAAGAAGATGGAGCGGACGAAGATGGTGACGTGGAGATGGGGGAGGGGGGTAAGGATGAGGAAGCTGAAGAGGAGTTCTATACTAGGGGGACGAAGGAGTTACTAGATGCGAGGATAGAGATTGCGAAGTTTTCGTTGCCGAGGGCGAAGAAGAGGATGGAGATTCAGAAGATCGAGAAGGACATTCCATTGAGGACTCATATTAAGTTCAGACAAGGGGTAAAGGAGAGACTCAAGGATTTCGAGCTTCAGGGAAGTCAAATGGCGGCCGAGAGACCAGTTAGTATTGTGAGAATTTCGCCAAATGGAGAATTGGTCGCGGCTGGCAATTGGGGAGGTGGAATCAAGCTACTTGGAATACCAGATCTAGAGATTAAAAAGTCACTAAGGGGCCATACAGATAGGGTGGGTGGAATTTCTTGGGCACCAGGTGCCACGATAGAAGGTTCGAATGTTTCCCCCGGAATCGTCAACTTGGCATCAGGAGGAGCAGAAGGGAAAGTCCATTTATGGAATCTGGAGCAAGATACACCCGTTTCAACACTTTCCGGACATAATCAGAGAGTTTGCCGAGTGGAATTTCACCCATCGGGGAAATATGTTGCATCTGCATCCGAGGACACGACGTGGAGACTATGGGACGTCGAAACCACTACGGAACTTTTACTTCAAGAAGGACATTCAAGAGGTGTTTTCTGTCTTAGTTTCAACGGCGATGGATCACTTCTAGCAAGCGCAGGAATGGATAGTATTGGACGTATCTGGGATCTCAGAACAGGCCGTACAGTTATGATCTTAGATGGCCATATCAAGCCCATCTACGCGCTCGACTGGTCAACCGATGGTCATCGTGTTTTGTCTGGATCTGGCGACGGTTGGGTCAAATGCTGGGATGTGAGGAAAGTCGCCAGTACCGGTGCGGTGGGTGCACATCGTAGTGTGGTTTCTGATTTGAGATGGTTCAAAGGGATGGATGCAGAGTCATTGCCCGAGAAAGATGAAAAAGGAGTAGGGAAACCAAGGAAAGCGGGAACATTCTTTGTTTCCAGTGGTTTTGATAAGGACGTCAAAATATTTTCGGCAGATGACTGGGCGCTGGTACAGAGTTTGAGCGGACACACAGGGAATGTGCATAGTTGTGATGTAGGTACAGATGGTAAATGGATCGTCAGTGGAGGATATGATAGAACGGTGAAGTTATGGGGAAGAAATAACGGAGAGGGTGCTTAAACGGCTATTTCATCAAGTACGAAGGCGTTGGGAGACAAAAGTACAAGATTCTTTTTAAATATTCAACTTGTTAGACTGGCTAAGGATTAGCTTCTTGCATACAAGAACGGCGCATCGGTGGATTGCTTACACTGCAAGAGAAAATAGCATAAGGCGTTTTGATTTGGATACCCGGAATATGCATGTATGTATACGGAGAGAAAATAAATATCAGAAGAGCGTCATGGAAGCTGTGAATTTGAAAAATATGCGCTATGTTTGAGTATGCTTGGGCTTGGTATTGGCATGACAAATAGTGTTTGATCATGCACTGCTCTCTTGAATGTAATAGGTATCCATCTTCCCAGTTACTGCACCTTTAGGCATTCTCATATATCAAGATTTCGCTCCATAGATATCTATCCTATATACCTACACCTCCATCAATACAGAGAAAAGTGTATAGCATGAAGATATATATCATCTGATGTCTTCACAAAGGATATTCCTCAAAAGCTGAATCGGTTCATAGAAGTTCGATATCCATCGTTGCTGCAAGAATTACTATTCCACTATGGATACAATAGATCGCTAAGTTCCTTCGCTATGATTGATCTCATCTGATATTATCTAGACGAATTGTATATGATCACTCCCTGGACTCTTTTCAAGCCACTCTGAATAGAAACAATAGTGACAGCTTTTTGTAGTGAAAACATACCTCACATCCTTCTCGTCCGGAATTTGAATACTCTATCATATAAATATACCTAGTTGTACAACTATTCAAACCCATGCAGTATTCACGAGCCAAAGGTAGTACAACAAAATAGCCAACAAAAACATATCGATGTTCATAATATATGTATATAATAAAGCGCAGAAAAAAGCCCAGATAAACCATATTATATGCAAATCATTTTTATTGCAAGATTGCCAACCCTAAGACTCCAGATCAAAATGGGTATCGATCGCATCGCTCATTCCTCGAATCATTCCCATCGAACCGGAGAATCCTACCTCGAGTTTATCCCTCGATAGATCGAACCCGGAGCTTACCCGCACCGCGAGCTTGCTTAAATTTCCATAATGCGCCCTATTTCCCTCTTGGCAGTGCCAAATAGATCCCAATAAATGATTTTCCCATGCGAGCACAAAATTTCAGCTCCCCTCCATCCTCAAGCATCCCAAACAAAGTACCTCTCCCTCAGTTCCTCTCTCCACACAGCATCTGCTACAAACCATCCCCCTATGCTTCATTCCCTTTTCACCCCAGCCTTCTTTCCCTCCAACTTCTTCTCCCATCTCCGTGTTCCCCCACCCTCCAAGACACTCCCTGATACACACCCAACAAGCTCTCTTCCCACACCCCTCACAATTTGCAAACGCATCCAATTCCTTCTTCACAGTCGGTTTGCGTCGACATATATGACAAGCTCTTAAATCCATTCCAGATCCATTTTTCTCTTTCTCCTTCGTTTGTTCGATCCTAGACTCGGGTTCTGAGGGTAGATATTCGATTCGAACCCGTTTGTTCAGACTCATTTTTGACCGGGGAACTAGGTGTCTGCGTTCGGTTTCATGGTGCATGGCGTGTGGGTAGAGATTGTGTGGATGTGGATGGATGTGTGAATGTCTAGGACTATTTCAATGATTAGCTGATTGATCACAACTCCTCTCTTTCTATTGCATTTGATGTTCTAGAGATCCAAAAAACGACCTAAATATCAATCTACAAATGAGCAGCACATACCTATTAATCTTCATCTGCACCTCCTCCTCCCTCACATCCACCAAATTCGCAACATCCCTCCGTCTCTTCAGCAGATTCACAGCTCCATTTGTATTCATGTGGAAATCCATAGATGGGATATCCCAATCTTCTTGTGCTACCGAAGGCATATTGTTTCCCTCCTCAAACCTCAAACTGTACTTCGCTCGAGTCTTTATACAATTCCTCGAAGATTCTCGAATCGCAAATGCCAATCGCAAGTCGTTATCAATAAATAAATCCAGGCGGTAAGATCGCTTGTTGTGCAGATAGTAAAGGATAAAGGACAGCCGAGATATAAAGAAGAAAGAAACTTAAAGGTGGTGAGAGGGTGTTATAAGTTGAAGATATTGTAGGTAGATCGAGATCGAGGAATGGCTGTACTTTGTGTAATGAAGGGTTGAGATGAGATCCAGTTGTTTACAATCACAAGAGAGCTTCATCGGAATTTGATCGATACTCGCCGACCCGAATTGACAGGGATCACAATCTGTATATTTTTACAATCATGCTATTTCACTATCCTAGGCAATGACTGGTATCGCTGTTCATATTTGACAATTGAAACATATATCAATTGTAGGAGTATTCCTGCATAATTCCTAACTTATTCTGGTCTATTATCTACTCTGCATTTCTAATGTAGTAGTTATTCAATATTCATAACCCATGCCACTAAATTGTATCTTCTTTCCTTTCCTTTTCTCTGCTTTTCCTATACCTATAATCCACAATATCATAAAAATGCATCGTCATCTTCTTTTTCTTCATGTCCCTGAAGTACTGATGACCTCCTGAAAGTTACTCCAAGCACAAGAACAGCCCCCTGTCCCTCCATCAAAACCTCCAAGCGATGAATCACTAGTATTCAAGAAAACGCTCGGAGCTGGATTGATAATCTTGCCTCCAAATGCTCTATTCTCTCCATTGACCACTCCACTGGTCGCTATAATCCCTTCTCTATCATTCATACTATAACAGTACAGCAGCTTCCTACTAGGATTTCCTCCATGTCGATCGGTGGTAATAGTGATTGGATAAGGGAACGATCCAGGCTGCGAAAAATCTTGCCCTGCAATGACAGTAGAGGCACCAGTCGAACTAGTAGCATTGTTGAGTCTGGCAGTTCCATTCATCCTGGTCCACATCTGTACTAAGAAACGAGTTTCGCCCCATGTGCAACGGAAATTGGCTTCACCTTCAAGAGCCCCTCCATTCTGATCATCAGGAACTTCACCGTTGGAGGTATTGGTATCGTTGAGTAATGAGAGAGATTTGAGGAAGATAGTACGATTGAAGTAAGTATAGAATCCATAATGCTCGGTAGGAAGTCCTCGATCATATAAACGAATTGGCTGTTGAATGGGATATGGAAGAAGATTGGCTGGAGCGGCAGTGCCATCAGGATTCAGACTTGGGACCGGGATTCCAGTAGTGATATTCGGGAACAGATCTGGATCGGTATTGTTTGAGTCTGCACGCTTCACACGGCTGTAGGTCGGTGAAGTAGTGTTTGTAGTGGATAAGAAAGATATATAGAAAGGTGTTGATTCCCCAGCTTTATTGGATGAAACTATCCCATCTGTGGTATCTCCTAAAAACGCTTCTTCGTCATATGATGGTGGCAGCGGCGAGGGATTGAAAGTCACGGTTTGACGTGCTCTCAATATCAAGTCTCTGATGAATTTCCCAGCAGAAACGGGGTTACCGACAAGACTGCGTGTAGGCAGGTTCTTGTTTCCTGTGACATTTGAAAAGGTTGCATTTGCCGCACTGCTATTGTCCCATTGAATTTCCAAAAGGAAATTGGGCTGGTTTGGTAGGTTTGGTGCGACAGAAGCTTGTTGCTCTTTTGGTAATGCACAGCTCCATTGCGTAGAAGGAAATACGCAACCAGTATTCGCCACAATGTTCACTGGGGCTGCCACTGTCGAGAGCCCAGCGTAAATAGGAGGGAAGCCAGTGAGATTCAACCATTGAGATGGCAACACAACATGTTGTGGTTTGCGAGTTAACGTAGCAGCAAGCGCTACAATCATGATTACCAACACAATCAATGCAATGGTTCCGCAGCAATACCATCTTCGTCTTTTTCGACCTTCAGGACCTTGCCTACCATTTTTAGGTATACATTTCTTAAACAATCCACCTAATTTGCTGGCCATGGTATCTTCCTTTTCATGTCTTTGACGTTTCGATTCTGATTTTTTGGAGGCCTTAAGAGCTGCTTTATCTTCCATTTGCTCGAGATATTCTTCAGTCATAATCAAAATTGTTGGTGTTGTCTGTCTAGCAGGCCCAGGGTATGCAGTGCTCTGATTGGTTCTACCATGTGCAGGACTCAGTGGAACCTCTGACAGCTGAATACCAGCTTGTGAGGCCATCTTTTGATCGCTTTCTGGGGAGATGGGTCCGGGGGAAGTAGGATATTGCAAGGTTGAAGCTGGCGCTGAAGCTTGAATCACCGCTGGTGCTGGTGCTGGTGCTGGCGCAGGTGCTGATTCGTGTGAGGAAGGAAAAAAGGCTCGATATTTTCTGACTTTCTTTGGTGATTCAGTGTAAGGTGGCGGTGGTGGTGGTTCGGTAGCGTTATTCACAATAAGTGTTCTCGATTTCAACCCTGAATCATTCAAGTCCGCATCTTTAATCATTCTCGAGTCGTTATAAAGATCAATGTTACTATTTTGGTACTGAACAAAGGGATTATTGCTTCCGAGTTCTTTTGTACTATCGTTTGCAGATAACAACGAACTGTCTTTGTTGACCAAAATAGAATCTTTTTGTGATAAACTTGAAATACCCGAATGGTCATGAGGCATTGTAGAATTTGCAAAATGCACAGAATCTGCAGTGGTAGTCACATCAATGGTGCTAGCCAATGACGCATCTCCCACATCGCCCGAAGCTGAACGAACAAAGGGTAAAGTGGCTATCGACGGCTTCACCAGATGTCTCGTCTCTTTGTAAACTAAACCAGGGGAAACCTGTTTCTCTGATCTGAAACCCAAGGGAGTCACATCCCACCAAGCATCGGATGCATTAGAGTTTGACCTTTTGATTGAAAGAGGAGAAAAAAGCTGTTCCCACGACTTTCGCTCCACCTTTGACTCTTGAGCTTTGGCTGCTGCAATGGTTAAAATAGGTACTTCGGGGATATCGGAAATCTTCTTCTCTGGATATACTATTGTGTTCGACCGCGTGATAAATGGCGAAGTGATATAATTCCACCATCCAGAACGAGTCCGTGCAGCAATGGTGTCGATACTTTCATGGTTGTCCACTTTCAATTTATCTGGAACATTGACTGCACGAGCACTTCGCACAACAATTGGATGCTCATCCTCTTCATAAATAATACAAGACGACAGAACTCGGGTTGAATCTGGTTCGTCATCCCATTCAGTAGTGGCATCCGAATCGGGAGAGAAATAACTATGCTGGGCGGCCACTCTTCGCTTCTCCTCTTCAGCTAAAGCTGCTGGCATTTTCGGCAATGGTGGTGCCCCCTCTTTGAATGGGTCATTGGGGCTAGCTACTGAAAAGGATGTTGATAGAGTTCGTGCTCGTGAAACATTCGAAGCAGTACTGTACGGCGACCACGCAGAGATCTCATGGGCAGGCGTAATGATGATAGATGGCGTTACCAATTCTTTTCCTGTCGGTGTCTCGTGCTCGTAACTTCCCATCATTGTTGAAGCGATTGAAGTTGATGTTTGCGGGGTGGTTACATGATGAGCTAAACGTGCAGATGGGATCGATATGCCGATAACAATTGGACGATCGTTAGGAGATAAGTCGTCCTCTAGCTTCAGAGCTGCTGGTCTCAAAGATCCCCGTCGCTCTGCCAGCGGATAGACATTTGATGTTTCGTTCTGTACTGCTTCAGGAGCTCCGGTCTTAGTCTCCTCAGCAGAGTTTTCAATGGCTTTGCTTTTCTTGCTCTCCAACGATTTCCATAAAGTTCCGTTTGGATGAGCCGAAACATTTTCCAGTTTCCTTAGGGTGACCAAATCAACAAAAACTCCATTAGATCGAGACTGTTGTGAAGAAATAGGTTGAGGTTGAGGTCCATGATGTGTTGAAAAGCTTGTTTGGACTTTAAGGCGGAGATTTGCATGGATCTTGCGCTGTCTTCCCTTTGACTTCTCTCTCATCACTTTCGATGTGGATAATTTTCTCTCTCTACGGCTGACTGTGCGCGTCATGTGTCCTGGGCGGCTGGTAGTGATATTTCCTGGTGGTCTCGACTGTTGTAGCTCCTCCAATGAAGCGATAGAATATACATCTTCGTCTTTCCAAGAACCATCATCTTCGCTTTTCCTGTCAAATATGGTTTCAAAAGGATTTTCTGTAAGTACTGTGGAAGGATTGTTCGTAGATGGAGCTGGTGGTCTCTCGACAGGAGATTTAGATATGATCTTGTTTTTGGTATTCATGGCGAAATGGTTGCAAAAATTGTCAAAATTGTGGTGTGAAAATGGATTGAAGGTTTAGATAATGGAAAATTTCTTGCTTTTGTCCGGCGATGGTCGTTCTTGCTCTAGGTGAGATAGTAGCAAATAATCTCTTTGATTTGAGGAAGGTCGAAACGTCTATTAATTATACGTGAAAAAGGAAATGTCTAAGGTCCAGCCTCCTCATAGTCATAAATAAGAGATATTCTGAGGACTGCAAGGCCAACAATGAAATTCGGACAATAGGAAATTTTTAGATAATGGCTATTGAGGACTCAACAATAACAAAGAATGATAAACGAGAGTGAACGTCTCATGATCCAAACAGACAATAAGCAAAAGAAGAAGCGAACGAATCTGTGACAATGTACAATAGAACTACACGTAAGAAAACGAATGTATGAGTAGGTAGGAGATAGAGGGATAAAAAACAATGAAACAGGAATGATGTGATGATACTTCCCATATGAAGTAGACCTACAAATTAGCCATGAAGCACGACCTACAATCTAGAGTCCAGACTTAAAATACCGAAAATAGCAAACTTTTCTTATTCGCTCACAATCGCCACAAGTCGTTACAAGTCATAATGGTAAAATCATGTATTGACCAGTCGATTGGAAATTGTGGTCTCTTGCTGTAACTTTACGCGCCGACAAGAAAAGTTTGATATGCAGTGATTGGCTGCCGCGTTAAATGAGAACCTATCCATGAATATTGCATGACGATAAATATCTGATCATTGTTACGCAAGAGAACGGTATCTTCTATGATTGGAAGTCATTATCATGAATTCTCGCAGGGAGATGGATGGGCCTCGTTCAACGTTTGGGAGTTGTTGAAGAATGGTAAAAGAGGGGAGAAAAGATGGGGAAAAGGTGATGATCTACTTAGACGATTACTAGCAATTGATGAGGTGCGAGTTTATCAGCTTTGATTGTCATCACATGATAAAGCTAGGATTCAAAATACCGAATTTACCAAAACCACGCCGATACAAGGATAATATTATTCTACCACATCTTCACAACGGTTTGTACTGAATCTATGCACCCCTTTATGAGGAGGTTTTAATTATGAAACCTATGATGCTGCTCTGGTACCTACCTGACATGTATATTGGCATCTAATTTCCGTATCCGAATCAAAGTAACTTTTTATTACAACACAAGGTATAAGAGCTCGTCCTCCATCTCTTGGGATAAATGCCTTTACCGAGGTTTCGAAGTTATGTACATAAAGCAACGGGTCTCATATTGATGACATGATGTCTCTGACGACAGCCATTTAGTAGAGCTAAGCTCATATTGGAACTTTGCAATTCGTTTTCGTGGAACAGAAGTTCTCGGGTATTGTCATGCAAAACATCAATGGCGAGAGAAATATGACTGGGAAAAATGGTGGGGAAAGTGTACAGTCCGTTACTTTTTGGATATTTGGTACCTTATAATGTAAGTCTCAGAGTTGTGCTACCGGGCTTCCTTCTTCTTAGTATCACAGTATCTCAAGCTGAGAGCTCGGTATCATTTTGAGTGCTTAGCTACTTCATTGTTCCTAAATGACATATAGAAGACAGGAGTTTAACCTTAAGGTTTTAACCGCGATAAATTGTAAGATTATCATGTTGTTAAGTTAATCTAGCATACCGAAGCCTCACTATCAAGTTACGATCTTTCCTCTACCCCATGCAAATACAATGATAACAAATGGAAGTATTGTTCATGAACTAGTTATAGTCTGTCCATATTGTCCTAACTATCCAGCCCGATTCTCCAGCACCAAGTTTCCACCAAGCTTAGTCTAATAAGCACGCTTGGGTATCGCTACCATGGAGATAATCTGTGGTCCATTGTATGGAGGAGGTGGTACATCATAACGACTTCCCACTTTGAAGAAATTCCCAGGCGGCGTGTCAACCACAGAGCACAATCCTTGTGCGGGCCAGAAATTGGCTCCATTAGATTTCCCATTCGCCGCGCAAAATTGTAGACAAGTTTCAAAATCATTCGTCATCAGCTCAGGGCCCTGTATGGCTCTGTATATTCCATACGAAGTGGTGGTTAACCAAGGATGTGTGTACACCATCACTGAACGCTGGCAGTAGATTCTGAAGTTTTGCCCATTGCGATTCACGACTTGCATGTTGGAAGCTGGGCAAGAGATGGCGGGAGGAGGTGGTGGTGGTGTGACGCAGGAGGGGGACGTGCCTGAATTTGTGATGCCATGTGAGATTTGTGAATATAGAAAGAGGAGCGGATGTGAAGGGTAGCCTGAAAACGGAAGAGGAAACTTACCATCCCATCTGAAATTCTGGCCTGGTGGGCAACAGCCTTGTTTCCCACCAGCAGACTGGACCGTGTTTGGTGGCAGGCAGCAGGTTGTAGCGCCAGTCTGAGATTGTGCATATCTACAATGCTTACATTAGCTTCTCGTATTCTTTCATCACAAGACAGCCCTGTAGGTTTCTCCCAGCCAGGAGAGAATTGGAATCTTACTCTGTTCCAAGACAAACTGTGTTTTAAGTGTTAGATATGTGAAGCTTGAGATAATGGGCAGAGATGCGTACTGCTTATGGCTGCGGTTTCGCATTCGCCCTGGAAGACACCATTTGCATCATTCTTAGGGACGTAATTTGGCCCGGCGGTTCTCTTGCAGAAATCCTGAAGTAGGATAAAGTCAGATCATCATAGTTATGTAGCCACGTGCATAGATCGATATAGTCTGGAATAGAAAGGACTAATATACCTGAGGCGTCTCCAGTTGAGCAGCTACAAAGCTTGCAATGGTGAAAACACCAAGTATTGAGAGCCTGAATATATTCATCGTGAAGGCGTAGATGTAGGCGAAAGAGAATAGAATTAAAGTATGATTGGAAGTTTAATCAGTCGCTAAGGGGAAGGGGATGTAGAAGTATGTTTTCCTCCCGATGCTCTTCAAGGACAAGGTAATTTGCTTGATGTGATATGTGTGTAGCACATGCCCCGATTTCTGCATTGTGCAGGAAGGAGCCCGGAACAGAACACTAAGGCCGTAATGAAGTGTCACCGCCTCCTCACTTGAAATGGCTAAATTGACACATTTGATTGTTGACATGATTCACAACCCCGCAATGTATGTGGGGAGATTCTATCGAATCCTTACCTCAGAAGCATTCCTATTACAGTTTGAGGACCTCACCGACATAAGATTCATCTGTAAGCTACGCCAAACTGTGCTTTACTGGCTTCTTAATGTAGCTGTTACTATTATGACATAGCTGCACTATGTTGCTCTGTCTTGGATACTGCTTTGGCGCAGCTATGTTGTAGCTGAAGATGCTGTTGTGGCTGCCTGTGTTGTTGAAATCAGTAGTTCAAAATACGGAATATTTAAGGCCGCGTAGCAAATGAATTGCCCAAATTTTACGGACGTACAGTACAAATATGGGGTCGCGAACTAGTGTGCCTGTACGAAGAATGTCATGCATCATCTGTTGCACCAAGGCTTGGCACTTCGTGCCGATCCGGCGCGATCCTCGGAAACTGGTTGAGACACTAAAAATATCATACATGTAGTGACAAGTGTGTGACCCAAATTGGAAGATACAGGATAAATGTGTAGCTGAACTAAAGAAATGAAACTGCCATATGTATGTGCTCATACGAAACTCGGGAGCGAGGCGTACTGTAAGGGATAATTCTTGCATTAGCGTCCTCTTCCCGCGAGGATCGGGACGATTATAATATGTCTGTTGTGATCGATTTGAGTCAGTGATACATATGCATGAAATTGGTGTTTATCCAAAAATCCCTACGTACAGAAGAAATTTAGGTGAGGTTGGGAATGAGGCGGTTTCCCCGTTGGGGCGAGGCGTTTTCTCTGCAAGCGAGATCTCGTGATACCTAATTTTCACCTCACCCCTCTACGTAGGCGAAAAAGGCCGGTCGTAATTGTTTTACTGGAATGGTTTCGATCAAAATAGTAAGATGGCTATATCAACTTCAAAGCAATTATCATTGAAATTCTAACCTGAAGTAACCCTAATCTTTCATCTCCAAAATAACGATACCAATTGTCCCTATCAGCCTAACCATCCCCACTTCCCGAAAAGTTTCTATGAGCCAAGATAGTAGCTTTTCACTAAGTCCTCTTTGTAACAGGGACAGCACATAAGAAATCTCCTCCGGCAGGCGCTGCCCCTGTTGGGGGACTCTGGTGTATAGAAGCCCAAACACAATTGTCTGTGGGATTACCATCGTCATAGAAGTTGACGCCTTGACAGAAAGGTGAGGCTTTGGCAGCTAGATACCAAGGATTAGTACTTTATTTCGCGGTCCAAAAAAATGACTGCAAAACTCACAGCACTGCTCCATACACTCCTTGAAATCCTTTGCACTCGAAACTCCCAAGTTTGGATTTGCAGCTGTATGGCCCAACGTACAATAAACCTTGTACTCAACTCCACCCACCGTGGTTGTCTTGCCTTCAGCAGCCGGGCATTTATCTGGGAAGGGGTCTGGTGTTGGACACGACGGACATGGAGTTGTACTTGGGCACGGGCAGGGACAAACAGGCTCCTCGATAAGATGAGCACTATCATAGGGATCAACTGTTACGGGTACGGCGTTGTTGCCGTGAGTTCGTAAGTAGCAGATTCCGGTAGCTTGATTCCAAATTGCACGGACGCAGTTACTGATTCCAGAGCAGCGAGTCATGCAATCGCCCAGAGAAGGTGCGGGTGCTTGACCCAAGTCGTTTGTTCCGTGATTAACGATAAGTTTGTTAGACATTGATCAAAGATAGGTGGGGGACTTTACTCACTCAATTTACAATAGAGCTTGTATTTCTTGCCTCCAGCTGTGAACTCTTTTCCGTCACCTTTGGGGCAGGAAGGTGTTGGGTTCTAAGACGGTAGTTTTAGTCTGGAAACTTTACAACCGTCATCTCCAAGAAGAAGCACTTACTGGCTTGCAAGAACAATCACAGGTAAACACATCATCGTCGTTTGCACAGCAGCTGCCAGTCAAGGTCTTTGGATCGGCATGATAAAAGCTACCTGGAGTGCAACAATCACCTTTCTTCGTCGTGGCATCGAAAGAAAAGGCACTTGGAGCAACGCAACATGCTCCTTCAGTCTTGACCACGGGATCAATACTGAAAGTTCCCTAGAGTTTTTCAATAAGCTTCATATTGTATAGAACCCAATTGCAAAAAAGCTTACCTTGTCTTTACCGCAGCATCCTGGCTTGTTTGTTTTCGGATCCTAGAGAGTTTAGAATGTGAAATTACGGCCTTATAGAGAGATCATCTCTTACGGTATATGGACCCCAATAACAGTTTGTAACTGGAGGAGCAACACATTGTCCAGTCGGTTCTGAATATTCAATAAGAACAAGACTTATAATTTATCTAGGAAGAACTTACTACCAGCCGCGTCAAACTGCATAGCTGCAAAGCCTGTCAGAGATAGCTAAAATTGAGGTTATTTGATTGACTCACAAAATTGAGATCCGGCCTCTGTCATGAATTAGTATATCAGTCCCTGAGAAGCTTGAAGTGATGCTCTTACTTTGCTTGCATACAGCATCCCATTTGGCCTTATCAGCTGGAGTTGGGTCGACGGCAAGAACTTGACCTGTTAGGACAGTAAGAGGAAGCAAAAGCTTCGCTAAATTGTGAATCAACATGTTAAGATTGAATATTCAGTCCGTGATGTTAGTTGTTAACAAGATTGTTTGTAATTTTGAAAGGGAAGAGAATGTGTCAAGGTAAACTCTCAAGATACTGGTCAAAGAAGGCTATACAAAAGAGCAAGGAAAAAGGTTGCCTTGTCAATGCTCTGTCAAATGAGTATCTCTCAACGCAAGCCTCAAAGTCCAAAATATGACTTGTATTAGGGGACGCTTGTGGAACATTGATTAAAATTGCATTTTGTAAAGCTCCGAGAGAACCCGGCTATGGATGTATGAAGACACAAAAGGGAACCGAGTATGTTTACAACATGAAAGACATATGTGTTTCTCCTAAAGTTGTTCGGATCGACATTCCGTGAAAGCGAGGGAAACCGTGAAGTGTTGACTTAGAATTAAAAATGTATGCATACGCTGTGTTACTCCTTGCTCAAATTATGTAGCTGAATATTGATTTTCATGTATCTCAGTGACACTGTCTGTACAATTTCAGTTCAAGAAATGCGGCGTACCTGAACCAACCTTGTTGTGTGACAGTAACTGTTTATTGCCGGCTGAATGTGTCTTGAATTGCAATGCGGGGAGACATTATCCTCTTGGCTGGAAAAATGATAGGTTTTATCGGAGAATAAACTTGTACCTGGCTTAGAGAATATAGTGGCGTCACAGATGAGTACAAGGATGCATGAGCATATATGGGGCCAATCTGAGGAACGAAACGCATTTACCTTAGAATAGCTGAGGCCCATATTCAATTTCCGTTGTCATCCGAACAAGAAACACTCTTATTGTTTAAATTTCCATCAAGTCCAACTTTAAAGCTGAATTTCTGCTCTACACGCTTGCGAGAGATATCCTCGACTTCATCCTCTTACTATCCTTCTTGAGTCACATTTCATCGACAACCATGATGGGCCTCACTAGAAGTACTCTCGTTGTACTCTTTTCCCTTTTCTTTCTATTCCAGCCATTTGTGAACGCTCAAGATCAGGCTCAAGGACGTCCAGGTGCAGCAGCTCCTGCCCCAGCACCGGCGGCTGGTCGACCTGGTAGTGCACCTCCTCCTGATCAAGTCCCAATTCAGCCAGCGGCTTCAAGCCCCGCTCCTGCTGCTGGTAGGCCCGGTGGTGCTTCAACTCCTCCTACGTCTTCAGACGCAGCTCCAGCAGCAGGGAGACCCAAAGTCTATTCCTGTCCGGCAGATAACGGAGCAAGATACACAACGGCAAATGGAGTGACGTTCGAGTTGAAATGCGATCACGGTACCACTGCTAAGCCTCTTGATTCTACGACCACAGCTACACAAAAGGAATGTGCAGATTATTGCTCGACCCTTCCAAACTGCCAGTCTGCCGATTGGAACATCAATAGCAAATTGTGTGCGACGAAGCAGGAGGTATGTATATTGCTTGATCGTTGAGCATGATTGTGATCCGCTAACTTTAGTAGTACATACCAGTGAGTAGAACTAAGTTAGAAAGAGGAGATTGATCTTTTGCCTTATTTTTACTGACAAGAAAAGACGTTTCCCCTTACAGGAACCCACACCTGGTTTCCTCTCGAAGAGCGCAAGCAGCGTCCCGATACAGAGTACCGCACACCACCAGAATGTCCAACACCCAAGGTAGCCCTCGCAGAAAGTGTGACCGCCAGTGCAAGCTTCACAGCTGATGGCGAATGTCCAACCAGTAAGCGCATACTCAAATATACAGGAAGTAACTTATTCACTGACAATTTCAGATGATGGAAAGATATTTTTGACTCCACAGGGCACGTACTTCAAGGTCAAGTGTAGCTTCGAGAATACAGCTGAAATTACGATCTCTGGAAGCCGACCACTTCATGACTTTGCGGAATGCATGACTGCTTGTGCAGATATTCCCGAATGCAAGAGGTATGAAGCATAGTTTAAAAAGGCCTTAGGACGAGACTGATTACAATAGTGTAACATTTGCTAATGGAAAGCCCAACTGGGAATGTAAAATGTTTGAGGCTGGCGTCGAAGCTTTAACCGCAGATGCTACGAGTAATTGACTCATACTACCTGTTTTGATTCGGTGGAAGCTGATTATTCTCTTTAGACAAGAAAGCATCTGCAGTTGTCATTGACCCGCCAACATCTGCAAAGCAAGACGACCTGACATATCTTTGCTCAACAGAATGCCCAAATGCTGATGGACAAACATGGGATTCTCCAACAGGACAAGTGAGTGTCTAATGAGAGAAAGCGAAGTTTGAGACTACGACTAACTATTCTCAGCGATTCCGTATGGACTGTTGCAAGCGCCATGGAACGATTCCCATCGGTGATACACAGGCAGGCTCTTTAGAGGAATGCATGAAGATTTGCGGATTCACATTGGCGTGTCAATCTGTCGATTTCCAAAAGGACACCGGAATGTGTTATTTTGGAAAACATTCGGGTGCGCCCACCATTGCTGCATCTGGATGGGCTTCTGCTTATGCAATTGGTTGTGCCGGTGCTTGCAAGAAAGAGGGACGTTGCGTTGCGTAGGAGCTTGGAGTTGAAATTGAGATAGTGCTGTTTCCAAATGTCTATCATGATTTTGTCGTCACTGTTGGATGTAAAGAATGCAGAACAATGTTCAGCACAGATGAATTAGAAGTCTTGGATGTAGAAATTGAAGAAGTATAATTCATCATCCCACAAGGCCATGGAGGTTTGGTGATTATCGTATCACGTGTGATCATATGATGTGCATATTAGTGGAAACAAGCTTGCGAGGTCTGCTCCTGGCATGTGGTCAGTGGGAGATGATTTTTGAGAAGCATCTGTCCCCTCTTTTCGATTTTTGTATTTGAGTATCTGGTGGTAGTCTTCTTGACCTCCGATTTGCCCATCCAGCTGCGAATACTTTTGGGCAACTCTTTCGTATCAGGTACTCTGGAAGATAAGAACGGATGGTAGATGTGATGACAAGCTTACTAACACTCTGTCCGGTGTTTGAATCCTCATTTGTGATGGTGACGGCGACAGTGGTATGGACATCCTCGTATTGTCCGCAGTTGTCGTATTCAGCTCACCATCTCGACCGTATAGATTCTTCACCGTTGAGGTGCCAACATGTCCAGTTCCAGGACCCACTGGACTTGCGAGATATGCATATTGCTTTGGAAATTACTAACGGCTGTTGTGTTGACTTTGTATCCATTTCCAAGACCTGCCTTGTCAATAATGTCAGATCCAGCATATATCATCGTTTTGTTGTTTTAGACGAGTGGAATATTAAAAACGGCTGTCACATTCAGTTCCAGATGTGAAAAGATCCTATCATGAAAGATCTTATCACCTCATCGTGTCTTCAGTAACAAGCACAAGTGAGCTAAGCCACTGTACTCCTATACACACACCAAGGTTATCTGTTCACCGATTGTGTATCCGACGTATGTTTCCATAATTTAAGGTATAGCAACCTTTAAAGGAGAGGAATAAGGTTACCTACCTACCTAGGAAGATGCACCAGATGAGACGAGGATAGCTACACTCCTACACCAAGCCAACCAGCCAATTGATAAGAAATTGCTATCGGATCCCCAGTTTACCTACCAGCAGCAGGACCTACCTGGTCGCAGCAGTCAAGATAATAAGGCGCAATACTCCCTAGCACGATAGATTCCTAGATTACCCCTATCAATGAAGCGTAATTACACAAGATAAATTAATTTCAGATTTTTGTTAGTTTCATTAATAAATGGAGAAAGGGAAGGAGAAAGGATTATTAGCATAGGAACAGAGGAATAATTACATATACCGACCCAGGTGTATAGTATATAGTTTAAATCATCTTCACTTTCCTGTCCCTTCTCGCCATCTTGCCATCTTGAAGTCTTATTGTTACTATACTCATAGTCATACTCATACATACGTACCAGTACATATATGCATGTATATCGTATTCAATTCTTCAACTCCAGACGGCTGTCACCACCAAATCAAAAACGCCATTCGACAAAACGCTCAAGCCAATAGTTCTAAAAGCAGAAATAAATCAAATAAAGTAGTTACACCATCCATCCCTTATCTAATAAACACGAGAGAACGCCAAGAACCTCAGGACACTTTGCATTCAGCCAACGAATTCATTCCATAGAGTGGTCGCGACTTGATTTTTTGGAAAGCTCGAGTAAGGTAATAGGAACGAGCTAGTTATAGTGTCTCATTAAATTTATTGTTTATTTTATTTTTTGACTTTCTTGGGTCATTTCGTCAAGCTGGCGTCCTCCGGTCTTTCTTCTTTAAAATCCTCCCACCAACATCATCGAAAACGGTCATCGATACACATAAAGACAGGAATTGAGCCTGACGAACGAACTTCTTCCCATTCCTCCACCCGGGTGTTATCACCTATACCTGGAACACCGATTGGTTCAATGTCATTATCGCGAAGTCCATCTCCAAGACCTGGAGGAGGATGGGCTAGTCCAGGTCTTTCAAGCCCTTATGCCAATGTCAGTGGAAGATCGAGCCCAAATAAAATGCAAAGGACAGGCGGGAATGGAGGTTCGGTAACTTGGGAGTCTGCGAGAGCAAAGAGCGAGGAAGTCAATGGTTACCCTTCATTTTCAACCAAAAACAATGGCTTTTTCAATCGGCATATCAGAAATATATCAAATAGTCTGCCGCATTTTCACATGGGAGGTGATGGCAGTTATGCGGAAAAAGAGAAATTGGGGCGCGGACGATGGTTAGGTTCTTCTAAGCTGGCACGTATAAGAAACCGTCTTGCGAGAGTCAGTAGCACGATGAAGTTGCGATTCATGATTGTTTTGGGGTTTGTAATGATGATAATTCTTTTCTATTCTACACGTAAGTCAACTCATCGAGCAGGGGAGCAGCGAGAAATTCTGACCTCGAGATAGCTTTACATTACTGGTGGCGCCGAGCAACGCATTTTGGAGGGGGCAAAAAGTTCGTTATAATATTGGCAGCAAATCAAGGAGGTGGAGTTATGGAGTGGAAGGGACCAAGGGAGTGGGCAATCGAACGAGACAGTGTGAAAAACAAACGAAAATACGCAAACAAATGGGGATACGAATTGGAGATCGTGGACATGAGCACCAAGAAGAGATACGCACACGAATGGAGAGAGAGTTGGGAAAAGGTTGATACTATCCGGAATTCCCTGAGAAAATACCCTGAAGCTGAATGGTAATTTGGACCCTGATATGCAACAAATGGAGCTTAGAAGCTAACACTGCGCAGGTTTTGGTGGCTCGACCTCAACACCTTCATCATGGAACCTTCCTACTCCCTCCAATCCCACATCTTCAACAGCCTAGCCAAAAATACCTACCGCGATATCAATGATTATAACCCACTGAACATAACACACCCTCTCGACTCTCCCTACCTAGATGCCGAATCTCGTAGCGCAGTCGGAGACGGTCAAGCAAGCTCTATAAACCTTATAGTCCCACAAGATTGTTCCGGTTTCAATCTTGGTTCTTTCTTCGTCAAACGCAGCGCATGGACTGATCGCCTTCTCGACGTATGGTGGGACCCCGTCGGCTATGAACAAAAACACATGGAATGGGAACATAAAGAACAAGACGCGCTCGAATTCTTGTACATCAACCAACCTTGGATACGGCCTCATACCGCATTTATTCCACAGCGCAAAATCAATAGTTTCCCACCTGGAGCATGCTCGGATAACGGAAATGATACGCGCATTCATTATGATGAACATGATCGGGATTTCTTGGTTAATATGGCAGGTTGCGAGTGGGGACGTGATTGTTGGGGTGAGATGTATAATTACAGGGAGTTGAGTAATTTCTTGAACAGAACATGGTGGGAGAGGTTCAAGGAGGATCTGGTGATCAAGGCATGGCAAAAGATCATGGGGAAATCGAAGTCAAAGGATGCCGCGAATGGCAATTCATAAGATTTATGATCGAACTCGGACGGAAGGATAATCGGCGGATGAATGAGTTTGAACGGGGATATCCCCATTACGGTCACTAAAACGAAAAGACAAAAATCACCCTTTCTCTGGATATACTATATTGTCTTTGCTTCATGAGGAGATGCAATTAACACCTTTAATGAGAGCGTTTGTAACGTGAGTACTGCTATGCACCCGTCTGTGGCTAGCGAATTGGCGTCTGGGTATTCTTCTCTTCTATAGATTTTATTTGGGCATATGTTTGTCTGTCTTTTTATTCTTCTTCTCTTCACCGGACTGTATGATTGTCTATTGGAATTGTGAAAAATTAGTGGGGATAGAAAAGTTTCTGTGTGTATGTTTTTAATAGAAACACAGCGAATACTACCTACTTTTGTTGATGCTGATTATCAGATTTTATCTGTGGAGATATTGAGTATGTTCCATATATGTGATGTGTGGTGCGTGATGCATGCAAAAGTAATGAAAGACTCTTCACATAAGTCTTCCAATGGTTGAACTGCGCAGGTTTGATGGTTTCTGGAAATGGCATTATATTCGTGCTGGGATGCTATAGCGTAGTTTTGGATTTGTATGAATATGGAGATGCAGGTAGTATACGCAGCGAATTCACGTTGTAGGCGAGTGTCGTAGATCTACACCTTGTCGAGTTGGAGGTGTGAAGGAGATTTCATATTATACGAGGTAGGTGATAGGGGTATGAGCTTAGCTAGAGAAGCTTTGTAGATTGTAGAGAAAGGTGACGAATAGCATGGTATATAGGGTCTATTGCATAGACACCAGAAGTGTGGAATTTCATGGGCGATGTGAATATTTGAAATCATAATTCGACTTACTCGCCGAGAGGAAGAAGCGTTTCACTGGTCTTTGACCTGTACATACATATCCTTCTTTTGTGATATATCTCAGATATATCTTGAACGATCAAATTCGCGCCAATATCACTAAGTGAGCATCGTGGTAGTAGTAATATCAACTCAATAACAATTACCTACAAAGATAGTCACCGTTCTCCTTACCGCTTCAAATCAATGTACAGCAAAAACACCCAGCCCTGTGTGTACTTTGACTCAGCGGTAGTGGCTAGACTCGCATAATTTGCTTCCATGTAGGTAGGTTCAATAATGCTTCTATATAGAGAACGAGAGACCTTTTGTGGATCGCGGGCGGCTGGCTTTTTCTTGTTTCTTGTTTTTTGAGAAGAGGGGGGTGTGTTCTTGAGGTGTGAGGTTTGACTGGGAAAGTGGTTCTTGAAGATTGGTTGATATGAGAAGTACGGTTGAGAGGGAAAGGTTGAACGTGATTGAAGATGCGGAGATAGTGTAGTGAGTGAATTTGGGAGGAAGTGTATGGGATGAATATCGCAACGATAAATCATATTGATCATCATTATACTTTCTGTTTTGTATTCCAGATATGTCGGATCAGAGACTTGTCTAACTACCTAGTAATACCAAGTTTTCTCTCCTTATATCAATCGCAAGTGCGGTATCATCCTTTGAAGGACTCCAAAAAACAGCGCGACATGTTACTCTCTGCTATGACATGATGATGTAAAAGGGGTAATAATTTGGCGAACCCCTGTACAACCTTTGGTCTCTCAGGAAAGAAATACGTGAACGCAAGTTTCTCCATCACTTCATCAATAGAGAATAGAGATGAAACGAAACTATGACTACGAGAACTGGCGATATTTCTCATCGTTAGGTTTAGCGATCAATTGTGTTGCTTCCCCAGATTCGATGACACTCAAAGGTGTATCTGCTTGAACTAATCCTTCCCCAATATAGAATGGGAATAGGAATCATATCTGAGAAAACCCAACAAAGTTTGAACAGCAAGACGGTTTTCTCCTACGAAATTCAAACACAAAAACATCTAGCATTTAGGAATCTCCCCGTTGTGATACCCCGCGTTTGGCATCATTCTTCATTCCATGCTAGCCATAGACTACTACTCTAGCGAGAGGCTTTAATTCAAGCTTCCTAAAAATGTAGTAGGACTATCGGCGCACCCGAGCACTAATGGTGTGTATTACAAGCTTCCTATTAAGACGGCTTATTCTCTTCATTAAAAGCCATGATTCCATAGTCCAAGCAGTCCATCACCCATAAAAGTTGCAACAATGACTCCTCCTCTTCTCAAATATGTCGTCTGTGCCAGTGGCAGTGATTGAATTAGCCGTCGAATGTGTCTGGGATGCCCCCAAAGCGGGTGATTTGAAAACCATCGCTCTCCTCTTCAAAAGTATGCCCACCACCGTGATCCGGATCCGCAAACGACACGGGGTTGACGAACGGAGCAAAAAGCAAAGGTCCAAATTCCGGTAGAGGGAAAGGAAGGTGAAATTGAGGCATGGTTGACGAGATTGTGTGAAAATCATCCCAGGATAAAAAGAGGATGAGGTTGAGTATTGGCACAATTAGGAGGCGAGCTTTGGGCGAGGGAGATGCTGATCAAGTAATGGAGAATGGAAACAGAAGTATGGATTCGAAAGAGAGTCTGGAAGGATCTGAAAGATTACAAGGACTGCAATCTATAGGAACGATGGCGATGCAAGGAAAAGAGAGGAGGAATACAAGTATAATGGATGGTAATGGAAACTCGGATGCGCCATCGGGACCAATTCAATTTGATGCGCCATTGCTGGGGCATAAGATAATGGTGGAGAGGCTCAATAAAGCTATCGAACCTCCACCGTAAATCTAATGTGAGAATCGCTACCAGACGACATATCAGACTAGTCAGCACAATTGGCGATATCAAATGAACTGAAGATTATAGAAGACATAAATTCTCATGCTGATATGCACAGTTAAATGGCTAGACGGGATGTTAGTCTAGGATTGAGATACCTATGTCTCGATGTGGTCCATAATGGCGACTGATCCCGAACTATTGATAATATTCCCATCTCGACCTTCTTTGAACATCGATGTCAGGCTATCGCGTAGCTGCACAGATCAGTTATATTCAGAGCGCTGTTTCCATTCACACGCAAAAGGACAAGTAGAAGAAAACGACCTGTAGTTGTGAATTCTTTATTATATAATGGGAAACTGTAAAACAGGCCTTGCCGATTGCTCAAGCCGGGTATATCTAAAATTTGGTCATGATTTCCACCCAGAATGCTTCTACCCCAAGTTTCCACATCTAATTTTTCAGTGCTATTTAATAACATGCATTCAAACATGCAGGCAGCCTTTTGTCTTCTAGGGCCGCTGCAATCTCGTAGTAGAATCTCGTTGAGAGGAAGTGGAGAAGTGTCCTTTCGGACTAGATGTGATGTGATGATTTGATCGATTTGGGTTGATAAGCCGGTACTTCTGCCACTTCAGCCACCGCAGGAAAAACAGTTTCTGAGTTGAGCCAAGGCCAACGTCATTTGTCGTACATTGAGACGACTGATTGGAACCAGTACAAGTACTATCGCCTGGTTTACGTGTTGAGTATATCTCAAAATCGTAGTCAAAGGCGATGTCGAATGTGAAAAATCTATGGCTTCTACTCACACCCCGATGCCCGTTAAACTCCCTCAATGCACCATAACGACCGGCTTGCCCTTCTCCCACGCATGCAAACTATCCCTCACATTGACCCAATATCTCAGTCTGACTGTCTCTCTCCTTGCCGTCTCCGTATCCCCAGCCTCCAAAGCCTTCCCTACTACGTCCTCACACTTAGCAATCCGCTCCTCATTCCGAACCTTCAATCCATCCAAATCACCCTCTTCCTCCGCTTCCTCCATTTCCTCCCTTGTCTCCATAACTTCCATCAACAACTCGTTATCTCCCGCTTCCCCTCCGGTCTTCCCAGTCTCATCATGGACATCTACACCCTGCAGTCCCAACAGATACTGCGCCCGCAATAGAGGCGATTGTAACGTTTTGTATGCCTCGTTGATTAAAGCGCTAGCAGCTTCGGCGCGGGCTTTATTTGACGCTGAGTGTAAATCTGGATGTGCGCTTGCCTGTAGACGGAGAAATTCATTGCGCAGCGCACGAACGTCGATGTGGAAGGGGCCGGAGGGTGGCGGACCGCGGGGAAGAGTGAGGGGGAAAAGATCGTAGTGGGTTTGTGGGGTTGAGGCGACAGAGGGAGTCGTTGAGTCTGGTGAAGCAGATGGTGAAGGATTCGTGGACGAAGATGCGTATCTGCGGGAGGGAATCGTAGGAGCAGCTTGGTAAAGAGGGGTGGATTGCTGGTGGCAGATTTGGCAAACGAGGGCTGTGTGGCGAACGATTGCAGGTCGAGTGGAAGCCGTCCTACACGAGCGCATAAGGCTTCGTGGTATCATTGACGATCGCATAGCAATTTGGTATGGCTTACGCAGAGATATAATTTGTTTGCGATTCTCAAAATCTGAGAATGTCAAGTAAAGTTTAACTTTGAAGATCAAACAATAATTTGGTGATGACGTAATGAGCCGTGCGCTCGTCTAACCTTACCTCCCCACCTCCCCTAGATTTAACCTATAATCCTGTGTCCCTTATTTGTTGTCTCGCTTCTAACGCACCTTTTACTTGACAATTAAAGCGTCTAAGACCCTCTTTTGTTTAGATGCAAAATTAACGTTCACGTTCACGTTTACGTATCTAGTGTTTGTATACTTGAACTTGTACACAATCTAAGTAATTTGAATCATCTTGTCAGTGTCTTTACAAAACCTCTTCAGAAAGAATAGCTATCAAATCTGTGTAGATAAGCTAGATGCAGTGGCTGGGTGACCTCAAAAATGACAAAAGACAAAAAACACATTATCACGGAACAAGATAGCCAAAGGAACAACACCAGTGCCTATACACAACTCTAACTTAACATCACGACATTCTCGCACAAGACTTAGGATTTGAGATATAGAAATCTCATTTATCTCTCCTCCTTCCTCCCCTCCTTCTCTTAAACTGATAATTGTAACTAAAACTGAATTTGGTATATCCTACAAACTCCCAAAGCAAAACGAAGGGAAAGAGAAAAGTATACCCAAAACGCCATTCTTTTCCTATCCATCGAATCATACAATACTTCAAACACATTAATTACCACCTGATCTCTTTGTCTATGATGCCACCTGTCTCCAAATCTTCGAGCGAGGTAATGTCAATAATAGTAAACGCCGAACACCTTCCGTTCAGCTCACAAACTCCATTTGCTTGCATTAATCATGATGATCCATTCCAATTCGTACCTCCAAAGTCTTCGATGACAATCATGCCCCACCCCTCTCGGCCTTCCTTAAACTTGCGAAATAGCCTTTAGGCCACGCAGTCAAAAGTTCTCCTTCACTGGGCACTCTCCCTAGTGCTTCGCACTTTTGTATAACATTTTGCAAAATTCTGCCTAGCAATTCCTCTGTCATGGGAAAGTGTTTATCCATATCGATTTCTAACGGATTCAAAAATGTGTCGTTGTCCCCTAATAGTTCTTCCGCCGATGGTCTTTTATGCTGATCTCGGTTCAAGCAGTTTTTGAGTGTTCGAATCAGAGAGCTGGGAACCAAAACACCGCCCACACCGTATGCTGGATATTCGATCTCATAGCTGAAGTTTATGATCGCTTGGCAACGCTGCAGTTGGTTTTGAATATGACCAAATGGAGCACGACCATAGGTCATTTGATAAAGTATACAGCCCAAACTCCATATATCGGATGGTTTCCCGAGTTTCATGAGTTTTGGTTCATTGCGATTCCTCCCATCAGAAGCATTTGAGTCCATGAGGGATTCAGGAGACATATAATTTGGAGTACCGATTTGTGTTTCGCGGTGGACGTTCACAGTTTCTTCTGTTTGAATCGCGTTGGCAATACCGAAATCTATCAGCTTGAGACGGCCCTGGACAAGGACAAAGTTGTGAGGTTTCAAATCAGAATGAACAATATCGTAAGCATGAACAGCCTGGAGACACTCAAGCATCTCTTTCCAGTAGTAGCGTACAAAATTGACGTCCAACTTGGCTTGTTCAGATTTCATGCGTGAATTTAGGATTGTGTTCATATCCAACTCACCCATCTCCATAAGCTAGCTGAACGTTAGTTGACTTGCTCTATATAAAAAATGTGGGCGATATAACCTACCACACTAAGAACACCTCTCTCATCATTCAATTCGTAGTCATATAAGTGAATTACTCTTTCTACTGAGCCCAGCTTCTTTAACAAGTCGATTTCACCCTTGAAACCACGTATAGCCGATTCATCTGCATCTTCTAAGGAGACACGTTTCAATGCAAATATTTTCGAGTTCTCTGCCATCACGCGGTACACTTTTGAGCTACCCCCACGTCCAATAACATCCAAACGTGTGAATATTTTCCCATTGACCTTTAGCCTATTTCTTCGGGCATTGGCGTGCGATGTAGTAGCGGCACCTGCAGTACTGGTCGCGGCCTCTAATACGGACATCTTTGGTGGTGGTGGTGCAGGTCTTCGAGGAGTATTCTGACTCCGGACAGCCAGAGGACGTCTTCCCGGAGACCCATTAGCACGTATATCGAAGCTTTCTGGCCGGGTTTGTTTTTCTGCACTATTCGTGTTTGATAAAGGCTGTTTATTCCGCTTGAATGTTGGGGGTGCGTCATTTTCTTGATCATAAGTCGCAGGAATACCTGGACGTGGAGCTGGTATCTTGAACACGGGCTGTTGCTTCGACGCAGAAGGAACGGAGCGAGGATCGGATTCGCGAGAACCAGATAAAGTGGGGGCTGGTGGTGACCTGGAACGTAGGGCAGCACTTAAAACGTTTCTCGAGCTAGGACTGCCCGAAGAGGCGTGATCTCTGTACGAGGAGACTGGAGCCCGCCTAGCTACTTCTAACTCTGGCGTTGGACTTTTATTCTGGCTTTCCCGTTCCTCATATTGCGACTCCTGACTTTGAGGTTCTTGACTAGATCCAACTTCATTGCTGTTTGCGTTCTCCTCCATTGGGCTCTGTTCTTCATCTGACTGAGATATCCGTGGTCGTCCTCTTCGAGCTGGACCCCTCATGAATGTTCCAAAAACTTTAGGAACCGCACCTCTCTTGACTCTCATCGAACTTTGTAATCCTATCTCTTCGCCATACCTCGAACGACCTGCGGCAGAGGGATTGTATCTCAATACACTTCCCTGGCTCACAGCCAGATGTGATTTTGTAACTGTTGAAGGATATTCATATGGTCCTTCATTCTCATACTCATTTTCCTGTTGTGGTGATTCTGATCTACCAGAAGGTCTTCCGGAAGACCCAATTGAAGATCTACCAATAGATACTCGTACGGTCCTGGGCACTGGTGCGGGGGTGCTAAGATCTAATGCGCCCCCTTCCGTTTTTGGTGCCGCTTGCTGTTCATTGTGCTTCTGAACCGCACTAGATAATGAAGGACCTCTCCGTAATGATGTAGAGCCAGGCGTACCACTCACTCGTACAATTCGTCGCGGGTAGGTAGGGCTATTTTCACGGCTCCCAAGCGGCGATTGCTTCCCCCTGTTAGATGATCCCAATATACCTGCACTTTCCACTCTTGTGTGTGACGTTTGAGGAGCCTCTGGTGTCGTACGAGCAGCGATGGGAGTTTCAACAACTGAGGCCTCGTCATCTAGTAAAGCTTTTGTTAGGGCACTCAATTTCATCGGCATTGGAATTTCGTCGTCGGAGCTGTCGTTGAGCGAATAATGTCGAGCTGATTCGACATCTGGCCTGGTAGAAGAGGGTCGGGTAGGAGCTGGTTTATATGCATTTCGTGAGGCAGGTCTTCGGATAGCTGCAAATTGACTCGACCCCATTGGGGTGGGTGAAGCTGTCGCCATTGAGGCGATGTGATGGAAGATAGGCAGTGAATCGAATGTCGATATTTGTGCAATATGAATCAAAAATTATGTAATCTGGCTCCAATTTATTACATTCTCTATTCAAGCAAAATAATGTCAGAATCGGGGGAAGATGCGCGTAAAAGATGGCGCGTGAAGTTTTTAAAATGAGGTTGGGTATTTCTAGGTTCTTTTTTCGCGGGTGAGATTAGATTTGATTGTTTACATGGCAGGGCAACCGTAACCTGGGTAGGCAACCGGAAGATCCCGCACAATTTAGAGCTTCCTTCTGTTTTTATACACACTTGTATCACGCTTCAAGCTATTATTTAATCCATGAAAAACAATTAGAAGCTGTAAGTTGTTTTCAACACATCTATGAAAAAGTCTCATAAATTTTCTATTCCTCCAACAGTTGTTCCATCAAAGATTTCCTAAACTTATCATTACCTCTGTCCATATCCTGCGAGTAAACAGAGACACTGTCCCGGTAACAGATATACTCCACAAAATACTAACAAGGCGGGGTACACGACTTATCCTCCTATCATCATCATGCTCATTATGAATCCGGTTCACATTCTGTGCTTTGGCAATTCATTAACACATGGGTGGCCATCCAATCATCCATACGCTATTGCATTGGAGGATACTTTCCAAACCTCGTCACCCTATATCTCAATAAAAACAGATGTTCAAGGATTACCTGGAGATCAAGTTGTCAGTCCTCCTGGACACTACTTACCAAGACTAGATATCTTGTGTGAGTGATCCTCTGTTCTAAATTCTGGTTGTGCTTGAGACTGTGGTTACCTGAGCGGGATTGATACTGTGACTACCTGTATACCCTATATAGCATTACTAACCCGTACCAGACAATGAGATCGAAGAACCTTATAACTGGATGGTCATATTAGGAGGCACTAACGATCTAACTCAAAATCAAGATGTCGACATCGTCTTTGAATATCTGATGAAAGTCTGGGATTACGCTCTTTCTCGAGGAACTCAAGTCTTGGCCTTGACCATCCCAGAATGTGGTACTTGTAGACCAGAACTCGATCAGCGAAGAGATTATCTGAATGGTATGATTCGTGCTCATCAAGCTGAAAATTTGTGAGTGTGTACTTTGTGAAAACTTGCGGCAAATGCTGAGTTGCCATCTAGTCATGTGCTGGATCTTCATGATGCTATACCGTATTGGAGAATGCCAGAAGAGGAACGTAGACGAATCTGGACCGATGGCTTACACTTCACAGAAGAGGGCTATGATCGGATGGGAACTTTGATTGGCGTTGAACTTCACAGATTGATGTCTGTTAAAGGATCGAAAGTTGAACAAGGGCAAAAATCTTTGATGCTCCAGAAAAGCTAGTACCCCGAACAGTGGTCGATAGGTATACAATATCTTGATGATTGATGAGGCTAATGGCTTGAGTCAAAGCTCAAATGTAAATGAAATGCACCATTTTAATTGACAAAGATAGCAAAATGTAGTATTCGTCGTGCTTTTAATGATCATGTTGATCTATTTTTCAGTATCATCATAGATGTCATGGTAAACATCGCCACTCTGAACTCCTCTATTGGTATGCAGTGACCACACCTAACGCCAGGCTTGTGTTGTGTAATTCATTTCGCATCATCCCTATTTTCATACCACAAGATTTGCAGCGACGAAGTCCTAAACCCATATTAGCGATGGCAACAAATGATGTCCAATTTGACTCACCGGATAAACTAGCTGCAACTCAGAAGTCACTTTCTCAACTTCTTCGGCCAAATTTTGAACGTTAGCATCCCATCTTCTCAGTTCCCTCCCAACAATCCCTTCCGATCTACCACTACCTTTCTCCCCAGTAGCTTCTCCGCCCTCAAACCAAATAACCCTCTCTACTTGATCAATCCTACCGACTAATCGACCTTGTTCAATCATGCTTGCGGTAGTTTCCTCGGCCTTGTCTCCGTCAAGATCCAATATCTCTCCAAGAGCCTCGAAGCGAATATTGTTGTATAATCTCGACGCAGCTCTTAGGTTGTGCTCCACAACTGCCCTTTGCAAGACAGTGGTACCATCTGAGGTCTTTGCAAGTTGATGTGTAGCCAAACCTTCTGCAAACTTAGATACCTCTTCGGGAGACAATAAGCGATCCAGGAACATCTTCTCTAGAATACTAAATTCGTCTAAACCAGCAGCTCGCTCATCTTTATACAATCTGCCTAAAGCACGGCTTCGAAGGGGGCCAGCAGGCGCCAGGACAGCACACTTAATGGCCATACTGAGAGTGTGCAAACGCTCTTCCTCGGCGATGACAGGCAAGAAACTAATATCTTGGTAGCCTTGAGCAGCGGCTAAGAAATTCCTCCTAGCATCGTGGATACGTGCTTGACTGAGTTGAAAGTGCAGGTTCAGATCACGGTCCTCGACTGTATATATGACGTTCTTAGCTTTGTTTAGGTATTGCTCTGCAAGCGTTGTATCGTCCACCTCGAGATAGTTGCGAGTAATACGAATCCAACAACGAACTTTCTCCTCATTTGTGACTTTTCGTTGCGATGATTCCAGAACGATACCAGCTAATATTTTGGCAGCTGCAAGGTTATCTTCATCGTCTTCGTACGCTGTGGCCATCAGCTCACGTATTTGCGCATTTTGTTCTTCGAATGAGGATGCTTGTTCACTAAGTGTCGATAAAGCATGTTGACCAACTTGAATCTTGGCTTCATTATTATTTATGGCTTTGAGTGCATCGACAAATGATACGATCACGGATCGAGTAGCAACTATGCCTAAAGCATCTGCAAATATGGCATCGAAAATGGCGATTAAGTCGTCAAGTAACTCTGCTGGTGTAGATGTAAATTGAGCGTTTGAAAGGAGGGTAGTGTAGCCTTGCTGTTTTTCCTCAGAACTTGCAATCCACTGCATAGCTTCCGCTATCTTTTGAGATACCATGATTACTAAAGTTACCTTGATTGTTTTAACACTGTGGAATTGTGTAAGAAAACTTTCAAGTTTATGTTACTGCTCGAGGCTGAGGTTCTGATGGTTGTTAAGAAGATGGAGCTTGAGGTGGGGTAGCCGGGGAGCTTCTGGAAGGCTACTATTAAGCTCGGACATTTTATGGGCTAGCCTGAGCTAACGATAGTACCTATTTAATCATGCTATACTAATTTCACACTGCATTAGAGAGAATTTGGTTACAGACAAGTCACCGAGTGTTGTATCAATTAACACATGACAAATTCCTTTTTCAATGCCCAAAAGCCTCAGTTCTGAAGATCACATCGTTACAAGTGCAGACGATATGAGACAGACGATTTTTTGCTGCAAGTCAATACTCCTGACTACTTTATGGATCGCTCGGTACTTTGCTCGAGCGGCAATCATTACATATTGGTGTTGGTGAAGCTTTACCTATGCTTTGATGGGAGAGACAGACGATATCTTGAGATATCACTGCGTTGACTGTTCGGTGCCAGCGATGGAGGGGCTGAGGGATTGAGAATGGTGACGGATCAAACACCATAACTTTGTAATCATGAGCACCTAGAAGTTTTCAATCTCAATGACTGGTCATTTTGTAGTTGGAAGACGATTCACAATAATCTGCGCCAGAATTTTAAGGGATTGACGTGGGCATGATGGAACTGGGGAGAGAATGATAGAAGAAGAGAATGGAAGAATGTGAGAGGGAAATAGAAGGACGCACTGAAGTCCGAGTAGACAAAGTTGTCTGAATGATAGTGTTCCTTAATAGCTTCGATATCTTCTGGTGAAGTTTAACATAGCAAGTCATGTGTTTCATGATATAATCATGATTGCTATACTTTTCTATGCTGTACATTACTGGGATGTTTATGGTGAGACGCCATTTTTAATTCACTGTGGAAAGCTGCCCTGGAGGTTTACAAGAGGACTGGTTTGTTTCGTCAAGGGGATACGAGACGAAAATCACGAATATGTATGTGCCTGATTGAATGGGTGAGTATTAGATTAATGGAGTTTATGCTTCCAATTCCTTCAGTCAACCCGATCGCCATTTGTTGTGCAATGGTTCGATAGCTAACAGGCGAGCATCCGAACCAGCGACTAAATGAAGCCTTTCTAGATCGATGAAACAATATTTTATGGATTTATGCGCCACATTCTGGATTCATGTTCGCTCCATTTTTGATAAGCTAGCTGAGTATTAGGCTTGAGTGAGTTGAAGCATTTCAAGCCATAGGATACTGAATGGTGACTGCGGGGTAGAGTACAAAAGGAAGGAAGGGGATTTGGAAGGAAAGTATGGAAAGCCATAGTATTTCACATCATCAAAAGCCCAAAGGCCGTGTCAAACCTCCATCTGACTGTTTCGAGTCTCTTCTCACTGTCGTCTTCCAATAATTACGATGGTATCGATGTCAGATTTCTCTACCAATAAGTCAGGCAGAGAAGATGGGCCAGTTCTTCTAGAACTGCTGATGGAAAACAACAATAAAAACACCAAAGTCGCTGCTAACCCTACACTAACGGGTGATCAATCGTCTGTCATCGGCGAGGATGGGCCACTTCTCTTTGCATTGACGCTTGGCCAGAACAATAACAATCCCGCCGCCAATCATGACATCACAAATGCCATCCCTGATACTTTGGATCCGAGGAACTTCGGCCTCAAGTTGAAAGTCGTTGGCAATGAGGATAACAAGATATACCGATCACTGCCTCGCCCGAAAATGATGACGGGGATGATGGGCCACTTAGTGAGGCAAAGACATATAGTCCAAACAATGAGCCATTGCAGTTTTTGGAGAGAAGATGAAAGAATCCCTTTTCATTCTGAGAAGAAGTCTTTAAACGCTAACTAGTTCAACATCTTACTTAAACTTAACATTTCATTGCATTCAATATCACATTCGATAAACACAATGATCTGGATTGATCGATATGAATAAAGTTCAATATTGTGTTTGACAAATAACATATTAAGTTTACCTAGATAGATAGTATTTCTAATATTTTGAGTATGGTATGAGAAATTAAACGATCTGAATCCGCGCTAGATAATTCCTCTTGTCTACTACTTAGATAGGTAGACACTAGTTTATAATAGACTACTTCTACTCTCATTTTGATTTTATCTGATGAGGAAGTCAGAGTTGATTGGGAATATAATGCTATAAAAAATGATCATGAGCTTGCTTCCCTACATCTTCATTGTACATCTAGGGCTGAAACCGGAGCTATCAGGGTGAGAACGATAACAGTCACCCGATTTAAGTGTTGATAGATGGATACAATTTCATATCATTCCCTCATACAGCGACAATGAGGGCACTGCGTATTGCCTATTATAAAACCCGAAAAATACTCCTTGCTGCAATTTTGTATGAGAAGTTGTTGTTCAAAGTACCTCAAACTATGAGATTGTTCAGAGCCTTTCTATATACTCCGTTCCGCACACGATTGTCTTAATTTCATCACAGGATATTTCCTCTTCCCGTTCCCCATTCGTTGCTCTGAAACATAAGAAAGTATTCTTTTGGCTGCCCTGGTAGATTTGACGTGCAGTAGTACCGTTGCTAAGGCAGTGTAGCATGAAAGACTAAATCTGATTGGCCATAGATTAACATAAACAAACAATCCTGATTAATCAAATGTTCCCCTCACAGCCTTGTTATATTCCCCTGAATCTTCAAGACCCTTACCTACCCACCTATGTACTAGGTATATATATCTTGTATTTACGAGTACGGATTATAACACATATGATTGAAAGAGTAATAAAAAGTAATACATATACACATACATATACATACATATACATCGAATATTAATGTTCGTATGAAAAACTTGTTATTGTTGGGCGAAACTGTATTCACCAAAATAAGTGACGCGGCAACAATAATTATAACAGAAGTCGCGAACTTGTAAACATACAACCATACATCCATCATCTATCTTCCTCCCTTTTCCTCCTCTCCTCTTCCACAAAAACTCCCCTCCTCATATTCATAGTTTACCAACAACAACACGTTGCCGAATTTCATTGAAGTTCACGTAATCTGAGACATTTCCATCTCTCATAGTCGACCACAACTTTCTTCTTTGCATCAACCTGCATCTGTTGTGTATTTCATCAGAAACCATCGCAATTTCAAAAATGTCACTACAATCTGCTTATGAGCAGTTTCTAGCTTCCCCAAACCCCTCCTTACTCGCAGCTGATGCTTCCCTTCATTTCATTACAACTCTGGTCACTGTTCATGGAGCTTCTAACGTTGCCAAGCATTTAAATGGACAGAATCATCAACTCGAGAAGAAAGAGGAAACCTTCCTAAATACTGTAGAAGGAACCTCCTCCATCGCCGCAGAAATCCACACAACCATTGAATTCAAGACATCAGGAGGATCCTATCTACCTGGACTGGACGACAACTTTCTCGCTGATCGCACAGTCACCTTTCCAATCGTAAGTTTGGTACTGTATGTTTTTAATCTACCCGCATACTAATGATGGCAGATCCATATCGTAAGTTTCGATGCCAACGGAAAGATCCAACAAATTCGACAAAACTGGGACCAGGGATCACTTCTCAAATTGATTGATGTTATCGGAAAGACTGGACGAAACTGGCCAATCCGGGATGGAAAGGATCAGATAAAGCTCATCGCATCAAGCGTCAAAAATACTGGTACGTTAGATGCTTCTTCGAACGTGGATCCGCTCGCTCGCGCCAGAGGTAACTCCAATAATGTATTGCGCGACCCGCACGCAAGCCTTTCCTTGTTTGCTCCCCGTGAAGATATTGGATCCAAGTCCCGTCCGGCCGAAGTACCAGCCAGTGTATCCGCAAAGCCAGCACCTCGGGACTATGATGATCTTTTTGTTAACAAGAATTCCTCGACTGTAGACGATGTCCTTTCTCCCCCAAAAGCAGGCGCTTCCAAGAAATTTGCACCATCTCGACTGTTCGATGCCGATGAGGATGAGAATACCCCAGATAGCCCTACCCGCGAGAAGTCGAAGGATCCCATGTACCGCCCAAATCCAGCTAGGTATGAACACTTCGATATCACCGATGGCCCCGAGGAAGAGGAACCCATTCGACCGCCAACTGGCAAGGGTGGCAAGGGTCAACATCAAAGTCAATGGGGCTTTGGTGATTTCCAAACACCGCAAAAGGTTGTTCCCACTAAAGTTCTTCGCGCAGCTGAAGTTCGTCATTGGGGTAACAGTGATGATGAAGTCTTAGATAGTCCAGTCAAATTCAAGAAAGCCGAAAAACCTCGCAAGGATGCTCAGACTCATTTTGAGTTCCAAGACGATGCCACCCCTCAAAAAGATCGTCGTATCGTTGGAAACCCTCGTGGGCAAGGACACAACAATGGACTTGGGCTCTACAAAGACATTCTATTTGGTGAGAATGGAGGTGACACACCAGTCTCAAAGAAACAAACTACAGGTCTTGCAAATGCCAAGGACAGAACCAATGACGTTAATCATTTCAGCATGTCTGATGAATCACCAGTAACTGGACAGGCTCCTACTCACATGGCAGGAGATAGGACCAAGGCTGTGAAGATGATGGATGCTAACTGGGATACATACGATGAATCACCTATTGAGAAGAATGCCAAAAAGGAGAATGATCCTTCTTCACCAAGTCGCTCCAATTCTACTAAAGAGCCATTGTCTGAAATCAACACGACTTCTAAGCGCAACCAGCAAAATACTGGTATCAAGACAATGGGTGACGGAATGGGGGGCAGCAAAGGTGCAGGCAGAAGATGGGGTTTCGGAGATGATTCTGATGGAGAGGAAGCAGGTGGTCTCAACGGTGTAGGAAGCAAATTCCGTAACGGTCGCCCTGGCAAAGCCCAAAATCAAAAAGCTACTGGTGGTGATTTCTGGGACTTCTAGGCCTTAAACTTCAAAACAGGATTAAGTTGTTGACTGGCTTGTTAAGCACGTATTATGAGAGATGAGAATCATGATCAGACAATATTGGCTTCGATTTTATTTACGCTTTTTGATGCGGTAGAATTAGGTGTTGACAAGGTGTTTTTCGATGGATGATAGGTCACTACACAATTGAGATGATTTGTCTGTCTGGTTTCGATTTTTTTTACATTTTCTTGAGTGTATTATCTTCTACTTTGAGGGAATGGGGATTGGTTTATTCGTGTTTCTTTGCAGATGCGCATAGTGGGTTAGTGTAGTTGAGGAGTAGAAGGGAGGCGAGAGCATATCAGCTGGGAATGGAATCCGTTGAGTGTATTTGTTAGTATTGTGTATTCTTTTGGCAGCTACCCAGGTTCATTACGGAGATATCAAAAATTGCAATGAATTTTTTTATTGATTTTATGGTAGTATTCTGATTTTGGGATGCTTGTATCGGATGCTGGATTTGTATTCGTTCATTGGGTCTCATGTCATGTCGTGTCAATGAATCGAAGATATGATAATGGTCAAAATTAAGCTAATTCATTACTTTTAAGCTCTGTAGGTACGAGGTAACTGTTTACCTGTTCCTGGCCTAAGTGTCTTCTCTCTATCGTCTATCATGCCAGGCAAATGCCAATGCAAATCCTAAAATCGTTTAATACATCCATCCATCTATCGTGAATTCGCCCGCCTGTATGATTTCTTCCTTACAAGACTCCGCTAATCGTTCCTCGCTATCTATGCTCGACGCTCGCTCGTAATCAAATACCATCTTCCTTCTATATGCACGCTCCCGCTAAATATCATGAATCCCACTTTCTTCTCTTCTCTCCTCTCTCTCTATATACTATACACAATCCCTCTTCCCTCTCTCCGCCTCAAACCAAACCAAATCTAAATCCCCGTAAAAGCCCGTCGAGGCGGTCCCCCAATCTTCCCCACGGACGGCAACTCCCCCCTCTCCCTCCCCGCATCACTCTGCACCGCCTGCGAACTCACCATGCCCGACCGCGGATCAATTCTCCCCCCTGGACTCGGATTCGCGGTCGAATATCCCGATGTTTCGGGTATATCTCTCAATTCACTACTGTGAATATCTCTCCCCTGCGAATGCAATCCCGCTTCCAACTCATCCAAACTCGTCCCATCTTCATCCACGGGACCGCCACCCCCCGAAAACTTCCCTCTGCCGCGCGAAAAAAATCGATTGCGGTGGGTACGCGCGCTATTCGCTGAAGTAACTTTTGCGAGTTGCGAGTCGCGAGATTCCCGCGTAGATTGGCGCGCGAGACTCTCCTCGCGGTCTCTCGAATGTCCTTCCCGGGATTGGCCTTCGCGACTGGGGCGCGAGTGTGGACCGGGAGAGGGAGAGGTGAAGGTTACGTCGGGGATGCGCACGCGCGGTTTGTCGTCGAAGACGTCGCCGAGGTCCATGCCGGAGGACATGCCTTGCATGCCGAGGGAGAAGTCGACGCGTTTGTTCATTGCGGAGAGAGATTCGCCGCGGCGACGGGCGTTGGACTGGGAGCCTGAGGTGCGGCGGCGGAGGATGGAGGGGTGTGGGTTTACGCCTGGGGCGTGCTGGGCTCCGGTTTGTGGTTCGTATTCACTCATGTGTGGGTTATCGCGGGCGAGAGATCCAGAACGGGGACCTGGTCCGGATCCTAAATCTGAGGGGTCGGGGTCGGGGTTGGGGTTGTAGGGAGGTGGGTAGGCGCCATTGAGGAAGACGGGGTTTTCTTGAGTGAAACCTGCGAGACGTTGGCGTGGACCTTGGATTCCTATATCTTCCATGGCGCAAATCATGGCGATGATAAATTTGTTACGACGTTGAAGACGCAATAATTCGTTTTGCCAACTGGATTTGTAGAAGAAGACTACGTTGAAGGTAATGGAGTAGTTTTCGTAGATGGTTGTTACTTCGGTGATGATCTTGCCTTGATATTCGCGCTTTTCGGATTTGACGAACTTGACGAGTTCTTCCCGAAGTTGCTCGAGTTGTTCAATGGAAGTGCCGAATTTGACAGTGATAGGAACAGCTTCGGCGAGACCTCCTGAACGACGCTGATTCAGGATAAAAAGAGTGTTAAGATAACTGTTTGGAGCTTGTACAACATGACCTTCCATTTTTTTGAATTCGGTAAAGAGAAGCGAAATTTCCTTCACGAAATAATCATCCCCTTGTAACTTGGATCCAGTATTTCCGTAAATCGTAACTCGGTCACCAACATCAAAAGGATGCTTGACGAAAACGAAGATGATCGATTGCAGAAACTCTTGAGCAGTTGCGGTGAACAACCAAGAAAGAGCCAAGACAGACGAACCAGCTGATGTTAAGACACCAGATGCAGAAGTAGAAATCAAAGAGATAAATACCAAAATGGTAATGACTACAACGATGAACAACAGTATATTATCGAGTTTGCTGACAACCGAATCCAGATCCTTGAGGGAAGCAGTGATTGCTTTTCGTTCTCGTCCAATTTCAACACAAACTGTTTCGAGTTCCTCCATCGAGATATCACCATTCAAATCTTTATCGAACATGGTAAATGCTGCCTCAGCTTCCTCTTCGTTATCAAAAGCTAGTGTTAGATCCTCCGCCAGAATAGTTTCCATGTCTTCGTGCACAAAGGTTCGGTAAAGTCTTCGAGCAAGTACTTGAGATCCGGTTGTCGTGTGAAGAAGTTGAAGAATTCTAGAATGATCGATTAGCATATTAAGAATCTATAGCCATGGGAATTCTTACACTTGATGTGGATGAGTACTTGATGTGACAGCTCTTCCCGTAAAGTCTCCAGCTACCTTACCAGCTACATCTCCAACCTTGGTAAAGACATTCTTCGCATTTTTCTGGGCCTTGTTGACATAAGCCATTGGAGTACGAGCCCCCGATTTAACACCTGCGTTCCCACTACGGTCCTCGAAATCCTCGTCTTTCTCAAGAATCTTTTCCTTGGAATATTTGTACAACTTGACCAAACTCTGGATTTGAAATTTGTTGATCTCAATTCTATCGGCGTAGGTTCGCAAGTGAAAACTGATTGCAATGAGTTGAATGATGATTTTTTCGACGAAGTTCAAGGTGGCTCCGACAAGCAAAGATACAATAATCTTATTGCAGGTATTTTCCCAACTACGAGTAGTCTTATTTCCATTAAGATGGTGGTTCTTCATGGTTGGGAGAAAGGAAATTTCAACAGCCAGCCACCAAAAGAACAAAGTTGCTGGTACCTCTAGTGATTTCCCTAGATCCCTCCATTTCTTGTTATTGTTTGTAAATAAGCTAGAAACAAGACCCATTGGATAAGGGATGCATTTGGCAATAATCTATTCAGGGGTAATTAGCGAGGTTTTGATTTGCAAAGCATCTTTTGATCACTCACTCTTGCAAGCCATAATGTCAACCAAACAATTTCTAACCAGATGCCGAACCAAAAAAGCTTAACACCTCCGACCGTGGCCCTTTCAAAAAGAAAGAGTCCAAACAAAACGGGGATTAAAAGTAGCAACGTCAACGGCGTGATATAGACGAAATATCGAACTAAGACGCTAGAGCCGTGAACCTTCTTGAAGAACTTTGCAAGTGCTGTGGCCGGATGTGCTGGTGGTCTATATATTTTAGTCTTCTCGTGTATAGGGGTAGTATCAACGTCGAAATCATCAATAGGTTCTCGATTAGGCCCCCTGGATCTCGACCTCATTGATCTACCCACACTGCTTCCATCAGCCTTCTCTTCATTCGATATCACGCGTTCTACTCGAAGCATTTCAAGGTCATCGTCAAGTCGCCGTGACTGCTCTCTTTGTGCAGCGGCAGATAAAGGCGATTGATCTCTTTTGCTCAGGTATTCCGGGTCATGAGAAAAACTCGTGGCAACTCTCAAGTGATTGTTGTCGTCGTGTTGATCTTGATGGTCATGATGATATTCGTATGGATGTTCATCTCCCAAAGTTCCATCTTCATCAGACGAGCGACGGTCCGGGCGAAAAGGTTCCTGATGGTGAGTATGGTGAGGATCGGCTGGAAATGCAGGAAACGAGAATTGTTCCTTTTCTTGAATTGGCGTTGACATGATTTTGAGATTTTAATGTGAAGTGGAATAAACGTTAAACAGATTTCCCAAAGGTTGTATTATGGGGTAGATCTGTTTACAAAACTGGGCCCAAGATCAACCCCACGATCTCATCGAAGATAAGGGGGTATTTGATCAATAACAGATCTGTGAGGGATCTTGACGTGATAAAGGTGACTCTAATCCAGGGATTGAAATCTCCGTAGGTAGATTAAATGGAGTTGAGAGAGTCGAAAATGATACGAGACGTTTTGTCCCAAGGTCGATCTGATCAAATTTGGTTGAAGATCGTACGTTCTCGACGAGGCGTTAGGAGTTATGAAGAATATATGGGGATTTGAAAAAGAAATGGGAATGTATATACGAAGGAGGAAGAAGAGAGAAACAAGAAAATGGACCAAAAGCGATAGTGACGAGATGATGATGACGATGGAAGTGACCGTGAAACTGACAATGACAGTGGAGAGAGATTCGTTGACAGTGGAGAAGAGATGTGGAGGATGTAACGAATGGAGGGGGGAAGGGAAGAGTTTGAATGATTAAGTAATTGAATGTGAAGATGAATATGAAAATGGATATGGATATGGACAGAAATAGGAACCGAAATAGAGATAGAAATAGAAATAGAAATAGAAATAGAAAATCGGAGTTTTATGATTTGTCTTTAAACATACATAGTAATCTATCTACCCTACCTCCCTACCTACATACCTACCTAGGTATCGAATATTGAAATTTGATAGGAAGATCTAATCATAAAACCATATTCCACCATCTGCTCAATTGGGGCGTTTCCATAAATATCCATTTCTAACTTCTCTTGATTGGTTCCATATAGGTCCCGATTCCCAAACCGAGTGAAGTTTTTTTTTCTTTCGTTTCTGTTCTTTTGCCCGTTCGTCTCCTTCTTGGCGGAGGTCGGGTTCTTGATAACTACGTCATATGGGTACCAGGGATGGATGTACTAGGGATGCGCATACTAAGGTACTAAGGTACTCAGATAGGTCTAGTGGCTAGATTGGTTGTCCCAAATTCTTAGAATAAAAGGTGTTTGACACGGTACTGGGTGTTTAGCAGTAGAGTTGTGTTGTGTTGTGTTGTGTTGTATCACCGGTATACTCGTATATTATCATATCATCATCATATATCATCAAGATTCAATTGCATTCTATCCTCATAATTGTATTAACCTCAACTCCCCGTCTCACTCTAGTCTCACTACACAAATCAAGTAGGAGAAGATAAGCATGACCTAGGTATTCAAAGTCAATGGTGTTTTTGACAGAGACCCCTAATTCCTACACAGTATTATCCATCCTTTCCCAACACAATGAATCATGATAGGTAGAGACGCTACAAGGCATAGATAGATAGAGTCAGTAGAATCCAGTCCCAAATCCCTTGAGCCTTGGCATTGAGTGGACGTCCAGTTAGAGTCAATTCTAGATCCATTAACTTGTCCAGGGCCGAATAGTAAATAATCAAATGTTTCATTGGAATTCCCTGTCACCGTGATTCGTTCGTACCTTAATCAGCTAAACTGCCTCGCCGGCCCTTGAAACTTGGAAAGTCAAGCTTGCCCTGCAATTCCTTATCTCGCACCCCCTGAATTTCCCAGCGGAGGAAAGACATCTAAGGAAAATAGATAAGCAACGAGATAACTTACAAGTAGCCTTCGCACAAGTTAAATTATCAACGTTCAAACAAAGTCTGATAGATAGATACCAATAACAAGCCAATATATATATATATATATATATCAACCAATCGTTCAAACAACATTCCCTGAACAAATAAAAATCTTGGACCACTAGATTGAAGATCGCATACCTAAGTCCTTCCAGCAAAAGCCATCAATGCATGCCCAGTCACCTAGTCTTCTAGTCCCAGCCGTGGCTTAAGCCAAGCGAGCACATGAACGCTTGTTCGACCGACCGGACCGGTACGTGCGATACGAATTGATTATACCATTTCGTTGATCCTCTGTATCTTTGGTTTTCTTCCTATCTCCTCTCCCTTCTCTCAAGATCATCACCTAGTACTCTCTCTGCTCTGTTCACCGTACCATCCTAGTTCCAACTCAACAAAACCCTCATCATACGCTCCACCCATCCATCTCATCCATCCCCTACACCTCCCTCTCAAATTCCAACCTCCCTCCCAAACATCCCTTCTCACCCATCCACCCATCCACTCATCTACCCATCCACCCATCCCCAAAGTTGGGGGATCGATCGAAAGCCTTTCTCTTCTCGGCCCGTATTAATTTGTCGATCAGTGCGTTGGCTTGCAGACGGAGTATTCGGAGAGGGTCACAAACTCCACTTTTTCATTTCCAGTTCTTAATTCTTCATTTACGACTTGATCATTTAAATCGATATCGATAATTCGAGACCGTGGTGAAGTGGGGATATCTACTAGCCATTATTGATTCAAATGACTGGCTATATCTCAAAAAAAAAAAAAAAGATGCACAGGCTAAGATTGCGAAGCATGCATGTATATATGCATTTGAAGTAGGTACCATGATGGGCAAGTAAGTACAATAATGTCAATTCTGCAGTAGCCGTAGATTCTACTTATGAAACCTCACTCAATATCAGCGATGTTCACATGGGGAATCTTCAGAGCGCCAAATCATTCCGTCTATCATTGCAGTTTGACAAATCAGCTATCTATGCCTCAAAAAATGCTGTGTATGTGCTCCCAGACTTCCTTAAACGCCTTCTGGCCGTAGCCAATAAGTAAAAGCTTCATCATAATTGATTCCGCTTGTTCGCGAATCTCTAAAACGCTCCTGCCAGATCATCTACACACCCCCTAAATCCATTTTTGCACAGCTGTACCGCCTCTCTTAAATTCTGGCATTTCTCCCAAGACCTGACTCTTTTCGGTATGCTCTTTGTTTGGGAAAGTGGTTGCAAGTACCCAAGCTCGCTCGTTGCTACCGGCATTTGCTCTTGCAATAAAGTCATATACATCGCCTACAGTTTGCGTAGTGTTGAATCGAGCTGGAATACGAGTTCCGTTTGCTAACTGAAGTCTGAGGGTGAGTGTTGGTTGCGATTCATCGACCTGAACTTCTGGGGTCGCTGTCGAGGTGGTAGTAGGTGCAGGCGCTGGGGCGGATGCCGGCGGAGTGCTGGAGCCGCCCGGTGTAGGGCTACCAAGTCGCTGGCCTGAGCCACCAAAAGGCTTGTAGACCTTGGGGGGAGCTTTGTAAGGTCCATCATGTTTGTGCAACTGAACATCAACCGGTTGGAGATGTCTAACATTCATCAGGTGCAGAGGAGCACGGCCACTTTGTATTGCCTGAAGGTCTTGTGCGTTTGCTGGGTCATCAAATCGACGAAGTGGCCCATCTTCAACACTGAAACCATCCTCCCAAAGGTGTAGAATTCTTGTCACAAGCTCGGAGGAAGCTGCAGGAGGATGAGAATCGGGAATTACTTGAGAAGGAGCATCATCGCCGCCGAGAGTTTGACCACTGCCACGGAATCGAGATGGTGCGGCTGCGGCTGGTGTAGATGGCTCTCCAGTCTCTCTTGAAGAATTTCTGTATATTTTAAGTAAGGATGTAGTCTACAAGTTTCTAAAAAGAGGAACTCACGCTTTAGCTTGCTTAAGAATATCACCAACAATCTTTCTCGCATCGGGTTTTCTCGAGGGATCTTGAACAGCTAATCCTGACTTTTCTCCACCAGCGAACAAATCTCTTGGTTGTTCATCTGGCTCATAATCTGGATCACTGTCATCGGCTTCGTTCATACGATCCCCATGGCTCGAAGATCCTTGATTTAGAGACCCAAGAGTTGCGATGCCTCCACGTCCTCCAGCTCTACCGGCTGTGGCAGTTGGTTTTGCAGGGTTCTTGCCATTATCGGGAGCAGGTCTGCCATCGAGCGTTCGGGGTCCGGTATAGGGTGATGGAGTTTCAGTTTGATCGTTGCTACCGACTGCTTCTGAGGCTCCTGTATTTCCTTCTTCTTGGGCAGTGAAGAATTCTGTCATAGCTGATGCATAGTCCCATTGATTTGCGGAGAGAAATTGTTGAGCCTAAAATTTAAGAGGATAAAGAGAGTCAGCGACATAAGATCAATTTCGATAGTCAAAAACATGATGATTTTGGAGGGTTTTCCCTGGGTCTATGATCATACCTCTGATGGGGAAGCATTGGTAATTGCGCAGAATTGAGAGATCAACTCATCGTGATTACTGGTGTCTGCCATGATTGTTTTGTAGTATTGAAAGCGATGATCCTCGAGATAGGTAATTGACTTAAATCTAGACTGATTTTGAAGAAGTTTCAAGATATCCTGTCAAAGTATAAAATATTTTGTAGCTTGATGGTGAAATGTTATAGAAAGAAACAAACCAACGAGGCAGCTTGGGATGACGTTCTTTTTTGGCGGGGCTGAACTCTTCCACATTTATAAGAAAAATCGTCAAAGCTTCGGTCGGCATTGGAGTATCATGCTCCGTGATACCAAAATTAACGTGGGAAGCAACGACATTATCGAGCCCCGAGATTCTTCAGCACATCAGACATATCAATACCTACAATCAAGAGATTATACGGAAGAGGATCTACTGTGCTACTTGAAGTGATTATTGTCATTTCAAAAAATGTCTTCAGACGAACAGCTCAACACTCTTGCTGAATCCGGGATAACGATGCCCTCCGACTCAGAGCAATATTCTCGCAATGAAGATGAAACTTCTCCTTCACCACCTTCATCAGACTCTCCACAGATGATTCTTTACTCTCCTCCTACGATCTGGGGATTACTTCGAGGTGCTGCGATCAATCTTGTCTTGCCATTTGTGAATGGGCTTATGCTGGGATTTGGAGAGCTATTTGCCCATGAAGCTGCATTCAGGTTGGGATGGAGTAACACAAAGGTAAGACTGCTTTATTCTTCTTTTTATCTTTAGATTCAGAATTATGCAATATATAGTTGTGTTCTTTGCATTCAAAAGACCGTCTATTATCTCAATGTATTCGAAGGTTTGGGCTAATTACTTTATTTACATAGGTTTTCCCTCTCACACGAAGATCTGTAGGACCAGGGATTGAAGTCAGAGATAGTCCAATTGAACGCAAGAGCAGAGAAGGCAACTTGGATGACTTGACAAGCTTGGAATGAAGGAAAGATCACATAAAACGTATACAAGATAATGGCGTTTGGAGTTATGGCCAACTCTTTTCTGGAAAGAAGAGCAAGCAGGGCATAGAGACCATTTCAAGATCGGGAGATGCAGCAAACTCAAGCAAATTTAGCAGAGCTGCTGAGGAGATCTAACAACACATAGATGTGATTGTTGCCGGTTCATGGGAAACGATTAAGAGAACTGGGTGAAAACTGGTCGTACATTAATCTGTCCGTAGCCCATATCACAACGTGCTACAAACTCATAAATTCACCACGCAGATATATCATTTCATGTGTAGCAAGCCCAAATCAATAGTTCTACGAGTGAATATCTAAACATTAGATTTCTTAGATCATTACTGTGGTTGTGGTTGTTGTATCTAGATTAGTGGTAAACTAACTAGAAATGCACTAAAATGTTATTCATTTTATGCAGATAGTTATGCGAGTTTTCGCGATCAATAATTTTTGCGATATTGAATCTTCGACTGGCGAGGGGAAGAAATAGCCATCACCATCCACATATAATAAAATGATACCCAGCAGAGGGTTAAGGTGCTCGAACCAGGCGGTGACCCTAGGTAGACGGCGGATTGAATCATATGGAATTAGACAGGTATTTGCTTTTCTCATAGCAGGACTAAGCACAAATGGAACTTCACTGATATCTATAAGTTCTCTTCAAATGTACATCGACCCATTAGAAATAATACACATCTTTCGAATAAAGGCAACAGCACATTATTTTCGCAGTCAATTACTCGATCGTCCCTCTCAAAACCCAATACCTTGCTTCGAAATGCCACCTCCATACGTTTCGCATCAACCACACCCTCCGCCATACCTCCTGTGAATTCCCCAATCCCCTCAGTTGAAACCTCCACACCCGAGTTCAGACCTACCCCGCTCGATGTCAACCCGGATATCAATGCTGATATTCTTTCCGCACCCGAACACATTGGTTACCTTCACTCTCTTGGTCTCGACTATGGATGGGGTCCCACAGCTGTCATGGAATGGATGCTGGAGCATATCCACGTCCTTGCCGGAACTCCCTGGTGGGTATCTATCGGTCTTGCGGCTGCCGCATGGAGAGTTATTTTGTTCAAGCCTTTCCTCGATGCCGCGGAGAACGCATCTCGAATGGCCACAATCAAACAGTTTACTGCTCCCGTCCAGGCTCTGATGATGGAGGCGAGAAAGAAGGGGGACACAGCGGAGATGATGTTGCATAGAGCAGAATTACAGCGCATATACAAGCGCGCGGGGATTTCAATGTGGAAAAGTTTTGTGCCGGCAGTACAGATTTTCATTGGATACGGAACATGGAAATTGTTGAGGCAGATGTCTGATGTACCTGTTCCGGGGCTCTTGGACGGAGGAATTTTGTGGTTCTACAATCTAAGTATCCCAGATCCTTATTTCTTATTGCCATTGGCTACAAGTGGAATCTTGCATTTCGTTTTGAAGGTTAGTTCAGGTTTTTATATTCTATTCTGCTGGTTCCCACTCCCCTCGAACGCTGCCCATGACGAATTGACGAGCTAATTGGGGCCATAACAGAAAGGTGGAGAAACCGGTGTCAGTACTCTCACACCCGGAATGGTGACTGCGATGCAATGGGGTATGCCTCTCCTCTCTATGATCTTCACATCATTTATGCCCGCTGCTGTTCAATTGTCGTTCTTGGTATCTTCCTCGTTCTCCTTTGGCCAGGCCACACTTTTCCGCAACCCCAAGTTCCGATCTTGGGCAAATATGACTCCTATCCCAACCCAGAACCTATCAACACCCCAAAGTACCCTCAGAATGAGAGAGGTTCCAGGATCTGGGGGAGAGGCTACTCCCGCAAAAAGATTCTCATTAGATGGCAGTTTGGGAAATGTAATGGACGGGTTCCAGAGCGCCAAGAAAGGTGTTGTTGATATGGCAAAAGATAGAAGAGCAAAGTCAGATGATGCATCAGCGAAGGCTAGAGCTGCAGCTTATGAGGAGAGGAGAAAGAGAGAGATTGCAGAAGAACAAAATGCGAGAAGGAGAGAAGAAAGAGAAAGAAGACAAATGGAGAAATCAGGGGGAAGAAAAAGGGGTAGAAGAGGATGAACGAGCACAGCATACCGGGCCATATTGATCAAATTTTAGAATGGTGGTGGGTAAACTTCACCAGTGTGATGATGAATGCGTCAATGTAAATTATGTTACAAAATGTTTGCAAATTGATTGGACTGGGGAGTTTCTCTGCTGATGCCACAGCATTTGTATCTATGTATCAAAATGGCAGCTACTAAAGGATAGCAAAGTGGTACGGGTTAGTCTTGAACTTGTATGTACATCAGAAAATCTACGCATATCAGATTTCCAGAACATCCAAGTCTATTTCTAGTGTGGACTTTGCTGTCGACCAATGATTTTGCGATAGATATTGTTGGTTCATTTTAGTGACAAGACAGGATATCAAACATCTCTATGCACGCGTGGAGAAAGTACATGTGTGGATCGGAAGCAAGGTACGTATAATTGCATTTTTACTAGAGCCTACGGCATAAATTTCCTACCCACGATCACATTGCATCCGACGATTCGGAGTTTCCTGTATGAGATAGATGAAACTTTTGAAAATGTAGACAATAGAAGATACAAAGGAGAAGAATATTAAAACTTGGAAAGTAACGCTTGGGTGAGGATTTTATGGCTGCATGGTTGAATGAGAAATAGGGACTGAGGAAAGAACGTGAAGTAAATGGAAGAGATGACGAAGAGAAGAAGGGTATTGCGTCTCGAGAAAGGACTGTCAGTAGCGCACCAACAGTACGGACACCATCCTCACTATATCAGACGATACTTCAGGTGCAACTGTGACTTTGAATACCTGCCTACAAGAGCTTCCTACTCTTATCTGCCACTTGAACATCTGAAGTCCGGCTGCCAGATCATGTTTGCTTTGAATTTTCAGATGATTATTCGGATATAGACACGGGTTCCGCTAGAGATATCATATATGCGTGCATTCTGCATCTTGGCTGGGAATCTGTTTCTGGCCGTTTTGATAAGTACGAATTCCAGGTAAGTAGTTTGCTGGAGTTCACATTGGCTCACTTGGGTAGTGTTAGATAGAGTCTTTGGTGTTCGAGACTGATTGCAGTTGAGCTATCGGATGGCTCTTGAAGATGACATTGAGCAATGGTATGATTGGACTGTATTTATTTGTGCTTATATATATTTTATGGGTGACATAAGCGCATCGCATAGAGGGCGTAGGATTAGGTAGTTATAGATAGACTGTACCGATTCAGAACTGACTACTATGGTAGCATTTGAATATCTTGTCCCATTCACCAGCTATATCCATAATCTTTGATTTGGTGGAACATCATGTGAAGTAAGCTGACTGGAGATTCTCGTGCGCGTTTGGATCAGTCAATGAAGGCGAAATTGAGATTGTCCGAACATGAACTTCCAGTTCCGCATTGCTTTGATGAGGGTGCCAAGATTGACGGGATATTTACAATTCTTTGCTTGAGGTTTCAGGGCAGTCTAAACGAAAGGATATGTGTGGATGGAATCAAAATGGGGATAGAAGATGTAGAAGTTGAACCAATAATGTACCTAAGGAGGGCAAGGTTTACATGACTGGACATTGACAACATCTTGATCACGGCTGGGAGAATAACCTCATGATCAAGGCAAGTTGTTTGGTTGTGAGTTTACCATGTTGTGAATGACATGAATCGCAGATCGCTGTCCACGCATTCTTTGTTTTCGGCAATTCAAATCTCTCATCTTCGCTCACATCCTACTTGATCCAATACTCTCCTCCTTTTCATCAAATTTCTATGTTCATTGCACTCCAATCTCGATACTCTCCACTTGAGGGAAGATGGAACAAGTACTTTAATCACTGCTAAAACTCTGTGGAAGGGGCGCGTGCCGTGTGAGAGACTACGTGAAAGTTCCGAAATTTAACACACTTTACGTGTAGTCTCTTAACCTTGGCCGAACCAAACTCTTAAAGGCATAGCCTCCAGGGAGTACTTGGACATATTTTCTGCTTCACCTTCCCATGCATATCATCTAATAGACTACGAAACTTTGAGTTTACATGATTGTATGACGTCCTGGCTTGAAGTTCACTCCTCTAAAGAGCAAAGTATCAATGCTGCAGTGACATACCATAATCTGCACAACGAATTCAATAATTCGATAGTATCAAAGCTAACTTACCAGATGATAGCTTGATAGATCAGGGTCCTTGAGTTGGATATTGTGAGGGCAATCTTCCTTCGAACGCCTGTGGACATTACCTAGTTATGTGATACTATTCATAACTCTGACGCGATGCCCAGAAATAGCACATATTATGATATGATTTGACAGTGCACTTTCATTTGTCAGTAGATATTGTTACAGATCTCCAGTCAACTCGAGCTGTCCTTTGTGAGGGAGAATCAGCGCAATGACAGTATGATTTTCGGTTCTGTCTTTCAGGGACATCAAGTGTGTAACCCAGGGCATGAGAGAATAGTGGAGATGAAGTGTAGGTATCTTTCTATCTTTGTTCCAACTAGTATTTGTATTGCAGATGCAGAGCGCATACACGAATCATTCGCGATTGAATTTCCAAGGAGGAGCGGTGTCTAGAATTGACGCAAGAGCATCGATCCCTAATATTGATAGCTGGTATGGGAAATTGAGCCATCTTGTGGACTAGCTGTGCAGCTCAAGCCTCATAAATATCTACCAACAACGATACTCTTGTTGATGAAGGGGTCAAGAAGCTTGCCAAGAATTGCGCTTCCCAATAGAAGGGGTCCCAAACTACTAGAAAGAATCCACTTGCACCCTGGGCCTGATAGTGTGAAGGTACAAGGTCATAATTGAATACTATATCGATATATGTACAACAATGAGTTGTACCACTCATGGATAAAGAACTGAGCTGACCCTTGAATTTCCTAACATTGGAAATTTGGAAGGAGAGGCTTGAACTTCTCTGCAATTTCTCTATCTAAGTCCGCAACGTCCGGTAGACCAATTTGCTAATCATTCCCCAACAGCAGGTCTAGATTATGCGAATCCAAAAATGGCATAGATCTCCTACGACCTACCCAATGGGTACCAAGGTACTGCGAAGCGTGAGTCTTTAACGACTTGGGAGATGCTAGGCGAACGCCGTCCGCACTTCCGGTCTGGAAAATATAGCAAGATTGACATTGAAGGGCCGTTACCACGAGGTCGGGAAGTTAATGCTTGCATCTGCAAGGAGAGAAAACTACATGTTAATTTCCATTCTGGTGGAGTTTTATGCCAGCTTCTCAGTGGATAGAAGTAGGTGGGGCTAATTGAGTCTGGTAGTTATCATTAATCAAAAGGGGGGCGGCGCCCAGCCGTATCAAGACACATCCGGCATCCGCTAAGTCTCAAGTAGACGTAGTACAGAACAGTGCATTGAGATACTTTTCTAGAAGCTCTGCGATTGAAAGTCAATCGAACTCTCATGGTATATACTGCCAAAATCCCCGAACTCAAAGGACGCGTATTGAAGCTCCCGCGAGCCGTGTACTGGAAGCTTTCTCTCGGAGCTTTTGCAAAGAGCGAAGACATCTAACTGTAGCACATATGGGATGGCACACAGGGAATATATCTAATGTATCAAACAGTTGGTTACACAATCTTCAAAAATGGGCCCTGAAAAGTAAGGTAAGGGTGTTAATGTGGACTTCCCAACTCGATTATGACACACATTTGAAAGAGCTATAGTATATTTCCGGACTCCCTCATTGAAGCTATCACTGAAGCGTGACAGCAATGGATGAAACATAATACATTATGCAATATGTATGAAGAAATCTAATTCGGAGATGTGGGTAAGTTACCTCGGCTGTTCGGCCTACAGCAGACGAATTACAAACAGACGATCGTGTAGGGAGCGGGAAAAAAAAGACGAAAAACTGCCCGTTTCTGCTTCCCCTCTACTTCGCACATAAGATCTGCTGGTAGTTCAATCAACCCCTGTTTTCACTGCAATAAAGAAGCGAAAACTCTGTCTCCAGATTTTCTCTCACTAGCTGAATTACAAGGTTGGCATTTTGTGACTGCAACTGGATTCGGAAAATATTCGTTCGCACCAGTTCTATAGATACAAGAGATAATATCAAAGCAATACCTAGGATTCGAAGGATCTACTACTCAAGTAACTGAGACTCGTTCAGCCCAAGAGGAGGGATGGAATCATTGTTATCAGCCTCAAGAATCTTCAAGTCTGTGTGCAAAATCTTCAGACGGCGAAGATACCCAGATAAGTTGGAAAGCATGGAAACGAAACCAACCAAATCTCGTATTTACCCATACCCACTCAAAACGCGGATTAGATCGGAAATAGCATCCGGGCAGCGGATAATACCCCGACCCGCAAGGGGCAAAATTGAAATGTATTCGTACATCCTGTGCTCTATTTTTCTCAACGGGTTTAATATGCGGCATAATTACGATGTTTCTGAGTCGTAATCCTCCAAATTTTCCTGTTGATATGACTCAACATTACAAAGATCGGCTTGTCGGCGATACATTGTGGCGGCATGGCAGCTGTCACTCAGTAGGTCTCCCGTGTCCCGTCTGGCAACAACCGTGCGATGCCCAAGCAATGGCCAAGAGTCTATGGAATGGAGTCGATAGAATACTCCGGAAAAGAGGAGAGGATTAGATATATCGATTGGTTCACCGCAACAAACTGTGCATTGCATCGCCTATAGGAAATGCCAAATCTTATTCGAGTCTCGACACTGACAGACTAATGAGTTCCTTGGGGCGACGGAATAATTTAGCTTCTGTATTAGGATATTGGTAATCACGTACGGCACTTTCACAAGGCTAATCCTAGGAATTGATCAACCAAGCAGAGAGCAAATGCCGTGCAAAGTAGCTAAGTTGATCTCTTGCCTAGTTGTGTTCTATCAGAAAGCTTAAGGGCTTGCCAGTTGGATCAATACACCAATGATGTGGCACACTAAGTAGCTATCTCTATCGGTACTCGTATTACATCGAAGATTATGAAAACAATTGATATGATCCAGCAAGACAGCCAGCTTTTGATTTTGATGGGCAAACCTTGGTATGATCATTACACAAATTCGTAATAGTCCAAGCTAAGACTTATTAGATCTGGGTCCCGGTTCAACCAGTTTGATACCTTGAGCCTAGGTAAGCTACCTTGATCCCTACATTTGGATACAATTACAGTTGAAGGTCACGCATATGAACTTCCGAAAGCGTCACTAAATGGTGGCTGATGATTTCAGCATCTAGTTAAGTAGCTTATTGACAGGTGGAACAACCTTGACTAGCCTCGACAAGCACGTTGGCAGTACACTATTTATTTGCATAGGACTTAAGATCAGCGTATCAGATTGTCAAATCCATATCCAGTGCTGATACCTAGTAATTATTAACCACATGTTACTATACAATGATACCAACATAATCTAAGAGCGGTATTGTCTTCCTGTTTGGGACGTCTCCGATGATTAAATAGTAAACCTCTCAACGCTTTGATCACGCCTTGCTCTCCCGTTTTTCCATGCATAATAGTAGATCTACTTTCCCAAATCCACTCTGGGGCAAAGTGACCAAGATTCTAGATGTATACCTGAACTTCACTTACATACCTGGTTCCTTGCGTTGAAAGGATATGAATGCTTCAAATGTGGTCGTGGGTCCCCCCAATCAAAGGGTTACACAAATAATCATTCTTCTGGGTCCTGTACTCTCGAGGGGTTCATCTGGATTTGCAAGACGCATATTATTTACTAGCCTTTGCCCACATTAAGGTTCGAGTTTTGACTTTCATTCCGTTGTTGTGTTCGTGGAGAAATTGGGGAAATTCTTGGAGGTCACATTAGCTGCCAGTGCCACTTTCAACACAACTGGTTATTGCTACTGCCAACTGGAAAAATGGAGTCTTTGGAGTTATCGGTACGGGCGGAGTCACATGAGAATAGAGGGCCACAGATCCAAGGAGTCGTGATACTGTTTATTGTGTTGACTACACTGTCCGTTTGGATGCGAACATATTGCCGAGCGGTCGTTATCAAAAGTTTTGGTTGGGATGATACACTTGCTGTTGTTGCTTGGGTTAGTTTTCTCTTTCATTCTTATATATGCTTGAAATGCCTATGAGGTGTTCTGCTTGCTAACTGGGTTTTCAAAAGGCATTTTTTATGGTATATTCTACATTCGCCCTCTCAGCTGTAACTTATGGAAGTGGTAAACATATTTGGGACATTCCAACTGAACATGTCCCAATCGGTCTCAAGGTAATCCAATCTTTCAATTCTTACTTGATCATAATGTGGTCCCTCTTTTCCATACCAACAGATCAAGCCTTCAGCATCTTATACGAAAACAACAATGAGACCTCTTTGTTTTGAGAATGTTCACATAATAAAGATATCCCTAACTCCTACGCTCACTTGGCTTGGTCTCCTTTGAAATGGCACTGTTCCCCCATTGAGCTCTTTCTGACATCTCATCAGTATTGGTGGCTATGCGAACCCGTCTACGTCGTCTCCAACATGGCCCTTAAGCTTTCTATTGCAGTTTTCCTCCTGCGCCTTTCGAGCGTACCACTGCATCGCTACATCATTCTTGGTACTCTTGTGTTGTGTGAAATCGGTGGCATCTTTTACTTTCTTGTCTTCATCTTCCAATGTCAGCCTTCGAACTATTTCTGGACCAAGTACACGAACGGAACAGGAAAGTGTATAGATGCCAATGTTCCGGTCGATGCGGGATATGCATATAGCGCTATAACCTGCGCCACAGACTGGATTTTGAGTTTGATCCCGATATGGGTGGTGTGGAATCTCCAGATGACACCAAGAGATAAGATCAGTGTGGCAATTATTCTGTCCATGGGTGCTATGTACGTGCTTTTCACTTCTTGTTACCATCCTCGTTTTCACTTAGGACTCTGGAGGATTAGCATGAAACTTACAAGATTATCATATAGTGCCTCGACCGCAACCATAGTTCGCATTCCATACCTTCACGATCTTTCAAATATAGCCGATTTCCTCTACGCAACCGTCGATGTAGCTATCTGGTCAACTGTCGAAACAGGCATCGGCATTACGGCCTGCTCAGTCGCTACTCTACGTCCCCTCTTTCGCAATTTCTTTGCACGCACCAGGCTATTTGGTAGCTCGACTAAAGGTCTTAGTAACCCAAGTAAAGCTTGGGGTGGTTATGGAGATGCTAAAAGCGGTGGATACATCAAGCAAAATAGCCAGAACGCAAATTCGGGAGGTTCGATAATGGCCAGCTTGGGGAGGGATGCCGACGATTGTAAACTAAGAGATGACATTCCTTTAAATTCGGGTGTCACAACAACGATTGCAACAGGGAAGCAGAACGCGACTAGCGATATTTACGATTTCTCTTCGGATGAACAATCAAAGCATCAAGATGATGTGAAACTGCACGAGATCGATTTAGAACTTGGAAACCCTCGGGGCAAGCCACATAGCAAGCGGATATCCAAGCATGTAGGCAAATTCAGTGGAGGGAGGGGGACAAATAGAGATACGAGTGATTCGAGGAGTCTGAGTAGCGAAGAGGACTCTGGTTGGGGAATGGGCATCACGAAGACGACCAATACCAAAATCAGCAGTGTTCGTATGAGTAAAATAAATGGGGGCAAAGGATCGTCATAGTTGTAGCATTTTTTTGTTTGGGTTGGCGATGTAAGATTATAATATAATGATGATGAGCAGATACCTCGGCGGGATCGAATCGAACTTAACTTCACGAATTTGGGTACAATAATACAACACTATTAAAAACAATTGCAAAGCCATTGCTCGTGAAACCTCTGCGTCTTATAATTACATCGCAGACGGGCAGTTTGACATAGACTTCACCTAGTGGCAGTCTTCCCGCATATAAGCGGTTCCCATCATGGCCTTTTTAGTACTGTTGTATTCATTGTGGGAAACTTGGCCCGAGTACACAGTCGTGCGGGGAATGCTGGGGGCCAATTACAACCTCGCTTTGTCTCACCACTAAATGCCACAAGGAATGTTCAGCTGTGAAATAGCTGATAAGGACATTTTGGTGATACATAAAAACGTGCTCAGATGAGGGGTAACAAGCACTCGTTGAATTGGCTTAAATAGTGAGCTTTTCCATTCGAGTGATGGTGTTCTGTTGTTTGCATTTGCATTGAGTTTGCGATTTGAGCTCCAATTGAACTGCTCGATTATTTATTTGGATTGAAAATGGCGTTAAATAGTACGGAGAAGAGGATGGATTTTGTGGTGAGATTAAATTCCATGTGGTTATCGCTGAAGTTGATGGCAAGATATTTAGCTAACAGCACCCCAGACATTTCAGAACACAATTGATGGAAAATTGTGCAAAACAACACAAAGTAGACATGGCATCAATCCAGCGACTGGCGAATCCAATCCTGCAGTTCCACTCTCCACCATCACGGAACTTGATGAAGCTGTGCGTGCAGCGAAGACAGCTCAAAAGTCCTGGGCTCGTACCTCTATCATAGAGCGTCGCGCTATCATACTCGCCTTCGCTGATGCATTCGCATCATACGAATTGGAGTTCGTTGATCTAGTCATCATGGAACAAGGAAAGGCAAAATTCCTCGCTCATGATGAGTTTGCTCGCGGTCTAGCCATGATTCGAGAAACCACCGAGCTCTTGCTTACCGAAGAAGTTGTCGAAGAGACCGATACTATGGTCGCAAGTGTGAGATATGTCCCGATTGGAGTAACGTGTGGAATCGTACCTTGGAACTACCCGATTCTGCTTGCAATGGGGAAGCTAGTGCCTTCGGTGTGGGCTGGCAATGCAATTATCATGAAGCCTAGTCCTGATACGCCATATTGCGGGCTTAAGATTGTGGAATTGGCAAACAAATTCTTCCCGCCAGGAGTAGTGCAGGCCTTGAGCGGTGGGCACGAATTCGGACCCATGTGTACAATTCATCCTGGTATTGACAAAATTGCATTTACTGGGAGCATCGCAACGGGTAAAAAAGTTATGGAGAGTTGTTCTAAAACTTTGAAGCGAGTTACTTTAGAATTGGGTGGGAATGACTCGTGTATTATATGTGAGGATGTCGATATTGCAAACGTAGTTCCCCAGGTATGTTATGGAGATCTTTTTCTGATCATGAACTCTATTCCCCTCCCCCGAGAGATTTGATCTCAAATAATCAGAATGTAAAGGACTTGGAGTAAATCACAATAAATGGGTCCTGGTGATGCTATTTTCTCACTTCATACGGAGCTAATCAATACTCGAAATAGGTCGCCCATCTCGCATTGCTGAACTCCGGTCAGATTTGCATGGACATAAAGCGTCTGTACGTCCATACAGACATTTATGACGAGTTCATGTCGGCTCTCGTAGCTTATATTCCCAAACTAAAAGTTGGACCTGGGGCTGATCCCACAAGCTGGGTGGGCCCATTGCAAAGCAAAGCGCAAATGGACACCGTCCAAACTTTTTACGACGACATCAAAAAGAATGGACTTAAAGTCGCTTTTGGGGGCTCAAATGATGACATCAAAAAGGACGACGCATTGAGCAAAGGTTATTTCGTCAATCCAACCATCATCGATAACCCGCCCGACACCGAAAGAATCGTGCAACTTGAGCCCTTCGGTCCCATTTTCCCTGTTCTCAAATGGAGCGGCTCAGATGAGGATATTATAGACAGGGTCAATGATACCAATACAGGATTAGGATCCTCGGTATGGAGCAAAGATATCAAGAGAGCCGAGAAGATGGCTCGGGAATTACAGGCTGGAAGTGTGTGGGTGAATGCTCATTTTTATCTTAGCGCGAAAGTTCCCTTTGGGGGATTCAAGAACAGCGGGATTGGAATGACATGGGGATTGGTGGGATTGAAGCATTGGTGTAATACACAGAGTGTCTGGTTGCCGAAGGAGAAGGTCAAGATTTAAGATTCAACATCATAAATCAAGAAAAAAGGTGATTTGGAAAAACCAAGTACCTAAGAGCAACAGTCACCAACTCAAGTCCCCTATTTCTTTCTACTGTTGAATGCCATGCACTTTGCTTAGGTTCAATTTTCATAAGTTTTCTGCACTTTTCGACATAAGACCAGAGTGGCTCTCGCATGTTGTGTCTCAGAGTGTATCGCAATCCATACACTAGGGTTTGTCTCTAAAAGCTTATACCAGTTCTGTTGTTTGTCTGGAAACCTTGAGCTGCCGCTGGATACAAAGATGTTCTTTTAGATATTGAATCCTTCAACTAGACATGTGCAATGACTCGTTATTCATGGAAGCAAATGAATGCAGCTTCACCTAGGAATATTGGCTGCAGTGATACCCAATAACTACACGAGGGAGTAAGAAGTCGCATGTCTAGTAGAAAATCGACCCAGCGTAATACCTAGGTATTATCCATCGAAATAACACCAAGCATGCTTTTGAAGAGCTGCAACTGGAAGTAAGTTGAAATGTGTTTTTCGCACATTATGTACCTACCACCTTCAACTTTGGGCAACTGGAATTCTATATGCAGTAAGCCCGCTAAGCAGGTACGACAGAGCTGTCAGCGGCCCCTAAACATATCCGTTGACTCCATTGATAGAGCATAAGGCTCATATCGGGCTCCATCCCCAAGCACTAACAGTTTTCAGGGCATAGCAGATCTCAATCAGCACGTGAACCCCGGCTTGCACCCGCGTTGGTCGCTCCTTCTATTCCAGCTGCCGCATATCATTGAAGTAGCCCCACAGATACCTCTCAAGATTTTGACCAACATCCAGGTAACCTGACTGCACAGTTATGTGTCTTAAGTGACATGTTTGTTTCTCGTTCGGAAGTTCGAAATTTCTCTCAGCTTCATTTCTCTACAAATGAACGTCGACAGCAAAATTGCGCGGTACTATCTTGCATCCATTTAGAATTATCGAGCAAATAATTTGTGGTCTATTGGCATTTTCTCAATATCAATCTAATAAAACATCTCCTACAACTTGAACGTGGAACCAAAAGATGTGAGCGAATCAATTTCTCCCGGGTACATCAACATATACAGTTCAAAGCTCATATTTTGATAAGATCATATGTCAGAAGCACGCAGGAACATGCCACGGAAACCTTTGCTAAGTTCTTGGTCGTCGTATACTTCTACCAATATGATGGGGTTTCACTTCCAAAGTGAAGAGTGAGCGCGGTGGTTCCAGCTCACTTTCGACACTAGGATGCCTTTGCCTCTCAATACTATTCTATGGATGCCACAACAATGGAGGGACTAACAACAAAACGATTTCTCGCCATTTTCAGATCTAGATATCGCTTAGTAGCTTCTCTTGGTAAGTCGTTTCAAACAGGACTAATTTTCAACAATCACATCCATCTTAATTCTCGCTGCCGTATCGCATTAATTTTAACCCTCCAGTCATCTCAATTATACACTTGATTTCTCTATTCTACTTGCACTGTCATTCAAGTGGCCAAGAAAATTCAACTATCTGCACATTTTTCCGAAGTTTGACAGCATTTTCGCACTTATTCACTTTAACGATTTATCGATCCTGAATTGCTTGGGCTGACTGCTCAAATTCACCCAATCAAGGTAAGTTTTTTCTTTGCAATTCTGGATGGAGTGCAATATGATCTACGCAGACCTTTAATGTCGAAATGTTTTGTTTTATTTGGTCATTTAATAAGGCTTTGAGCTCTGGTGAGAAGGGAAATATCTCGTCCAAAAGTCACTTTAGCAGTTATTCCCAGCTACTGTTGTTGCCATCTGTAGTTATTGCAAATCGTGATGGCTTTCAAAAAGTCTTGTGCCTAGTGTTATTGAGATCTGGTGACGGGCAATTGATGGTTGATTGGATGTTAGTACTCCATATCCCGCTCTAATGCTAGTGCGGATGAGTACGCACCTCTGAAGACACATTTTCCTTACTTATAATGACACCACAAGGGTCAAAGTTTCAGATATAGCCATAGTTTGGAAGGCTTTTAATCGATAATACGAAAATTCATTGTAGCTGTGGTGTCGCAAAATTTGATGGACCTTTTTACTGTCGAAATTTCGTGATGCTATTGTCGCTTAAGCAAGGAGAGTCTTGCTGGTGTCATCTAGTGGCCCGAGGCTTTTACTCGAGTGAGTATGCCTTGTTATTAAATTTCTAACCGTGCCACACTATGGGATGACTATTTTAAATATTATTTACTAGACGTTCATATATATCGTCTCCCAAACAGTTCTCGGTAATGCCAATAATTTGAACTTATGTCTTGCTGTTGTTCTTTGGGTCTATGCTTATATTGCTGTCATCATTGTCAACACCATCGCAGCCAAAATAGCGGGGACGTAGTCACTCTGTTGATCAGGGTGAATCAGGATTCTAGTGATTCTCTTCAAACCCACTTTCTTTCCCTCTTCTCTCCTCTCAAAAATCTCCCAATCCTCTATTTAAGGACCGCCTCTCATCCTGAGAGGGCATGAGTCTTGAAGAAGTAAAAACCACATTCCAGCACCCAGGAGTCTTCGACACAGAAGAACAACTTGCGCATCTATCCTGACTCATATTTTACTATACTCAATCCAAAAAATTATTGTCAGACCTCATTTCAAGATACCCACATCCTCACCGTCTTCATCCTTAGCACTGCGCTATTAAGTCTTCGATTTTAAAGCCTCTTATCTCTTGTTGTTTTGTTACTCCCATCAGCCTTTAGCCTCTGTTGGCCAGCAGTTCAAGGATACCTGCGTTCTGTATCTCCCTCGCTTCATTTTGCAAACATAAGGTTGGTCACAAACACCTACTTTCATGTTGTATTTGTACTGATAATCTTTCTTTTGTTGTTTGCTATATTAAAATACTGTCTTGCGTTTCTCTTATGAGCCATATCTAATCCCCTTCTATCTAGGCCTACTCCAACTCTCAATATTACCTTACACACAAATATATTATTAGCAAGCACAACAAATATTCTTCATTACTTGGTCATTTGATCATCTACCAATTCACTCCCACCATATCATTTTTAACGGAAATTATATCAACAATGTCCGAGCCCACCACCCCTCTTTCTCCTAACAAAGTCGACTTCATCGATACTCCTCCTACCTCCCCATGTGATCATGAAGCCACTATGTCAAGTCCCCCTCCCCTCGTTATTCAAACCTTGAACCCCGAGAAATTCAAGAGGAAAGTGGAGTCAATATTTGCATCGCTTTATGATGAAGAGCCTAATACTAAGTGCAAGGCCAAGCCTGAGGAAGTGATCAAACTTGCTTCCTCATTATGGAAAGATGCCGCTCTTGAGCTCGTTCCTGGAAACGAACCGAAAGTTGCAGAAAACAAGGAAGCATTCGAGAAGCCAGGAGTTGATCGTATTGAAGTGGTCGACGGAAATCCCGCAAAGGATATGCCCCCATCGCTGGAGTCTACGGCAACCGGATTACATGAGAAAGCTGCGGAGGAGGTCTTACAAATGGCTGTTTCGGAATCAACAGTCACTGAAGCAATGATCTCCCCTTCAATCAATCTTAATACGGCTCCTGCAGTTGTAGTTGATCCAGTCGAAGCCAACCATGGCGCTAGCTACACTGCTGTGGCTGAAGTCTCTCAGATGGAATACGTACCTAGCACCATCGAAGGAGACGCCGAAAAGTTTATAATCCGTCACGAATGGACTGGAACATGTCAATTTGATCTCATCACCGAGGAATCCATCAAAATTCAGAAAGAGGCAAGTTTCACACAAAATTTTAAATGCGGTAACTAATCATTCATTCAACAGAATCAGCTCGACGGTCTCATTCTCTACCGCAAGGCACTTGTTCATGACATGACCATTGCGCCCCATGATCCCTTCATCTACATCGATCTTGCCAATTTTGACGCCAAACTTGCCTTTAAGGATACCTCGTCCCATTACGCGCATCGCGCTCTTATTCTTATCAAGGCTGGTCTTCAAACTATCACTCCTCAACAATCCGAGCTCTCTCGCTTAGTATACATGGCTGTTGCGACTCGGCTTTACACAAGCTCGACAGTAATAATTATTGACGAACTACAATCCATGTGTCTACGAACTTATCGTTGTTTGGTCCAAGGATTGATGCATTGTGCAGCATTTTGGGATGGCTTGACGGTGGTTAAACTTGGTCTGGAGGATTTTCCAGGTGATTTCGAATTACTAGATCTTCAAGCATTATTGTTTGGATCTTTCCAGAATAGACATGAAGAAACAGTGGAAGATGCCAAGAATGGGTCAGTTGACAGTGTCATTGCGAGTAGTAGATCAGGATTGATATATCAGAAAAAATACCCCTGGATGGCTCCAAAGCTTTTTGTCCGAACACCTCGTTTGGTCAGACAAGTCAACTCCACGTTTAATTCTCCGAATGCAGAAGTCCGACCTATGGTTTTCGGATCTCCAGGTACAGCATCAAAATCAAAATCACTTTCTGATCTTCCTAAGAACGCAGATGTTGGCCCCCTGGGTATCTTTGCCACACGTGATATCGAAGAAGGAGAATCAATTTTAGTCGATAAGACACATGTATGTGTTTCAAATATCCCGCCTTCAACTGGACAATTTTGCGATGCATGTCATGCTCATCTCACTCCCCCCTTCGTACAATCAATCCAAATCTGTCGACCATCATGCGGATGTAATATATCGTTCTGCTCCAAAGGCTGTCATGATCTTGCCATCGGAAGTTATCATAAGATTCAGTGTGGTATCGATTTTACCTGCCTTTACAAAACTGGCTCGTCTCAAACTGAATGGGACCCTAGGATGTTTTTGCGCGTAATGTGTATCGTTCTAAGCACACCTGGCTGGTCAAAAGATTCGACTCCTCAGAAGAACCCTTTGCAACATCCGCTGCTGGCGAGGTTGACAGCTAATTACGCCAGTAATGACGAACAAGCTATTCATGGCCAAAATTGGTCCTATCAGGAGAACATAGTCGCACCTACCCGCATTCTACGTGATCTCGGCATTGATATTTTTTCTCCAGTCAAGAAAATACACGAAGGCAAAACCAAGTTTCTGGCAAACATCTGGACTCCGGAGCTGATCCAGACAATATACTGGCGCATGTTGAACAATGCTAACAATAGCATAATTGACATTCCTGGCCTTCAACTGGATGGATCATTCCGTTCCATTCGCACGCCCAAATTGGGACCTACAATAGCGCACTTGATCGTAATCAGTCCTAGCTATTCGTTCTTCAACCATAGTTGCAGATATAACGTGATTTGGAGTGGTACATGTCTAAACGGGGCTCAAGACGTATCGGCACTCCTGGCTGGGGACGGACCAAACCAGGAGATGCTCAAGCCTGGAAGCAGTAGTGTGAGTTGCAGGGCCAATAGAGATATCAAGGCAGGCGAAGAGTTAACGATCAGCTATGTGGGTGACTCTATGGGCGGTTACAGCCCCGAGGAGATTGAAAAACAGCCCAAATTAGCCATCGGACAATCAGAAGATGGGGCCATGAGTCATAAAAGAATGATTGCTCGTATGAATTTGATGAAGTGGTTCAGCAATGCTGGATGTGGCTGTGGACAATGTGCCGAGGAAAATGACTCGGGAAGAATGCCAAAGATGGTAAGGGCTTCATGAGGAACACGATGTTGAGAGGAATCGCTTTTAGGGGAGTTACTAATGGGAATCTATTACTTATCGGAGCGTTGTTTATACATTCGATTAAGTGGTGGAGTTGACTTGAAGCTTGCGTTGGATCTAAGATCGAGATCGCGAACGTCGAAATTGCAACTTTCGAGCGATGATTTTGAGGATGAATCAGAATAGCAAAACCAAAATACATCAGCCTGAGACATATTAGGATATTGGATAGAATGCGTTAAATTTACGCATATGGGTTACTAATCTGATAGAATGCAACTTTCGAATGTCCCTCTTATAACCCAGTTTGTATGTAGATGACAGCAGGAGCTCTTCCATATAGAGCTATCTTAATTGCACGAGAGATGAGTTTCGCTGTAAATCGGCGTGCAAGTTGATGCCGTACTGTGCTCTATATAATTTGTAGGAGACTTATGCAGGTCTAGATGTCTTGGAAATTCAGATTATAATACCAGTGTTAATTCCATGGTGCTAGCATCACTGGTACTAAGTTGCCCATTTTCAATACCCTACATCGGCGAAGACCGCTCGCTCGTACTGCTCCTTTAAAGAACAAGCGTTTCCACACCAGGGACGATGTAACAACTGGAACAAACAACGTTATCCATTATGAAGTGAAATATCTCGTAATCTTCTTTGTAATGGGTATGATACATGCATTCTTATTATACACCCCTAACTGACGCCATTAATCCATTTACCTATAGCAAGCCTTGCTTTTGTAAATCGTAGTAAACCTTCTCAGGCATAACATTTCCCTCTGCATCCTCCATTTGAACAACACCAGTTTCTTCAGTCTTTCCCTTCTTCTTCTCCCTTTGCAATTTATCCCACAGTTTCAATGCGTCTTCAATACCCGTGATCTCGCGGAATAATGTGGTATTCGTAATGCCCAAGCACTTCAAACCATAAATATGACGAGCCTCATTGAAATGCTTATCAAAAGCTCTTCTGCCCATGTAAACATAGTTTCCACAAATCTCACATTTGAACTCAACTCCGAGTCCATGGAGTTTGTAAAGCCAGAAAGGAATAGGTTTACCATCCCAGGCCAATGGCAGCTTCAATGGGTTGTAGACCTTGTCATCACTGTCTGACTCGCTGTCCGAATCTCCATCTCGAGGTGTTGCAGATGATGATTCGGCAAATAATGCATCAAGCTCCATTTGTCGTTCACGTTCGGTCATACCTTGCTTTCGTTCGACGTTGACTCGAGTATCACTTCTTTCCTGTGTCATGGCAGCAGCGAGACGCCTTACTCTGTATTCTCGCTCCGCTATCGCACGTTCCTTTAGGCGGGCTGTGGATGATGTTGGTTGTATGGCACCATTGCTGTCCTCTCCTGTTTCGGCCATTCGCGCTGCTCGCGCTTCTGCGGCTCGAACGTGCTTCTTTCCTGGTAAATGGCCCTTATATACGTTTTCATTCTTAAACTCCTTCTCACAATCTGCGCACCATATTCCAGATGCACTTGATCCATTCACTGGTGCTGTAATCTCAAGTTTCCATCCGGGAACATCATTATCTTTCCATGCCTTTTCGAAATCTTCCTCAACGCTCCCAAATAATTTATCCAAATTCTCCAATGGCCTTGTTCGGCGCATGAAGCTTTCCAGATAGTTTGCTAGTTCTCCAACGTATGCGAAGTATTGATCGGTCATCTTATCTGGACGTTTCACGGGACATGTTGGAGGCGCGAACGAATCGAAATTGTCCAGGTATTGTAAATAGGAAAGACGTTTAATATTGGGCAGATTTAAGAATAATTCGTGAATGGTAGTGAGATCTAGGAACCGTCCAAATGCTTCCTCTCCAGTGAACATGTTATCGATTTCTGATGTAGCAGTCTCCCCTTCCATGGGGGCTTTTTTCTTGTAAGCCTTTTCGAGGTTCTCAACAGGTTCATTCGGATATCTTTGATGGAAACTCTTGATTTCTCCAAGCTGCTTGTAAAACTCTTCCAATGGTTCGCCCGTCGATATGGATTGGATTTCTTTGCTTCGTACTCCATCTACATCTTTGTATATGTCGAGTAAACGTTTGGACTGATCCTGAATTCGATCTAGGAAGTGCCCGATTTGATGATCTCGATTCAATCGTTCTCGAACCTTGATAATAGGTTAGAATGATTGACTGGGGAAAGGTAAATAGCTTCAATTTTTACCTGTTTTGGATCTTCAGCTACTCTATCAGCGATACCTTGTTCAAGCCTTTCAAGATCCTCATGGAGGAATCTTTGCTCTTCTAATATCATTTCGAAGGATTGGTATCAAATCGACTTTTAATTGTGGTTTCGTTCTCGCCGTGGGAGGTTGATAAGATTGAGAGGGGAAATCAACAACGCGATGGATAGATAGATAAATGTACAGGTTGTTTTTGATGATTCTAGTTCAGGCTCTTGAACTTTTTGCGCCAACCAATCATTTCGCGTGAATCCACATACGGCCGCTAACTTTAATTTTTGACGCTAAAATTTCAGAGCTTTGTCGCATCTTATGAAGGCGGAGAAACATCAATGACTTTCTAAGAGATAACTTTGGGATTTCAACCATCGACCTCAATCTCAATACAAAAAGATAAAAATAAACCGCAATCATGGCCGAAGGAATTGACAGAAAGATGGATGATCGCATGGAGTTTACAACTTCTGCAGATGTTACCGTCGCGCCAACTTTCCAGGACATGCATCTTAAGGGTATGTATATATGTATATATGTATATCTATATGGTCATCAGGCTCACAATTACATAGAAAATTTACTCCGTGGTATCTACGCATATGGTTACGAATCTCCTTCAGCCGTTCAATCCCGTGCGATTGTTCAAATTTGCAAAGGTCGCGATACTATTGCCCAAGCCCAATCTGGTACTGGTAAAACTGCAACCTTCTCAATCAGTATGCTTCAAGTAATCGATACAGCTGTCCGCGAAACTCAAGCCTTAGTTCTATCACCTACTCGAGAACTTGCGACTCAAATTCAATCCGTTGTTATGGCTTTGGGAGACTACATGAATGTACAATGTCACGCTTGTATTGGAGGTACCAACGTTGGAGAGGATATTCGCAAGCTAGATTATGGACAACATATTGTTTCTGGAACACCAGGTCGTGTTGCTGATATGATTCGTCGACGAAATCTTCGCACTCGTCATATCAAGATGTTGGTTCTTGATGAAGCCGATGAGTTGTTGAACCGTGGATTCAGGGAGCAGATTTATGATGTCTACCGTTACCTTCCACCCGCGACACAAGTTGTTGTCGTTTCCGCTACCCTCCCATACGATGTTCTCGACATGACTACGAAATTTATGACCGACCCTGTCCGTATTCTTGTCAAGCGTGATGAGTTGACTTTGGAAGGTTTGAAACAATACTTTATTGCTGTGGAGAAAGAAGATTGGAAATTCGATACACTTTGCGATCTATACGATACCCTCACTATTACCCAAGCCGTTATCTTTTGCAATACAAGAAGAAAGGTTGATTGGTTGACCGATAAGATGCGCGAGGCCAACTTTACCGTCTCCTCTATGCACGGAGAGATGCCTCAGAAGGAAAGAGATAGCATTATGCAAGATTTCCGCCAAGGAAATTCTAGAGTGTTGATCTCTACAGATGTTTGGGCTCGTGGAATTGATGTTCAACAAGTTTCATTGGTCATCAATTATGACTTACCAGTTAACCGTGAGAACTATATTCATCGCATTGGTCGAAGTGGTAGATTCGGAAGAAAGGGTGTTGCGATCAATTTCGTGACTAGTGAAGATGTTAGAATTTTGAGAGATATTGAGTGTAAGTATTTCCCTTCCTTGAATCCTGCCGCGCAGTGCTAATATGTTTGAAACAGTGTACTACTCTACTCAAATCGATGAGATGCCAATGAATGTTGCGGATCTCCTTACTTAATTTGTTTAGCCTAATTTAGTCGAGGGAACATAAATGAAGAAAACGACGGTGCTTCATAAGCACGTCAAGAAAATAACTTGCGTGGAGGAAACGGGACATGTCCAATAAAGTGAGTATTCCTCAGTGCCCGCCATCAAAGTGCACTAAACTAATATGTTGAATATAGAAAACAGATTGACACAAATTCACAAGCAATTTCCTCCATTGAATGACAAGAGGAAAGCTTTTAGATAAGGCATGAATTCCAAGATTTACTAATTTCGATGTAATCAATATGGTCATTACTATGCTTCGCCCCCTCCTTGGCCTGTTCGTCTCCTGATAGATCTGAAGGAATGGTCACAAACGTCGCGATTGCTCTGCCCAGTGATCTCTAACGTGAAGCCAACAGAGGGCTGGGGACAATTGTTGTTAGTCGCGTGTAGTGATCTGGGGTCAGTCCAGTATAGTTGCCCATGAAGGAATCGTTCATCATCCCACCAACATGGACCGATGAGACGCCGACCTAGCACAAATCTCCCCTCTTCTTACCTACCTACCTAATGGTTGCATTATCGTGCCCCTCCAACACGTATGAATTGCATATGATGCATGTGATGATGCACCCTCTATCCTACACAGTCTAACGTGAAGCGCACAAACATAGACTGGTTTGAACTGACTGCTTAAGTTGAAGTGATTGTTTCACGGGTTACAAACAATTTAAAATGACGATGATGAACACGGGAGTCAGAAGCTTGAGATGTGAAATGGAAAATCTTTGAATTATTTGTTCATTTCCTCTGGATCTCCAAATAGGTGTACCCTGGTCTTTTGGTCGCTGCTGTGGACGGATTTCGTGCATATAAACGCTTGGCAATTTCGGTCATCATGGGTTGAGGGATTTGATGGTGGATTCTTGATGGTAGGGTTTAGGGGGGTTTAGGTAATGACAGAGTAATTTCCTGTACTATTTTTTACTTTCTTCCTATTCCTGTTCAGGGATATTATCCATCTTGACATGTGAAGTTCTTGAGGTGTGCGTGTATGTGTGTCTTGGGAGTGTGGAAAGTGTTCTAAGTTAGATAACGAATGATTGTTTGGATGACTGATGTGTTTTGTGGAATTACCAGGTATGCTTCGAAGGTAGGTGGTGAATGGTAAGTGAGGAGTGAGAGATGGATAGAATAGATGATAGTACTTGTCATTACTTTATAGATAAATAAATGGATAGAGACTATATAAATGATATAATATGATATGATATGATGGTCCGGGGAAAGATTATCTATCAATACATCTACAGTAGTTGTTTGAGCTGAGAGTCTTGGCTTCTGTTGTGACTTTGACTTTCTATGACTTTTCAGAGGTCATTTGGTCGGTTGAGATTTCAGATGAACGGGAGGGAATAAAGTTTTGAATTTGGGAGATATCAAACGAAAGCCTTGAAGTGTGGTTTCTTACCACTTATTATTACTGTGAAAATATTTCTTGTCATCTGATTTTTTTGTGGTGATATGCTCGCGATTGCTATTGGCAAATCATATCATTATCATTGGGAGTACTAGGTAGGTAGATAGGTAGGTACGTCAAATGTGTAGAGGAAAGGGGTATTGCAAGTTTGCAAGCGCCGGTGTGGGCCCGATGCAGTGCAGTAAAGCAAAGTAAAGCAAAACAAAGCAAACAGAGGAAAGGAAAGTACGGCGGAAACACGGCATATTAATTCATGACTGCCAGCGAAAAGAAATGTCACGAATGTAGAATTTGTACTCGGTAGAAGAGGCTGAAGATTGTTTGTTTGCCAAGGAAGTGAAATTTTGGAATTAGATGCTGCGCCTATGGACTTCGTAATTCCAAGACTCCAAATGAAAGCGTGTGTGTGATATGTTCAAATTGTGCCTAGGTTAAAGGTTAAAGGTAAGAGGTAAAAGGTAAAAGGTAAAAGGTAAAATGTAAAAGGTAAAAGGTAAAAGGTAATAAGTAATAGATAATCTTTCAAAGATACCATGTCGGTACTCATTTCGCACTAATCCTTAAGAAGTGCAGTCTGTGCGAATAACGACGGGATGATCTGGCTTGCTTTGGGAGGTGATTGGTCTTGAGGATCGTTTCATGTTGAATTACGGTAGGAAGGATAGTAAGGATAGAATTGAATTTACGCCACCAAAATAGAATCATAGATGGATGGTTCTTATCGATAAAATTTGATTGTTTGGATTATCATGAAGCTACCTACTCACCTAATAGCAAACTGATATGGGTTACTCAGTAACAAAAAGGCATATATCTAATGCTACCAAGTTTGTCTCGTATAAACAACATACACCACGTCTCGGTATCGTCATCGGAAAAGATAAAATGGAGAAGGCATTTCTCTGGATATGAAAATACGATAACATCTCCATACAATTTTACGGCTGGAGATCCAAATCAATATCAGGACACCCACGCCCAAGCGGTTTATGCAGTGCGAGGCGTTTTCCCCCTGAAAATCATCCATCATCCATCATCCTTAGCCGATTGTCTCACACTAAGGATGAACCAAGAGAAAGCAAGGGGTCCAACCTAATTCAATCTTTGCCAATCGTTCCATTCTATCCAATTGAATCGTGTCAACCCATCCCCATCTCCTACAATCCAATTACATTTTATGCTTGGGATTGCGTTTGCTTGCCAAGGATGAGAGGAAAGGGAAGGGAAAGGAAAAGAAAGAAGAGAAGAAGGGAAGAGAAAAGAAATATCATTCCAACGTCCAACCGCCCGAGATTGGACTTTTTGAGAGAGGGGTCGGGTGTGATTGATCAGTCCCAAAGGTATGGATACATACGGATTGATAAAATGGTATCCTATCACATCTTTCTATCTAGTATTCATTCCTCTACCATGGGGTGTTTGTTGGCTTATGGAAATCCCAGAGAATATGCAATGACTACCCCTACTTTCTTTCCATCTTTTCCATCTACTGCAATACAGCATCGACGCATAACTTCTACGCATAACCAATGATCCAATTCCTCAATGTCAAATCTGAGGATCGAAAAGGAATAGAGGAAAAGAAAGGATGTACACGTAATTTATAAGATCTTACTTTTCTATTTATTCTTACTCATTAAATTAGGTTGAAATAAAAGTAGTCTCGTAGTACATGTGTGTAATTATACTTCCTTCGTACTGTACCAAAAAGTGCCGGATCCATCCGCTCATGTTAGTAAAGAACTAGTAGGTACCTACTTCGTAATTTGAATAGTTTCGCCGTTTTGGGACTTTTGATCTGTTCATCCTATGCTCATCAATTGGTCATTACTCATTACCTACTAGGTACTCATTACTCAATTCGTGAATCATTTCATTCGTTTATCCATCCATCCATCCATCCATTCATTCATTCATTCAATTACTCTGTATTCATTTGCTCTGGAGTAAGTAATTCTCTCCAATTTCTCAATCTGGTAATCCTCGTCCTTTTTCCTCTCCCCCCTTCCCCCCTTCCCCC